>JAJTUV010001277.1:0-488119 GCA_021653895.1 Mastomys natalensis
GTCAGATGCTCAGAGCTAACCATTGAACTGATCAAGGGGTTTCCAATGGAGGAGTTAGAGAGAAGACTGAAGGCGATGAAAGGGTTTGTGGCCCCATGAGGAAAGCAAAAATACCGAACAAACAGAGCTCCCAGGGTCTAAACCACCAACCTGGAAGCACATGAGAAGGGACCCATGGCTCCAGCTGTATATGTAGGGAAAGATGGCCTTGTCAGGCAGAGTTTGGAAAGGAGATCCTTGGTCCCATGAAGGCTGGACACCCAGTATGGGGGAATTCGAGGGTGGGGATGGGGATGTGGGAGTGGGGGGGATAGTCGAGGGTACATTCTCATAGAAGCAAGAGGAGGAAGAATGGGATAGGGCGCTCCTGGGCTGGGAGGGGGAGAGGGAATGGGGTAAGAAGATAACATCTGAAATGTAAATAAACTATCCAATAAAAAATAAATAAAAATAAACAAATTATTTTAAAAAGACCCTGAATACAGTAAAAGAATAAAACAAAACAAAAAACAAAAACAAAACAAAAAGATAAGACTAGGAGACAGAGAAAGAAAAACGATGGAAATGGTGCAGGCTTTTCAAACCTAAAGCTCATCCCAAGTGACACATTTTCTTCACCAAGGTCATACATCCTAATCCTTCCAAACTCTGTTCACAAACTGAAAAGAAAGCATTTAAACATGAGTTTATGGTGGCCATTCTCAGGCAACCCTCCTCAACTGTGATGACTTGATGGAATAAAATGTAATTCCATTTGAATTTAAACATCAAAAATAATGATAATGTTAAAACTACCAATATTTGGCAAAATATGAAGTACTACTTTTAACAAATTCTTGAAATTTTTACATGTAAAATTGAATTTAAAAAAAAGTATATTTTCTCTTAGTGAAGATTTAAAATGGATTTTTACAAAGAAAAAAAATCAATAAAAATACACCATAGATTCTGAGGTGCTAAAAAAAAATCTTTCAAGTTCTGAGACCACAGATGACTAATAAGGCAGAAAGAATAACAGAAATGAAGTGTTAAGAGACTTTTCTATCCTTGGCAATCATCTTGCTTTTGCCTGATTTGGGAGTCTTGTAGACATCCCTGAGCTATAGAGGAAATGATTTTTGCATATCTCAAACACACTAGAGTAATGCAGATTCCAAACCTAGAAATGAGTTTCTGCTCCCTAGGGTTTGAATTCCATTTACAGTTGGCAAAAAGAAAAATACATTTCAAAAGAAAACACACACACACACATACACACAATGAGAAAAGTCAATTTCTACTATCATAGGGCATTAGGAAAATCTGATAACTCTTCTTTAGAAAGATCTTGGGCCTTCATAAACCTTCATTTAACACTTCAGCTTTCCATGAAGACCACAAGAGAACAGATTGTACAATGTACAATCAAAATCTGGATAAGGGGAAGGGAGGAGGTGGTGAGAAAATGCTCTTAGCTTTTATAAGACTAATCTCCACTTCCACATTAACTTATATTTTATTTAAATTCTAAATCACTGGTGACATGGTTCAGCTTGTGAAGAGTCTTGTCACACATGCCTGGTAATCTGAGTTTAATACTCTGGACACATGGTACAGTAGAGAATGAATATCCCAAGATTATCCTGAGATCTCTTTGTGCATTCTGTGGCATATGCCTTCCTCAGTAATAAAGAATTGCCTATTAAAAAGTTGTGAATGAGCCTTGCTGCCCTGGTTTATTAGCTGAATTTGAAAATAAGCATAACTCATAAGTCAATTGATTGGAAAAGTGTGAAAAGTGAAAGAACACTGTTATTCTTTTATCTTCAAGAATGACATAATTTCTTCAGAAAGTTATTAATACAGAAATTATAAGATATGAAAGGTCTTGTTTATCCAAATTCTCAATGTTTTGATATATATGTATTACATACCAATACATAATATAGTTACGTATTATGTTGTTATATATTAGGTTTTATATTCATATTAGTATATTATATATTTTTATAGAACACCAATTAAATGCATAACCATTTGAAAGATCAAACCTTGTCGTTTGAAACAACAAGGATGGTTCTAGAGATCTTTATATTAAGTGAGATTAGCCAAACACATAAAAACAAGTACTATAAGATAGTACTCACATGTGCAATAGAAGATCCAATAGAAAACTGACAGATCTTACAGAGTAGAAAATATGATAAGGAGTAACAGAGACTGAGGAGTTTGAGATAATGAGAGAAGACACAGGAAAATATGTGTGTGTGTGTGTGTGGTGGGGTGTGTGTGTGTGTGTGTGTTGTTTGTGTGTGAATGTTTGCGCATGTGTGTGTCTATGTGTGTATGTCTATGTGTGTATGTGAGTATGTGTATGTCTGTGTGTATTTGTGTGTGTGCTAGCATATTAAATATTTATTGCATGATAATAGTGACATCGACAATATATTATATTCTAAAATTGGAAATAATGTTAAGTGTTCTCATGAGGAAAAATTAAGCTAGAAAAACTGATGTTTAATTATTAGATTTAATCATCTACTTAAATATCACCCACTGTGGTACAAACACATAGTTTGCCTCTCAACTAATAAAAAAAGAGCAGTTTGATCACAGAAAAACTTAACCTTGTAAAAGTTTAGGTAGTATTATACACTTTGAAAGTACAAAATGTTTGTTTTATTTTATTTTTTGTTTTGTTTTGTTCATCAAGAGAAAAAACTGAGTGAAGACACAGGAGATCAATTCATATCCAAGCAATGAACACCAAGCTAGAGATTTGTGTATTTTACTTTAAATACACTGTAATTAATATGTAAAAGCTTCACTTCAATTAAGCTATTTATATTAATTGCATAATTACTTTCGAATCTTTAAACATGATTTAATATTTTATTAATGATTTATTAATTGTAAATATGAGACATTTTATCTCCCAAAAGGATTTGCTTGACTTGTGTAAATATGAGTTTAATTATGAAAAATCAGCTATTAAGCAACATAAATAACTGATTTTGGCCTAGTACATTTTATATGTACTCGGATGTTGTCCATTAAATGTTGACATCTGGATTTCACAGTTGCACAGAGGGGCAAGTATATCTACACGTACACACTTGCACAACACTTACTCCTTCCAACACACCAGATGCATTTAATTTTTTTAAAAAAAATCACTATCCATTTTAGAAAATACATGTAAAACCAGTAGAGCTTACTAAAATTTGAAAATTATAAAAATATATTCATTTATGGAAGTTAATAAAGGAATTCTTCCAAAGAGAAAAAAAAAAAAAAAAAACGTGCATCCTGAAGACATATAAAACAAAGTACCTAACAACAAGCTCTACTCACAAGCCAAACATATTAAACTCAATACTTTACTACAAACATTCAGTCAGAGGAGCTAGCTATCCTCAAATATACAGCCAATTTTAAGACAGCATATTCTACATGAGACATATTATGGGAAGACCAAAATAAAACAAAATTAAAAACTAAAAACTCAATACTTTCTAATAAACATAGAAATGGAGATAAAATAGTAAATAATGATTTACTTTAGAGGATGTCATCATTTCCTACATGAAATATCAAGAAGCCGAATATTTATATTACCAGTATTTATTAGGTACAAAAAATTAGTATTTATTAGGTAATAGTTCTAAAAAACTATTAAGCTTTAAAACAGAAAAATAAAACTCACAAAGTTAACTTTTAAATGACAGTTTGGAAAGTCAGGCATGATAGCACATACCTGTAATACCAAGACTTAGAATGTGGATGCATGAGGATATGCTCAAGGCCTATCAGGGTTATATAAGCCAGGTTTGAGACATCTTGGGTTCCATGACAATGTGTCTTTAAAAGATCTAACCAAAAATAAAATAAATAAGGGTAGTAATTTATGATGACTGGCTTGGGCATTGCCTGAGTTCCTTAAAGGAACAAATTGGTTTAAACAGTAGCTGCATTTGCTGAGAATAAATCACACACTGTTATGTCTTCAGCCAAGATCATCTGTGGATTCCACTCATGTGCACCACGCCCCCAATGATTCTCCTGTATTATTCCATAGTCTGGTACAGCCCTGTGTGTAAAGTCTGACAACACCTGGGCACAACAGCACTTACTTCCTTTTTCTGTATTCAAAATACCTTTCAGTTGTTGATTTTTAATTCATACTTTTCCACTTTGATTCAATTTTCGCAAAGAACTGCAGATAACTAAGAAACATCAAGAGGTGGAGAAAAATTCTTCCCCAGGGAAGAGCAACTGCTTTTCTTTAAGCTCCACTTAACAGTTGTCTCAAGCATACATCCCATGCCTTTTGCCAAAGATAACCAACTTCTTTATGTGTTTGGTTACCTGTTTCCAGTTTAGACCATTGTCATTACTAACTCTGAAATTTTTCTTTTCAACCTTTCTTACATTAATCCACATGTTCTCATCACATGGCCATGGGCTGATCTTTCTATGATAAATATTTTTAGTTTCTAGTTAAGATTTATTTCTAACATTGTTTGACTCCCTAACTTCTATGTAGATATACATCACAATAAAATAGCCCAGACCCATCTTTAACTGCTTTTTGGAATTTAACATGATTTTACCATTGCCCAGCCTAATACTCAAATCTAATGCCTAGAAAAGAATCTCAAAATTGGAAGCCTAGACAAATAAAATGTCAAGTCAGGGAATAAATAAATAAAGAGTCTATATTAACTTTAAAGTACACAATTAGCAAATATCTTTGTAATCATTGTTTATTTAAAACTCCCATAAAACAAACAGTAACTTTTTACATAATTTTAACATATGAAAGCCAAGACTATAAGGATATAAATATATCAATGAATAAATCCAATTATAATTCCAGTGATTCTATTACTACCTGAGATCTGGTTACACATTGCTACGTTTGATTTGCTCTTGTACACAGTGATTTAATGCAGCTATGGACTTAATTGATACTGGAAGGTGGTAAAACAAAACATAAGCCAAAGAGATACTTTCTTTCCCTTTGTTCGTTGGAAACAAATACAAGATCATGAGAGTGATTTTTAAATGAAAGTATTGCAAAGAGTTGGTTATAGCCACTGAGTTTTTTTCTTTTAGCAAAATACCTATATAGACACTGGTATAATTTCAAACAGTTACATTGTATTTTATGCTTTATGACAGTCTTTTTACTCTGCCTAAATGGAGGTTGGATTTCAATAAGAAAATGTTTTTTGGTAAGATCATATTTGGAAATATATTCAAAAGAAGAAAGCAGATAATTTTAGTAGGTAGTATAATTTGGTTGCTTTTGACTACTACTTTATATAACTCTCCATATTTACACCACATATTCTCCTTCTAAATTCATATTTAACTCAGTTGAAGTAACTATGACTTTTAAAATAAACAATATGAAAGTATAATTTCTTCTGAATATTATAAATCTTTGGAAAGATCTATAGCAAGTCTTTGAATATAAATACAATAAAGCATATATGGGCTCACTGTATCCCCATTCTAGACATAGCTACGTCTTCTCAGGCAGGGCTAGCCTTGTCCCTAATAATAAGGATGGTGACAGTGAGAATGAATGCATTTGGTCATATTTGTTGCTGAGTCACCAGCCATATTTGTTGCTGAGTCACCAGGATGATCTTCAATTTGGATATTTTCTCCATCAATGACTCCTTTATTGACCTAAATTAGATAATCTGTGTGCTCCAGTTTGACTCACAACATTCTTTAAAACACTGTAAAGACTGAAATAGAAAAACTGGTCATGAATGGAAAACCACCTCTGTCTTCTAGGAGCAGGATCTACTAGGAGGTGTCTCCATTGTCAGTCTTCCCTGTATTTTTTGAGTTTCCTCACTGAATACAGAGCTCACAAACTGGACAAGACTGGCTGGCTAAGGAGCTCCTTGTGCTAAGGATTCTCTTCTTTCCCCTCTCCTGTGCTGAAAGTGTGGGTACAAACCCCAGCATCTGGTTTTCCACATGGTGCTGGGGATCTGAATTTGTTCTTTGTGCTTCTACAGCAGGCACTAGGCATATTCCTGACTGACTCATCCCCCTGGCTCCTCTATGTCTATTCTTTTTTTGTTTTTGTTTTTTCAAGACACGTCTATGTCTATTCTTAAACCTCTAGCAAGAGTAGTTGATGTTTTGATGTCTGCACATGTGTGGGGAAAAAACACAGCAGAACCGAGGTGGAGGCGGCCCGCAAGGATTGGTAGCAGCGAAGTCCAGGCAGTTGAGTCCAGGGCTTCCCCACTGGCAGGTTCCCACATGCTCGAGAAAGTCCAAGCTTCCAGAGACTAGAAGCTTGGCAGCCGCAGGACCCAAAGACACGTGGACTGGGATTCCAAAAGAAGTTTATTGTCCATGGTGGTAGTTGGATCTGGATGTGTGTGCACCCCCCAGAAAAGCCAGGGGAGCTGGTTTAAATAGGGAGGGGAAGGGAATAACTTAATTAGTATGCCCCCTCATGCCTTTAGATAACTCATTAATATGTAAATCTCTCAAGGCAGAGGCCTATTAGTTACACCCTCTACCTGTGTCTTATGTGACTGCCGTCTGGGGATCCAGGCCCATGTCAATCCAAGATGCCCTTCTACAGCCCGATATCACACTGTCTTCTCTTTCATAAATGGAGAGGCATCTCTGTATCATCTGTAGTCTGCAAGGTGCAAGTTATTGGAGATGTATGTAGGCCACATGTGGGGGTGCTACTCCTATGTGACCGGTGGCCATATACCTCTCTGTGGGAGGGGCTGTGGACGGCTGAAGCTGGGAGAGCCAGAGGCCCAGGAACAGAGCTGAACGCCTTTCGTTAGAGGGAGTCTCCAGTGTTCAAAAGCTCCTTCGACCAGAGCCCCTGGCTGTCTCTCAGCTCACCACCCCACAATTCCCGCTCTTTTAAAGGAGAGGTGTCTGTAGTGAAAATTTTGGATGAGGAAGTCAAAAGAGAACACTACGTAGGCCGAGGGGTTATAGCATAATTAAGCCAAGGGTAATGGGAATTGAGGGTTGGATTGGGAAGGCAAGGAATCATTGAATCAATTAAATATAGGTTGTACAGTCTGAGGGTAATGACACACATGTAAGTGAGTTTGGGACCCCCTCAACCTCTCACTCTCTTAAACTCTTCCAAGATTTCTTGGTAGCTTATGATTTCTTTTTGAAGATTTATTCTCATAATTCACACTTCTCTCATTCTCCATCTTTTGCACTTTCCATGTTAAAATATTCCTGTCAAAACTAAAAGAGTTTTAATTTTCCCACTTTCAAGTAAGGTAGAGAAGTCCCTTTTTGAGATCTGGGTGGGCAAGCCACACTTGAGAATGTGCAGTGACAGTGGAAACACTAAAGTAAGAAGCAGCACTAGATGTCTTTGTGTAGTAGGTGTCTTTGTGTAGAAGAATGACATTAGCATCTGTATGATTCCCTGTGTTCTGAAGCATCTCTGCATTAATATTTCCAGTATCAGTACTCAGAAGAAATAATCCGAAGGGTATGCTAATGCACTGATTCTTTATAACATGTTCACGTTTCTGCAGAATCTTCATCTCTTTCCAGAAAGTACCAGTTTTATTTAAGTTGACATTAACTTCAGTGTTTTCACTACAGAGAAGACAAATTGCAAAAAGGAGTGGAGATCTTTCATTGTTTAAAATGCTTTAACATTTAAAAGATTAATTAAGTTGTAATAGGGATATTTTGACAATCTTTTCTCTAAGATAAATTTTATCAATGGTATAGCAGTTGCTAATTGTTTAGTAATGTTTAGTTTAGAACTACCATGTAAATTTGCAATAAGTTTAATGTCCAGCAATGCTGTTAGATACACTTATAATTGTCATGATTATTATTTTTGTCATCCTTGAAATTGAATCCAGGGCATTTTTGTCAGAAGGCAACCCAGCACTCCATTAGCCTTAGTTTTGATTTTGCTATTGTTTTGTATAATCTTTTTAAGAGACAGACACACATAGCCCAGGCTGCCTCACTCTCAATGGTCTCTTGCCACAGGCTCCCAGGACATGTGATAGTCCTTGTAAACTGCCACCCTCAGCTTCCCTTGGATTGAAACTAAAATAACAATAAAAATTACATGAAAAGAGCAACATTAACTGACATTTAAAGTGCTATAGGAAGTAGGAGCCTGGCAACATGAACTTTGAATCTGACTTCAAAGCCTGTGTCTGGACAATGTCCTCTTTCATGCCCTCAGTAGCCTTTTACCCCCTCCATTTATGTAGCCAATTTCCAAACAATAGAACAATAGATCAAAGGCAGGAAAAGGTCTGTTCTTCCTTGACTCCTCTCTTCTGGGTTCCACTCTTTGCTTTGGAGCCACTCTGGATGGTTCCATATCTCGGTTTGCTGAAAGTGGGAGTTTATAGTTTTCTGAACGATCAGCATTTTTGTCAGATAATTCAGAGCACAGAAGCAAATGAGGAAATGAGAAGAACTATCTCTGTCTTGAATCTTTCACTTTGTTACATACCAGCTGATAATTCTGGCTTTTAGTGATGAAAGTGCTTACTTGAACTTAGTTACAAAATGTTTTCTTTTCTTTTGATACTGAATCGGAATCATAAGCTACCAAACAAGGTTTAGGTTCCCAGGCAAGCAGCAGGAGATTGACATTAGTCGTCCTTCTTTGCAATCTACATTTTGGGAATGAGGAGAGAGTGTGTCTCAGTGATATTCTTACAAACCATGATTGTTTCTTTTTATGTCAGTACTCAAACGAAACCCTGGAAATGATAGCTTTACAGATTTAGGAAATAATGAACAGAACCTCCAGAGAGGGGTCTCATGGGTAATGTTTGCTCACTTTAATGATGGCATTTGACAGCGGGTTTTGTTTAGCATGAGGTTTCCTTGGCAACTCTTTCATTGGAAAATGAGAACTGATAGAAAAGTGCTGAAATATTCGTTTTTTTTTTTGTTGAAAGAGTACTGGTGATATTTCCTTTTCTCTTTATGTATTTATTATTGCTCCTTTTACGTATGACACAATCACTTGACAGAATTAGTCATTTATCTAAAATTAATTTCTGGAAGAACAGCTATATGTATAAGATATGAGGTGATTCAGGAAATGTGTTGGCTTTGCTTCCTTATTTTGACATGCATGATTCTTCTTTAGGATTCGAGGTGTCATGTTAAGAAAGGAATGTAACACTTCCCCTACTTCCAATTGCAAGTGTATTGATACAGAAAAAAAATTTCATCATTGCCAGAGTATATATTCCAAATAATCACTATGAAATGAATGTGTGGAAGAAAGAAACTCGTATTTTTATCACAACAATCAGTTAGTTTTCATACAAAGGAAAAACTAACAGAAGATTAATGTGTTTAGTGAGTAGTGAATAGAAGTGTCACAACATGAAAGTTGTCACTATTTTATTGCCTGCATTAGTGGCTTTTCAGGGACACCAAGGCAGAAAAAAACAACAAATGATCATTTATATTTTATATAAATTCATTTTTGAAGACCTACTTATCTTGTTATTTGAATATGTGAGTACCTGCAATTATATATGTCCAGTACTGGTTCCCATGGTAGCTGGAAGGAGGAGTTGAATCCCCTGTGATCTGTTTGTGGCTACTGCAACCTAAACCCTGGACCTTTCCAAGTGTCCATAACATTGAGCTGTGTTTCTGGGCTCCTACTTGTATTTTTAATAAAACATTTGTAAATGAATATACTTACTGATGCCTGAAAGAGACTGACTTGCAACGTATCTAGAGGGCTGTCCTCTTGAATGGAAACCTGTTCACCAAGATTTAACCGTACTCAGTTACGTCTTGATTTTATCATCTGACCCTGAATAATGCCTATTTCACCAGGTTTGTGGGATTCAGAACCATAAAGGGAACATAACTCCCACACAGGCAGTTTCTAGATTGGGTTAATCATAGGGACAACACACACTCCACATCATGGCACCACGGCATGGGCTGGAGCCCTGGAATTTAAAAAAAAAAGAGAGAGAGAAAAAGTGAGCTGAGTACCAGCATTTATTTCTGTGATTGTGAATACAACAAACCAACCACCTGTTCTCCTACAGCCATGACTTCCACTGCAACTTCAGATTCAATTTCCTTAAATTGCTTATTCTGAGTGTTTCATAATATCAGTGAGAAAAGAAAACCCCCCTTTGATGTTTAATCAAATGATATGACATACATATATGGGAACATAATAATGAAATATCTCCTCTGTATTCTCAAGATATGCTAATAAAGCAAGTAAAATGCCAAAAATCTGAAAAAAAATTAGAATTTTTAATAAAATTATGGATAGTTTTTTCTGTGAAATTAAGATATTTGTTTTGGAAAAATCAATTAACCTGTGCCATTTGTAATAGGTAATTCCTATATTAGATGTAAATGTTTTGGACAAAAATGTAAGTTACCTCACGTCAAGAACTTCAATTCTTAGTTTTTTATTTAAGTTTGGAATAGCTGTTCTGAAGTCTAATTAGCATTACAGAAACAAGCATGCACTTAGAACAAATGCAATTAATGATCACCTCAAACTACATTCAAGGCATTCACATACTTGATTCTCCCTCCCTACTCCTTCAGAAAATAAGCATATGTCACCTCAGCACAGATGACACTCCATCCTGAAAAATTCATGTAAAGAGTTGTAAGGTTCACATTTTTGTTTGACATCTTTCTTAGAACATAATCCTTTTGACATTCATCATGATTCTATGTGAAACACTGAAGTACTCATTATTGACTGCCTCTAAATACTGTTTTGTTGTGGAGTGTGTCTCCATTGTGTTGTTCATTTATGTTGTTTCAAGATTTACTATTGTAAATAAGCCTAACTGAACATGTACATGAAGTTTGTATAAGTCACATGCTATCAATATTCTAAAGCAGATAGTACTGGAGTGTTTGATTTATTGGCATTTAACAACTAAAAGAAATTTCCTAATAAACATTCACACTTTACATTCTCAAAGGTGCACATGTATTCCTATTCCCTATATTCCTGCTAATGTTTGGTAAAGCATATGTCTTTGATATTAGCTCTTCTAATTAAATGTAATAGTCCCTCTTGTGGTTTTAATTTCCATTCCTTTGGTCATTAATGTCAGTGAGACCAAATTTCCTATGCTTATTTGTAATTGTATTTTTCAGATAAAATAACAGTCAATAATTATGCCTGTTTTATAATTGATCTTGCTCTTATTAATGAATTATATTTGTTGACATGTAGTCACATCACTACTTCTTCCCTCTCTCCAGTCCCTTTCAAATTCCCAACTCTTCTCTAATTCATGGCCTCTTCTTTTAACCATTATTGTCACACATACACACACACCACACATCACTCATCACCACACACACTTGTTAATATTACCTGCTGAGTCTATTTAGTCTTGCTGGTATGTCTATGCTTTTAAGGCTGACAGCTTGTTATGAAAATGACTTTAGGCAATTAAAAACTTCTGAGAAAGAGAGAATTAGTCTTCCCCAGGGATGAGCTCCCTAATTAGTTACTAGTGAGTTTTACATACTCCAGATTTAAAACAATCATATTTAGGTTACAATGTTTTCTTCCCATCTTTAATGTATCTTTTTTCATTTAATTTTAATGAAAAAATTTTAAATTTTCATTAAATGTTTTATTAAAAATAAGTTTATTATACGATAATGTAATAAAATTATATTATTCCTAATAATAAGTAATTTTGTTTTGATGGAGTATAACATGCTCTGTCCTCTCTGTTAACATTCATGATTTTAATATTATTTTTAAGAAATATTTGTCAGTGTCTAGAAAGATAACATGATGAAAAAGAGCAGTGACTGCTCTTTCAAAAGACCCAGGTTGATTTGCAGACCCAAATGGCAGCTCACAATCTTCCTTCTTAGCAGATCTGACACGTTATTCTAGCCTTTGTGGGTACTGAGTACAGGTAAAGCACACATATACATAAAGTGTCATTCAAAATTTTTTTTATGGTTGTCTTTCGCTATATAATTTTTTGTGTAATTTATTGATATGAACTATTACATATTTATTTTATGCATAAAGTATCAATATTCTATAATTTACTGAGTATAGTATGATTCTTGGCTAATTACATTTGTTACGTTGGATTAGATGACTTGGGTTCAGAAATTCAATTTACTTTGTCTTAGTGTCTGACTATAAACATTGCATCTTCTCCATTGTTCTTATTTTTCCTGAGTAAATCATTTTACTGTTAACTTTGTTCATTTTTCAGTTGGTTGGTATTTAATGTGCTTGATTATTTAGTTGCCTTCTAATTCTACCTAAAACAGATAATGGATTTGGGGCATTTTGTCTAATTTATAGATATATTGGTGTAGAGGTAACTTTATCAGTATTAGACTTTCACGAATGGGGCATATCTGTTTATTCAGCCATATGTTACTATGTTACTTAGCCACAGAACATTTCTGCAATTTAATAACTATCCATATTTGAGTTGAGTGAAATATGAGATATATTATGATATCTGATGTGATGAGTCCTGAGATTTAGAAATCACAAAGAGCACTAAACCTTGAGTATAAACATTCCCTTTCCCCTCACCCGTGCTGCTGTGCTCCACTCAAACCACCTCTGCTTGAAGACAATGAAAATGGTTGTACTGATGGTGAGTGAAGAAGGAAGAATTAATGTTGGAAATGATATGGATGCTGCCTCCTGTATCAATAAGATCAAACAAATAGTAACTCAGTATTTAGACATACTGAGTATGTGACTAGCTCAAAAAAAAAAAAACAAAAAAAAAAAAAAAAACAAACAAACAAACAAAAAAACACAGAAACTAGGAAGCATAAAAATTGTTACAAGTTCAGGGAGATTATATTATTTACCAACTTATTTCCAATCCAGTGGTCTGATGCATAGAAAACACTGCTGAATAAAAAATGGATTAGTTCCAACAATTAAGAAATATCTATCTTTAGTATATCAGTTTGAGTTATGGAAATATTTCCATATTTGCCATTTATTGTTTGATTCCTCAATCAGGTAATAGATGTTGCCATCTTTGGGGAAAAAAAACAGTAACAACTACAAATAGTGCCTGCCAAAAGTGTTGGATGAAGTAAGAAGTAAACTCATTCACAATGACTAATGCAGAGAACCTGTCTCAAAACAAACAAAAGCAAACAGCAAGAAAAAAATTGCACCAATCACAAACATTACTTTTATTGTATAGTTGCAATTATTTTGTGGAAATCTGTTTCTGCAGATCAAAGGGGTGTTTACTGGGGGGTGGAGATGTGTCTCAACCATTGAGAGCACTTGCTACTGTTTTCTAGGGCTCTGAGTTCAGATTCTAGCACACACATGGCAATCAAAAACAGCTGTATTCTTAGTCTCAGGAGTTCTGAGACTCTCTTTTGGGCACTGTCCACACGTAAACACACACACAAAATGCACACACCAATACACGTAAGTTAAAAATTAATAAATATTTTAAAAATTGATATTCATTTTAAATCTGATTTAAATCATTCATTTTTTACTAACTCATTTGTGTATTTTTCATATTAACTCTGTTCTGTATACAAAAAACCTTCTCCCATTCCTTAGGTTATCTCTTCCCTTTAATAATTGTCAGTTAGAGGATTTATAATATGATACAGTTCAATTTTAAAATTCTTGTATTTCCTGAGTTTTTAGAGCTGTATTAAGGAAACATCTGTCTTTTGTGTGTGTGTGTTTTACATGGCTCATTTTCCATATTCACATTGAGTCACTTTATCCACTTTAATTATCTTTTAAAATATGTATGACACATGTGTGGGTATGCAGTGGAGGTTAGAAGAGTGCTTCAAATGCCCTGGAGCTGGATTTACAAGTTACTGTACATGAAGTGGGAGATGAGAGTTGTCCTCTAGAAGAACATTAGGCACTCTTTGTATGTCTTGTTTTTTAAAGGCAGGGGTTATCTGTGGTCTTGGCTATCTTGCTCTGGTTCTATAGACCACACTAGTCTGGAACTCAGAGATCTTCCATACCTCTGTTCTTTAAGTGCTAGAATGAAAGACATGTGCAACCAAGCCCAGTTAGTAACAAGCACTCAACTGCAGAGTCATCTCTCCAGTCCCTTGTGTTGACTTTTGTACGGTTCAATAAGGATTACATTTTATTCTTTTATCTTTTACTGAAAAGGATCTCTTTTCCACAGTGTGTACCTTTGGCATGTTTATCAAGAATGACATGGCTGTACTTGTCTGGACTTATTTCTGGATCTTCTGTTGTGTTCCTCTAGTTATGACCTTTCTCTTAGTGCTAATATTGTGTGGGTTTTTTAAAACTGTGGTTCTATAGTATATTTTGAAAGCAGGCATTGTGATGACCCAGTAATTTTTCTCAGACTTGCAATCTTAGTGGCCTTATTATGTATATGCCCTGTGCCTTAGTCAGGGTTTGTTCTGTTGTAACAAAACACCATGACCAAAAAGGAAGTTAAGGAGAAAGGAATTTACTTGGCTTACACTTCCATGTTGTTCTTCATTGAAGGAATCAGGACAGGAACTCAAACAGGGCAGGATCCTGGAGGCAGGAGCTGATAAAGATGCCATGGAGGATTATTGCTTTATGGCTTTCTCCCCATGGCTTGGTTGGCCTGCTTTCTTTTAAAACCCAAATCACCAGCCCAGGGATGGTACCACATACCATGAGCTGGGCTCTCACTAATTGAGAAAATGCCTTACAGCTGGATCTCATGAAGGAATTTCTTCAGCTTGGCCTTCTTCTATGATGATGCTAGCTTGTATTAAGTTGACACACAAAACAGCCAGTACAACCTGTTAATTTAATATATTAAACTTGTATTCTTTCATTTTGCCCAATACGTTTATCAGTTCTAAGAGTCTTTTGGAGGCATTATTTTTATAATTTGGAGGTAAGACACATTTTGCTCAAGTATTGTTTTGTTAATAAGCTATCCTCATCTTCACTTAAGAGTCTAAACAACATATGCATTTGGTATCTTTTTTTTTTCATTTTTTTTTCTTTTCTGCTTTTCCGTTGTCACAAGATGTTGATCACATTCTAGCAAGACGATAATTGGCATTAATGTATGATTGTTGACTACTATCTCCTTATTGTTAGAATCCGATGAACAAAGGGCATCACAGAATTTTTAGAGGATATGTACATAACTGTTAATTATCAACAGATAGATAGTACCACATATACACAGAAATATTAAAGAAAGTATACTGCCCAGGACCACCTTGAGCACCTTGGTAAAGGTAAACTAATGATTTTGAAAGGGTTAATTTAAAAACATGGGTTAATCAAAGGCAGACATACCATAATGAAGTCCCTCAAGTAATTAAGAATCAGCTACAGCACTGAAAATTCCACCCACAGCCTCATGCACAGGCAAAACCTACCCTACTGAAGGAAGGAGTCAGAAACTTAGTCAAGACTTCACAGTTTCCAAGGATGGATGCATTTTAGCTTTCCTGAGCATAGTGAGCCCTATGAGGTACTCATTCTCATAAAGAACATGTTCATCAATCAGGCCTCATTTGGGTTTTCTTCATAATAGCAGTAGTCATTTCCAACTGTAGGAAACAACTATTCACACAGCACAAAAGGTAGTCGTTTCTTTTATTGATATATCTATAGCACATAGAAACTTCTCAGTCTGCCACAGTATAGCTACTGTTGGATTCACCATAGGTATGTGTGGTACCAACTAATGATTTGCAAGTATTCAGAAACACTCAAATTATAAAACCATGTGGAAAGTTATCAGACAAGGGAGCTGTAGTTTTTGTCAAAATATGATAGTAAACACATAGAACTGAAAAAGAATCAGCCATTATTCCCCATTGTCATAACAACAGTAACAAAATAAAGAAGCCCTCCAGAGCAAGTCCTTAATAATAAAACAAGATAAGGAATTAAATACAGTTTTAGATATAAAAACCTAAGGACCTTTCATGCTGCATTAATTAAACTCATCCAAATACTTAAAGTTATTAAAGGCAGCCACTAATTTTGACAATGGCAGTTGACAAATGAAGTCTCATCAGTACTTTAGGGAAGCTGAGAAAGCCCTGACTTAATGTGTAAGTAACAGATAGAGTCCACAGTAGACTTATATTACTGACATGGGCAAGGACATGTCAAGGACCAATGTTTTAGGCCTTTTGGGAATTAGCAAAGCCTTCCCCATATAGGTTAGGCTCAGAATTGTCAAAGCTTTCCTGTGGTCTCACATGAATGTTGGCAGTGTACTTCAAAAACTAACCAAGGTTGCTCCTCCTGCCTGTTTAGAGGCAGAAAGTGCTCACTTACACTAATCTGTGTAACTAACAAGTTGAGGTTCTCACTTGTTGCAGTAGTTAGACCACTCCATCTAAGTGTGTATACCCTAATGGATACCAGCTTTTCTGTGTGTCTTGGCATCTGATCCATTCTTCATTCCATCTTTCCCTTATTCCAGGCTGAAACACCAATCCATATAGGACTCGATTCCCCACCTAATAATAATTTAGTGGCATTAAAGTTCAAAATTGATGTTTTTCTATTTTTCACTAGTAACCATTTGAGAATATCAATAAAGACAGTTAATATTGTGAATGTAGCAGCTTGATACTGTGGGTCAGGTAACTCTGAGATAATTCTTCAGGTTTTTAAGAGGCATGTTTCTAACTTTTACATTATTCTGTAAAAAGTACGTTGTCATGGATCAAAAGTTCATATTCACTAATAATTCAGTATGAAATACTGAATGCAGCAACTAATTTTATATTTAGAGCTTAAGCTGCCAGGAGCAACAGAATGCAAATTAAAACCATTATTCCATGCTTACTCTGTATCATGAAGAAGACAAGTAGTTACTGCACTTGGAGCCAAGGGCTATTGTGCTTTTAGGGGTGAAGTTCACTCGTACATTTTTTACGATATAGCATTTTCTGAGCAATTATTTAAATTTAAACACTACATTTCCTTAAAAAAATGTAGTTGTGCTTTATCAAAAAATGCTATCAAAGTCATCTGAAGTTATAAACCTAAGTGTTTACTAAGCCTGATGTTCTGCTAAAGGTTGATTCAGAGTTATTCGTCATTGGATTATTTTGGAAAAAAATAGCTAATTGTGTGATGTTTGTTATGGATTGAGTGTGGAATGTCTCCCAATAAATTCTCATGTTTAATATTTTATCCTCAGTTGCTGAAGGCTTTTCTGAAGTTTTGTGACCCATTAGGACAAGCAACCTACTGGGAGAGAATACTTTTCTGGATGCAATTCTTTAGGGATTTTGCATTTCCCTATAACCAGGTTCTTCTTTTGTGGTTTTCTGATCACAGCAAACTAAAGTAGCCAGTGTCCCACATGTTTGCACCTCCCTGGTGCTTTTGCTGAGTCACAAGTGGCATGTAGACTGATGTCTCAGAAGCTTTGAGTCAGCAATCTCTCCTCTAAGTTTTTTTTTTTTCTTTTCCTATGCACAGGACTTTTATTTCCACAGCACCAGAAATAGTAAATAATGTTAACTAATTAAAAACTATATAAGTTAAACTGTGGAGCAACATCAGTCATAGCAAATTCACTTCCTTTCCCAGGAAAGTCCTCTAATTGATGAACTACTTCATGCAGTGTATTTCCTTTATTAATATGAGTGGGAGGCACCAATGAAAAATCACATGTCTGATTTGCAGAATTTATTTTTTCACTGTGAAACTCTCCTTTTTTAGGATATTTGGATGGTATAAGACAAAGCGAAAATTATATCAGTCTAAATTGTATATATCAAAATGACATAGAATGTAAAGAAGTCTTATTAGAAAGTGCTTCTGATAATAACATCTTACTTTGGTGTTGTATCTGTCTAGACAACATGGACTTTCGTGCTTTAAAATCCCAATTAGGAAGTAGTTGGAATGAAAGGGTGACTTCAGTCTTATGACTCTTGTTCCACTAAAATGTAAAGACTGTATCTCTGTGCAGGGGTAGCTGTAGCAGTTCCAGACACAGCTAGGCCTATTCAGCAGTGGTACACACAAAGTCAGCTACAGTACAAGCCATTGATTGCCTCCCAAGAGTGCTACAGGATACAACACCATAGAAAGGATCTAGGTTTGGACACACATCAATGTGGCTGCAAAAGGTAACATACCTAACCCTATATGGGGAAGCAGACACTCAGTCATGGTCATAAGCAAGGCAGCTGTGTCATGCCTCCTGTAAAAGTAGCCAGACAAGATTCCATAGGGAGATCCCAACTGGGCAATTCCAACCCCTACTGCATACTGCACTAAGCCAGTCAAATCTGAGAGATGTTATTATTTTTTCTTTTTAATATTTACTTCTGTTTTATACCTGTGATTACTGAGAAGCATATTACTTAATTCAATTTTACCTTTGCATTAATGAATTAATGACATTAATTTAAAGAAAGATATTTATTTTTCATATATAGGGAGATAATTTGATCTACTCTTCCAAAGTAGGTATTTTAAAAGCCCTACAACACTAATTAAATGCAGGGTATAAGATGACTCAGAAATGTAATAGTGTTTTATGTATTGTTGTCTCAATGTAGGTAGGAGAGAAGACACATTTGAATTAACTTAGAATGGCAATAAAAACTATTTTTTCATGATTGTTAGTAATTGAGAATCTCAGTGGTGTTCAAACTTCTTAGGCTTGAATATTGTGAATAGTCAGAATATTCCCAAAATCAAAGGGTATTTACAAGTCAGTAAAAGAAAATTTCAAATTTCTTAATGAAATACATGAAATTGAGCATAGTAAGCCCACTGGATATGTCTCATTTCTAAATTAAAGGAGATAGTAAAATATATATCAATCATGAAGATTAGATACATAAGGATTCCTGTTACTCTTTTCTTCCTCCAATTGCCATTTAATAAATGAAATGATACAGAAATTTCTGATATCATTCATCTGTCTCATTAGCTATATCTCTGAAACAGACTGAAATATATATATATATATATTATATATAAATAATATATAATCACAACATACATACTACATACACACACATATGTATATATATAATTTTGAAATGGCTGGTCCTCTTTGAGAATAACATCTTCAGAAGGGCCAAGATACTTGCAGGAAACAATGAACTGTTTTTCTAGCTTACCTCCAGAATTATGATATTACCAATGAAAAGATTATTATTTCACTCCCAAGAAATGTTTGCACAAGTGTTAGGCAAAGTACTAAGAGTTATTATCGGTCTTCAGTATTCCATGATGTATATTAATGACAAAATACCAAAACACAGCAAAGACTTATAAAATAAATTTCTGATTTTCTCCACATCGAAGCTATGCATGCTTAGGTGTGTGCATCTTTCTCTGGAGTAAAATCAGTTTGTCTTTTGAAACTTTGTGTCTAGAAGTGAAACCTGTCTTAATCCAACTTTTTTTCCCTACATTTATACATTGGAAACAGAACAGTGCCTAATGAAGATTTTCTCTGTATTTGGTTTCAATAAATGGATGACTGAATAAAGATTTGCATACAGTGAGAGACATATTTCCACAGCAATCTGTGTAAGTTACAGACTGATTGTTCCTTGGCACGTTCTGAAACACATGAAGACATGGTTTGAAGAGGCATGATGTTTCTTCACCTTGGATTGTCTGGCAGTGTGAGTGTCACCCTCAGCCCATCTTCTATCAGAAAGATCTGAGGTAGGCACTGAGGGCGGGGGGGGGAGTTTTCAGTCTTGTTCTCTTCCTCAATTCTCAGCCATAACATGAATTTTCAAACAAATTAAATGCACTCCATGTGTGTGTGTGTTTGTGTGTGTATGTGTGTGTGTGTCTGTACAAGTATGCACACACTTGTGCACATACACATTGTAAGCATATATATGTACTGGCAAATTTGCCATCATGCCTGTGTGATTTTTAAGTGGACAGTGCAGGCAGTCAGCTCTCTCTCTTCATCC
Source organism: Mastomys natalensis (assembly GCA_021653895.1). Classification (NCBI taxonomy): domain Eukaryota; kingdom Metazoa; phylum Chordata; class Mammalia; order Rodentia; family Muridae; genus Mastomys; species Mastomys natalensis. The sequence continues at coordinate 19,954 of JAJTUV010001277.1, forward strand.
TGTGGGTCCCAGGATTTGAACTCAAGCTTTGTGGCAACTGTTTTTATGTACCAAGCTGTGTTCCTGGTTTGATCTCCTGGTTTACAAAACAATGGACAATTTTAAGCCAGAAGAACAAGACTAACAGCAGCTGCCGATCTCGGTCATTTTACATATGTTCCTTAATTAAGCCATTGATTTCTAACATGAATCAAAAGCTTTAAAGAATCTTTACAAAGTCCTTTAAGATGATTTGAGGGGATATAATTATGCTTTTATAAGTCCCAGACAATAGTCAACCACAGATAAGATAAACTTGAGTTTAAGCTGTCAAAATCATTTGTGAAAATGGTAACAGATTAACTTCTTTAGCAGAGTAATATTTCTGACTTTCTAAATAAATGCTTACATATTTATCACTCAATATCATTTTGTCTGACAATTATATCTAAAATATGATTAATTTAAAACTTTCTAAAGAAAGGGTTCCCCTCGTCTAAAGTATGATTTTCCTTAGGGTTTCTTCAGGCCTTCTCCTAATTGGGCGCTCTCAAGGATGCTGAATTATAGCACTCAAAAATGAAGTGGGCTTGAATGGAGAACTGAAAATCTTAGAGTACTTGAGTATGATATAGCTTCTGACATGTCCTAATTAATGTGCTCCATAGACATACCATTGCATGACAATGTGGCACTTAATAAAGGCAACTTTGTGTCATCAGCCAGAGGCATAGAAAGTAGGGAAACAAGACTTTCTGATTAGGAGGACATGCTCTAATCTTCACCTAAATCTGACCTATACTGAATGGAATCCACTCCAGACAAAAATCCATTCCTAGTTTCTATCACTCACTCACAGCCTCCCAGCTTTCTCCCATGTCGAAGTACTCGATCCCTCACAATGGCTTCCAGTGTTCCTGACAGAAAGCACATTAGTCAGCAGATTGTCAGCCTAGGCAGTTTTTACACATTTTAATAGGCTTATTAAACAATATTCCTGCACTTTTAGGTCACAAAATATCATCATAATTTTCTTTATGGTCTCTCTGATTTAAGAAGTCTCAGGAAGAGGAAGAAAAAAGAGATTGATGTTTCAACAAAGAAGAAACAAAATTCCATTATGAAAAATTAAAGAAAACATTGCCACTTCACATTAAAGATGAAACAGAAAGGCAAACACGTGCCAAGAGCACTTGTACTTGAGAAATAACTTTCTCATACCATTTGAATGGGGGGTATGGATATTTTTATGGCTTTTGCTGTTGATAGTCCCTCTAGTCATTTTGTTCAACATGACCTGCCAGTTTCCTATATCATAACATTGTTCTTGTTCAGTGTATTATCAGCAGTGTGCCTGAGTGAACATGTTAGCCAAGTAGTTGTTCAAGGAAAGCACTAAATCTAACACTGTCCATATATTATTCTATAGAGGACTGAATCATTTTTTGCCAGGGATACCTTAAAGCCTAGTTTAAACTGGGAAATTACTTTATAGTCCTAATATTAATTTGTCCACTGATTTATTATATACTATGGAGATAGGAATTAAATCCAAGTCTTCATGAATTCTGGTGTATTCTGGACTGCTTACTACATGATACTCTATTTTCTTCCATTTGTGTTCCTTCCTGGACCCTGTGTTCACCTCTACCAACTTATCCACTGCTGTCCAGAGAAAAATCTATTTCTTGACTTTGAAATGTGTTGTTGTGTGCAAGGGAGGGAAGGAGGATGCTTTCTGGGTTTTCTGAATAAGTGTTAGGTAGCCTCTGTGCACCTCTAACTCAAGTGAAAGCTCCTAAATCTCCCTCACATACCAGATCTCAGAAGTGTAAGTTTCCAAATGTGCCTTTTCCTGATGCTGAATGCTGTATGCTTCTCTTCTCTCTCCCACTTATGAAGGTTCTGTGTTCCTTACCACTTTGGCTAACATTTTTGTGTGTCTGTCACATCCAAAGGCTATAATAATTTGGCTACACATTGTCTCTGTTCCTTAGGGAATATCAAAGACATACATGTTTGAAGTCATTCCTTCAATGACTGCTTTTCTGCTTTTTAGGCAACAGTGTGAGAAGCTTTCCAAAGTGCTTCCATCCAGAGCCCACATATTTAGTGTCCTCTTCTACAGAACAGGACAACTTCAACTAAGTTCCTTCTTTCTTCTTCCTTCCTTCCTTCCTTCCTTCCTTCCTTCCTTCCTTCCTTCCTTCCTTCCTTCTTTCTGCCCTTCTCTACCCTCACAGGGATGTCTTTTTGAAATTCATATTTAGAAACCCTAAAGGCTGAGGGAATCTCTTTAATGTCTATGGCCCCCAGAACCAGGGCATTTACTGTAACACATTAAACTCCAAACACATTGCCATTTGCTACAAATACCATTTCTATAACCAAATACCTGAGAACAAATGTATTATGAAATATTAAATATTTATCACTGTTGTGAAGGTTTAAAAGTTAAGGATCCTGGTGGTACTAACACTCATGAATAGGGAGGGATTTTCACATTGCTCACATGTTCTCATCCTGGAGCTTTCAAATGTCAGGAAGCAGATGGACAAAGCAACAAATGCTGTGTCCCCATGTTCACCAGGATAGAAGGGCCCAAATGTGACCATAGACTGAGCTCCTGGTTCTTAACCCTTACAACGAATGACCCACAAGAGCAGATTTCTAATGAATGCATTTCTCCCCAATTTACCACCTCTAATATCACCACAGTGATAGTTAATCCAGGAACTGTCAATCTCGGGGATTTTAGATGTGTGATGTGTTGACTTTCTTGGGATGCAATATCAGAGTACCAAGAAATGGATAACTAGAGTACAGGCGGTGATTATGCCACAATACTACAGACCACATGCTTACAACACAGAGAGTGTGAGGGAATCATTTCTAGCCCCAGTTCCTTATGGCCTGCAGAAATTATTGGTATTTATTTGGAGTTTTGACAGTATAATTACTGCCCTTTATTGTGCCCTCCTTTGTGTTTACATATGTTAATACAACATTTTAAATAAAGATTTTAATCTCCTGACAGTGATAAGAAAAAAAAAATGTTACAATAACTAAAGAGTCCATAGATGGATATCATATCAACATCCTAATCCTCAGAATTATTGGTCATTTATTTATTTTAATACAGATTAGCTACAATCCGATTTTTATGTGACATCCTTTTGAGTTTACAATATCTTTAACTTAATACATTTTTAAATTTTAATCATCCCTTAATTTCATAGTGTAGTACAATGACATACAATTCTGAGCTAATGTAAATCTAAAAATGATTACAGATTCCAGATTTCTTAATGAATCTTTACATATTAGTTAATATCATTTAACCAATTTTAAGACTTAAACTTTACTCTGTTTAAAGAAAGAAACTTTTTGTAAATTATACATTATTTCTCTAGATTAATTAGTACCCAGTAGCTCAAGAAACTTGTAGTCATTCATATAAATGTGCAGCATATCCAGTAACAGATTAGGATAAGATTATAAAAACATTTTTTCACCTTAATGTGCTTATAACTGGATTATTTACTGTTATAGATATTTTTGAAACGTCATTGGAAAGTTTTAGCTTTCAATAATAGAAATTGGCTTTCAAAAATGTAAAAACAGACACCACAGAAAAACAGTCTACCTTGCAGAAATTTTAGAGAAAAGGATACAAACACTTATTACTTTCAAAGTCAAAAAACCCTTATTTATTTTCAAAATTAAGCCTGTGGGATAAGTGTGTCCCAATTGGTAGAGGCAGAATATTTGTTGTCTACAAACAAGCAACTTGCTTATATTTTATAGAAGACAAAGAAAGATAGACTCACACACAAGCACACACACACACACACACACACACACACACACACTTAGGCACACACAGAGAGACACAGGAAGAGAGAGAGACAGAGAGAGAGAGAGAGAGAGAGAGAGAAGAGAGAGAAGAGAGAGAGAGAGAGAGAGAGAGAGCACTTGGAGCTTGTGTTTAACAATGCTCTAAAGGCTGAGAAGTTTTGACATGGTTTGCCATATTTCTCGTGGTTTGCTTCTTTGGCAGGTGCAGTGATTTACTGCTGCTGTCAGCTGGAGAAGCTCTTCTGTACCCACCAATACAATGCAATTGGATACTGTGCCCAGAAATGTCAGCACTAGAGCATTATTGAAGAAGTTCCCCGCAGAGCTATTTTCAAAATTGTCTGAGCAAGTAAACGGGGAATGACTGTAAAGAAGAATAAATACTTTTCTTACCCTTGTGGTCGGCAAGGAGAAAGAGCAGATTGTTAGAGCACGGGTCTAGACTCACAGAGGGAAAACATTGTATTTTACCTACCATGCACATTTGACTTTCTAGACATCGAATGGCTCTTTTTTTCTCAGTTAACAACACACCAGAACTCTCAGACAAAAACCTTAGAAGCAATCATAAACTTAGTTGTTTCTGCTGGAGCACACATGATTATTCTGAAAGTATGACTACTTCATGTCCCCTGTACATAGACATTGGCATCTTACTTGAAGCAAAAACAGTGATGTTTTGTGAATAGCAGCAGCTAATGCAAACTTTCATATTTAAGTCTTAGTCTTTGCACTGATTCTCAATTATTTATAGTTAGATATGGGTTCTACTGTGTGTATATAGTCAAGACAAGGAAGGATTGTGTGCAGGAGCTCTGAGCCATCACTCAGATAGTACTTTTCCATTAGCTGATCTCTTCCTTTATTACTTTGAGTTTCTGATTTGTGAAGTGATATGGAATGCTTAGATATGATGGCACCACATGTGAAAATGCATCTGCCCACAGGTCAAATGTTTTGTAGTGACAATTAATTATATCCTGCTTTACTTTTTGTATTCCCCTAAGATCATCTCAGAAATATGAATTTTCTTAGCTATCTGATTCATTTCCTTCCAAGTCCTATTTTATACAAATAATTTGATTGTATTAATAGGTAATAGGTTTTCTTATAGTTCTGATATACCTACTTCATTTTACTAACTATCTCTCCTACACCCCATATCTCTCTTAGCACCCTTCACTCTCCCAAATGCTTCTTTTCTTGTTTCCTGGTTTCTACAGCTATCACATGTTGAAGAAAAAAAATAGAGATTTGAAGTTATGTTCTGTATATGAAGGAGAACATGTGATATTTATACTTTTTTCTCTGCAATATCTCAATTAGTTTTTTTTACACTTTTAGTCCTTTACCTGAAATTTCCATTTTTGAAAGAATATTCTGTCTGTGTGTTTTCACCTGTGAATTTAAGCACAGAACCTGCTGACGCCAAAGAAATAAGATTCCTTGAAGCTGGAATTACAGATACTGTGAAAAAAGAAATGTGAGTGCTGAGAATCAAATTCAGGCCCTTCCAAATCAACAGCAAGTGCTTTTAAATGCCTAGCCGTCTAATCAGTCTCAATTTGATTATATATCAGATTTATACAATTCCGTTCTGTATGTGTGCCACATTTTCTTATCTTTTCATAAATTGATGGACATTTAGGGTGTTTCCATTTCCTAGCTATTGGAGAAAATAAATGAACACATGAATTAAAAACTGAACACAGATAAGCCAGTATCCCTTTATTAGGATATGGAATCCTTTGAATATATTCATATGAATAGCTAAATTGAGTTGTATTACACTGCTATCAAGAGCTTTAAGAGACACTATATATTGATTTGTATACTGGCTGCATGTGTATTTTTACTCCCAACAACGATTAACATGGATCCCCCTTTCCCTACATTATACCTGAGTCAAAGAGTTTTGGAGACTAACAAAAGTATAGAAGCTCTTGTCAATTCTCTTGGTTTTCCACCAAAACTAGACCTTATTGATGAAGGTGTCACACAATGTGTAGACATTATAAACAATCAAACTGGAACTGAGTCAGCACAACCCTTCCTGCAGGCTACAGAAAGTGGTTTCAGGCTGATGGAGAAGGTACAAGTGATCCTAGCCAGCTTGCTTATGATCTTCAAGATCAACTGCCAGACAACTGTGCCTACTTGCATAATAATGGCCAGATTGTTGGGCTGGCAGGTAACAAGCCCTCTTGAATTAGATTTGAGACTTGCCACATAGGAGGGGACACATTCCTAATATTGGAAAACAGTTCAAAATTCTATTCTAAGGGAGATCATAATTTCTTATTAAGAGACTGGATATCGTTGTTTAGCCAAACTCTTTTGTATATCACATTGTCACAATGCTTTCTAGTATTATATTTATATCCATAGATAAAACTATTCTCAAGTTTAATCAGAAGAGCTTTTCTAGTTCAAGTAGATGGTAATGAATGCAATTTATTATTGTACCATTGCTAAGAACAAGTGATGGATAAGTGCTCAGCCATAAATTAGTCATATCATCCTCTATGGCTCCAGGGTATTACAGAAGATGGGGAGGGAAGGCTGTAGGAGCTGGAAAATAGGAAGACTTGTTAAATAAAACAAGTTGAATTCATAGCCATTACAATTAAGAAATCACAGCAGCTGTGGTTGCTGTCATTGAGTTTGGGAAGGAATGGAATTAAAAAGTGAGAAGCAGGTGAAAAAGAGATCTTGGGTACTACACTCCCTCAGGCTTAATGATACATTACTGATTGAGGGAGGAAAATTTATTGCTTTGAATTGTGGGATAACTCCCCCACTCCCACCTCAGGTTCCAATGGATACTTTTAATCCAATTGTCACACAAATGGCCCTAGTTAAACTGAACTGTTTACAAAACCAAAACAAGGGTCATGAATCTGAAAAAGGAGTAGGTAGTAATTAGGAGGGGCTGGTAGTGATGGGAGATAAGAAATGGTAGAGAAGATTATAACCAGAAAGCATTACACAGGTATGGAATTGTCAACTACCAAAACATGATCAGCACAAGTTTTGCTAAATTATTTATGTATTTATTTATTCTAATTTATTATTTATTCTTCTCTCATACAATATATCCTGACAGATGTTTCATCTCTCTCCACTTCTAGCTGCCCTCCATCCCCCCTAGATCCACTCCTCTGCCATTGTCTTTCAGAAAAGAGCAGATTTCCCAGGGATTGCACAACAAGATTATAAAAAGACAAGGCACAAACTCTCTTATCTGGTTTGGGCAAAGAAACCCAGTAGGAGGAAAAGGAACCCAAGAGCAGGCAAAAGAGTCAGAGACACCTCCATTCACTATTAGGAGTCCCACAAAAACACCATGTTAATAACCATAACATATGAGTTTCTTCTCTATTATTTCTTTAATATTTTGAGATTCTATAATTATATCTTTCATCCATTCCATTTCTTCTCTCCAAAGCCTCCCATACACTCCTACTTGCTCTCTTTCAAATCCATTGCCTCTTTTTTATTAATTGTTGTAATATATATGAACATATATAATATACGAATATATTTAATATATGAATATATGTAATATATCTGAATATATATTCATGTGTGTATGCACACACACAATATATATACAGACATACACATACACCATACACACACATATATAGTATGGATAATCTGCTCAGTCTTTATAAAGTTATTTGGATGCATGTTTTCAAGGATGACCATTTGGTATTCGATAATAAATGTTTTTTTTTCTTCCCTGGGAAAACTATTTCATACTTAGTTACCTGTAATTGCTTATGTAGATTACAGGTCTCATAGTTGTTCCCCTGTCTACTTTGGCATATCTGTTGTTGTCCATGTTCAGTTCATGTTAGACAATCATTTTAGTGAGACTTTATTGGTGTAGCTTCTGATATTAGTAGGAGGCCAATATCACTGTTAACTCCCTGAATCTGGATCTTATAAACATGTGTTGATACTGGAAACCAGTCCAATTTTCCAGTCAACAAAAACAGCCAACATCAGGGCTGGTGAAGTTATAGATCTTCATTAAAAACATTCAACTACCAGTTTACTAAACTAGTATTATTTTGAACTACATTCTAAATATTTATCTTTATACTCACAGGTAAGTATAGGTCTTGCCTCTCATCAAAGAAACTTCTTTTTGCACGGGACGGAGACTATTACATAAAAACCACAACATATAAAAATAAAGACTTGTGGATCTCAGTTCCAATGAAGACATCCACAAAACAACTTCTTCACCTATGGTTCAGTAAATGTTGCAGATAATTGAGTGGACAGTTTGAACATAAAAAAAAAAAAAAAATTAAAACACTGTGTTTCAGTGAAAACCTATACTAGTCCAGACCAGATTAAAATTTAAGTATATTCTTTGTTTAAAATGCTTTCTGCTTCCTACTTCAAGGAGAAAAGATAGTTGAAAGTTGAAGTCAATGTTTAAATTTGTAAATTTTACACCTTACAATATTTTTATATCCTAAAGCAGACATACTTAAAATAGAATTATTAGTTTTTTATAGTAGAAAAATATCTTATAATCTATCATAGCCAAATGATTCTCACCTCAAAGAGTAAGTTGGTGTCTGTGCCTCCTAACAGGATGTTCTGCTAAGAGCCTTACTTTCCTTCACTGGTATTATCGTTTAAGCACATAAACCAGGAAGAATAACTGTACAAAGCCAGGATTGAATTTTTTATTTAAAGCTGATACTTTTAAGTAAATGCATGGAATGAATGTGAGTTCTGCATAGTGCTAGTACTGGGTTGGTACTAATTACTCTAAGCCAACTATTGTGCCATTTCATATAAGAGAACAAAGAGAATACCCGTATAAAACGTAGATGAGAGCATTTCAAAAATAACTTTGTCATAATAGCAAGTTATCTGCAAGACACGAAGTCACTCTGTGTAGTGTTTCTTTGACATTTATGCAAATGTATATTCATTTTTTAAAAGAAAGGCTAAAAAGAGATGTGATACTTCTGATTAGATTATCTTTAACACAGAGATAGATCATCATGACTAAATCTCTGTGTTAAACCATTCCAGTAAATACCATTTACCCAGAGTGCTTTCTTTAGTTTAACAATAGATTATAATTAGCTTTTATAATTTTGGAATGAGGATAATTCCAAACATTTGTATAAAAAAATTAAGTTTTACTGTCAACTTTCTATTTAAGTCCAATATATACCAAGTGTGTATGGAGTTTTCTGTTACTAAACAATTTTAGCTGAGATACAGAGTATGTGAATAAATATCCTATGCTATAAGCACATTTCAAAATGCTGCATTGACACCTGCTATGTACTTGCAAAGCACTCTAGGAGGAGAATCCTCATTGAAATGAATGTAAATTCAGAGGACTCTGGAGGCAGACTGTCTAAAGTGATCAGCAGTGTAAGTTGTTTCAGAACAGTTTCTCACCATTGCTGTGTTCTGTAACAGATGCCCTACTTCCAAATTTAATTCTCTTTGCATATTTTCTTAGAGAATTAGAAATCACATGAAACTTCCCAGGCTCTCCCTGGACACATCCATGAATTTGTGGGATGCACATTCCCTTTGGTTCACAGTGTGTACCAGAGTACAATCGCTCGTTCTTTTATCAATACACAGTGCAGGTGCCCTTACTTTGGCCTCAAGTTGGAGTATTTTGCCATCTCCAGGGGGAACTGAAGTGATCACCTTGACCCAATCCAAATTACTTGAATATGCTTTTCTAGGTAAATATTCAACTACTGCTTTCTATTGCTTCATTACAAACAATGTATAATATGTGTCACTTAAAACAGACACAGTGTTTTTTCTACTCCTGAATTTGTTCAGTCTCAGAATCCTGAGCTACTACATAACAATGCTAGGCATTAGACTCATGAGTAAAGCTGATTTAGTATCTTTATACTCAGCTAAGGGCTGGATAGCATCATGTAACTTCCTGGTTGCCATATGTAAAGTAGAAACATTGTTCACTTCATGTCTGAACAAATTGCAGTTCATCTTCAACTACTCTAATCCCCAAACCAAACGATACTTTACAACAAAAAACTACAGATCAATAAACACATCTCATGAATATGAATGATAATTCTATCAGTAAAATATTTACAAAGTAAATCAGAAAGTACATGATTACTAATATATGCCAATCAAGTGGGATTTATCTAGTGTAAGGATTATTCAATAGGTAAAATTAACCTAATCCCTCCTATCAGTAAGATTAAAAAGAAATTATCAAACTATCCTATTAATATATATATAGAAGAACATTTGATAAAACCTAAGTTCTTATTTAACTACAAACTATAAAACTCTAAGCACATTGAATTAATGGGATATTCTCAGTATGCTAACAATATCTAAGAAAATCTTACTACTCCCACCACAGCTGGGGAAAAACTTAGAGCCTTCCAGCTAATATGAGGAACAAGGTAAAGATATTTTACCTTGGACTTTCAACATGGTACTAGAAGTCCTAGACAATGTAGTAAGGGAATCAAAGAATACACATTTCATGTCTGAGAAAATAATTCCATAAAATTCAAAGACTCATAAAAAGAAATTCCTGAATGTATTTAATAATTATAAAATGGTTGTAGATAGTACTAATTGTGGAAATTAACTTAGTAGTTATTGATTTCTCTTATTTAACAATTAAGTTGAATGCAGCTAAAAGTGAAAGGAAATTGGGGTAGAATTAACAAAATACATATAAGCTCTATCTCTTGAAGAAAGATATATCAAAAAAAATAAAAATAAAAGATACTCAGCCTATTAAATGAAGATTCACTATTATGAGGACTATAGGAACAAAATCACCCAATTGCAACACTTCCTCTAAAATTTCCCACGTTAAGATGATGATGTATTAGCAAATTAATGTACAAGGAAATGAATGAAATAGAAAAGAGAGGCTTGAAACTGAGTCAACATAGTGAACCCCAGCCTTTTTTGTTTGATACAGGAGAAAATACATTACAATAAGCCAAAGAACACCTTTTAATCAATTATGCTAGAACAACTGATAACCTTAAGGGGAAATTTTAAGTGTACATATATTTGAAATCCATATCCGAGACCATAATGTAAAAGATTAAACTGTAAAAATATCTTTAAGATATTGTGATAACACTCTGGGCTCAGCCAAAAAGGAACCCTCAGTCATATTCCCAGAACCCTCGGAGAGTAAAGGGAGAATCTCTTCCTACAAATTTAACATGATTATATATATTTATATTATCAATTCCCCAGATGCTAAATTTCTATAAAGATTAAATTCATGGAAATAAAATGGTTCTCATTAAAACTAAAGATTTGTTCTGAGAATAATTTTCAGTGAATTAGAAGACAACTCATGAATGGCATTGTCTGTGTTAAAGAGGTCTAGTAAAATGCTTATGGAAAGCATATAAATTATTCTAAAAACTCAACAATAAGATAAAACATAACAACTAAAACTCAAAAAAATGTGCTTTATGGAGATTACATATAGTAAAAATGCATGTGAAAAGATGTCTCATTATTGATCTGCAAGGGAAAAGCGAGTGAAGAAGCATCACATAGTGAGAACAGTCAGAATTGCAAACACTGGCAGCACTAGCTACTCACAGAGGCGGGATAATTTAAAGCCTTGCTAATTCTTAAAGAAAAAATGCACAGTCACCATGGACAGTATTTTCTCAATTCCTTGCTCATTTAAACACATTGTTATCACATCTTTCAGTAACATTGTTTTAAATGGATTTAAAATGTATGTTTTTCTATCAATGTTCATGCTAGCAACTCCGCCAAAAATCAAATGATCATGTACACATGCGAGCACGTGTGTACACACAAAAACACACGCACACACACACAGAACACACACAGGACCTGAAATTAGGTGGTATATCAACAAGAAGGAGAAGGAAAAAAGATAGGGAAGTTGTAAATTAAAATGCAATTTATATATGTGTAGAAATCCCACATGTATATTCTATAATAACTGAAACATGGTCATTAAAACAAATGTGCTTATCACTGCAAACATTTAAGAACAAGCAAGATATTCTTCTAAGGGTCAGTGGATGAATGGACTGTTATACATTCATACAATGAAATATCCATTTCTTAAAAGAAATGAGTTATCACACTATGAAAACATAGGGGGAAATAAATACAAAAGAGTAAAGTGAAAAAAATCCTAACCTATAAAGGCTGCAAATTAAATAATTCAAACCATGAAACATTCTGGAAAATGTAAAGTTTCAGAGAGAGTAAGATTTGGTTTTACCTCAGTGCTCAATATTGGGGGGAGGCATTAACAGTAAGAATTAACAGTAAGTATTCCTCAGACACAGTGACCACAAAGATAAGAGAACAATCATTAAACATTGTCCAAAGACAAAGAACATCGGGAGTAATTTAATGGGGAAAACAGTGCATCAACAATATTCCAACTTTAAAATCATGAATGAATTTGAAAAAGTGATTATTAAGATTGTGTATCTGTAGCCGGGCGGTGGTGGCGCACGCCTTTAATCCCAGCACTTAGGAGGCAGAGGCAGGCAGATTTCTGAGTTCGAGGCCAGCCTGGTCTACAGAGTGAGTTCCAGGACAGCAAGAGCTATGCAGAGAAACCCTGTCTCGAAAAAACAAAACAAAACAACAACAACAAAAAAAAAAACAAAAACCACAAAGAAAGATTGTGTGTCTGTAAAGGTGTGTCTGCCTATGTTATGGGGAGTGCTCAATGACAGCAAATACATAATAAAATATAATTTTCAATCATACTATAGAGAATCGAAGATAATTTGAAATTAAGGCTTACTACCTAAAATGCATCCATATAAATAGATAAATGATATAGAAATCAGGAAAATATTTTTCTATGGGAAAGACAAGACTGTCTTTTGTTGTTTTTCTTTTTCTTTTTTGTGGTTGTTCTGGTTGTTGATGTTGTTGCTACTGTGCTTTTGCTATTGTGGTTTTGGCTGTTGTTATTGCTGTTGTTGTGTATCAGTTTTCTCAGAGATAAAACCAATCATCTCAGAGGAAAGCTCCTTAAGAAACAGGTTGGTAAAAACACAGTGAACCAACAAGGTAGTTTAAAAGGATGTGAAACATTCCATCCTGCAGACAAGCTCAGGAAGTAAATAACTCAATAGCTTCAGGAAGTCCGCGAAAATGGTTGGATGCACTAGGCCCCTGCTTCTTCTAGTATAACAGACCGCTGAGAGACATTCTTCAGCACAGTGAGCTGCCTCAAAAAGGGCTCAGATCAATTAAGCACCTGGGAGAGAACAGAGAAGAAGGAAGTTGCCTAGAGGAAGCAGGAGTGAGTTCGGCTACTTTGGAAAAGGCTCCAACTACGAAGGGTGCCTAAGTGTCAGCGTTCAACCTGTTGAGCTGCCGGCAAGTCACTGAATGTGGTCCAGGTTTTTCGGTTGTTATGAGTTGTCACTAATGCTGGGGCAACATTTTGAGTCATTTCTGCTCTCAAAGTATCCTCTCACCCATATTCTTTTAAGTAACAAAACAAAAACAAACAAAACAAAACAAAAAACCAAAAACAAAACAAACAAAACAAAACCCCTAATTGGCACACCAATTTGGACTTTTGTGTACTGTGTTCTATTGCCAGATTGGTTGCCTATTCATACCTCAGCAACAGCGCCACACAAATAGTGCGAAGCAAAGGAGATCTAAGTGTCCCTGCACTTGCTGTTCCCCTGCCTAGAATTCTCTTCTCCCTATTGTCATCAATAATAATCTTAGTTCCTTCTAGTATTCATCTTGAGTCTATTTTTAAAATTACTATACATTTTATTTTCCTTTACTTTATATTTTACAAATAAGTTACTTAGTACTTGCCATTTACTACTCTGTGATAACAAAAGTCCTTTGAATACAGACTCATTTAACAGAATTCTCATGAACCATTCGGACAATGTGGGTCAACAAGAGACACGTGGCATCATGTCCTTACCCCAACTACTAATATATTTGAAAGGGTTTATTTATGTATTTATTTTTTTACTTTTAACTCTGTGTATGTATTGGTCATTTGTGGGTTTGTGCATCATGTGCTTGAAGATATGCACAGGGGCCAGAAGTGGTTATCAGATCTTTCCAAGGTGAAACAAGCTATCTGAACTCTGAACTCTCTCTCTCTCTCTCTCTCTCTCTCTCTCTCTCTCTCTCTCTCTCTCTCTCTCTCTCTCCTTTTGTTTGTTTTTTCGCAGCTTTGATGCCTTCATCCATGGCCTTCCCATATTAAGCATCCTCCATCCTCAGTTTTTTATCTTCTCACTCTGAATCACCACAGATCATCTGGAACAGCCAGTGAGTACATGTAATTCTTTTTAACTGAATCTGAAATAATCCTGATTCATATAATATCCCAGCCTGCACTGCTCCATGCTACCCACGTTTGGGGGCCAGGAGCTCCAGTCCACCGGTTAGTCAATAGGGTCTAGCAAGAGAGAGAGAGAGTGGGGATGGAGGGGTAACAGACCGAAGAATGGAGACAAGACAGAGAGTCTAATCAAGTCCCGTTTATTGAAAGAAAATCCTGGGTATTTATAGGCACAAGCAGGGGAACACAGCTGAAGACGATTTAACATGTGCCTTGCAGCTGTGGACACACAGGGGAACACAGCTAAAGGCATTTTGCCACGTGCCTTGCAGCTGTGGGCACTATGCAACAAAATAAGATATGTGAGAAAAATAACGTGTTTATCAGCGTGTGCCCAGCTGTTATGGGCTGTTGAAAACAAGTCTCTTGTCAGGGTATATGGCCAGAAATGCCTGCAAAGATGATAGCCACTTTCTGCTAGGAGTCGGCTCCCAACAATATAAAATTGATTGTATTATATCATTATGAATGAAACAAAGCCTAATATACCCCAGTAACAAATCTGTAACCAGAAATTATAAATATGAGACTGATAGTTCACTTATTCCTTTGGAGTTCTAATACGAAACACTAAAACTACCAAAAGGAAGTTAATTGTCTTATATCTTACAATTAATACCATTCTCTAAGTAAAATTAAGTAAATCATCTTTATTTAATTGATTTTAACTTTAAATTAGAAGTTAGTTTGCTATTCCATTCATATTGAATGGGATATATATGCTAAATATCCTTTTCTATTTTTATATATAGACACATGGACCTATATTCACTGTGTGTCTGTCTGTCTGTCTATCTCACTGTGTCTGTCTCTATCTTACTCTATCTCTCTGTTTTTCTGTCTGCCTCGTTCTCTCTCCCTTTCTCTCTTTGTTATGACACTTCCCAAAAACTCACTTTCCTTTGTGTTTGTTTGAGGACTACTGTTTTTATGTAAGATGTGCTGTAGATTCAAACTTATTTATATAAAAAAATTCACTTTAACACTAGCCAGCATTATCTATATTGCAATTCTTTTTTGCCCCTTCCTTTCTTTCTTATTTTTTAATAGTCCTTTCTCTCTGAGTTCATGCTCATCAATCACACTGGGAAGCTGACTTATATTCTCCACACTTCAGCACTAACCGGATTACAGAGCTGAAAAACTTACTCAAAGTTTAAAATGTGATAAACGTAATCAAATTGCTATAGTCAAACTCTAACAGTGGTGAATAGATGACACTAATTACCTTTTCTTATTATGCTACAAATGTGGTTTACTCCATCTTTATTCATGAAGAAATATCACGCAGCCCACTGAGGGACTGCAGCGGGATGTAATATTGGCTTATTTGTTTTCTTAGTGTTACTTCTTTTCCAGCATCTGAGAGATGTAATTTTGAGCTGCAATATATTTGTATGCAACAGTGTTTTATCCACTTTGGAAGATAATTGTTATCCACTGCAAAGCTTCACATTTTACATAAACAAGTGCTTTCACAGTTTCAATAAAATGATATAAATTTTTTGTTGGTTTATTTTTTTGTTTTGGAAGAAGTCAGATTATTTCAAATCAGTTCACACAGAAAACAAATGGGGCCTGAGAGAGGAAAGTGGAGGAAAATGAGCAGAAAGATTCCATTGTTTAAGGAAAGTCGCAAGGAAGCACAGTGCACTGAAATCACTTCTTCACGTTTTCGTGGGGAGACTCCTCAGTAATTCACCTTGAAAACCCGTTGCAGAAGTGGACTGAAATTTCCGTACCTTCTCTCTGCATTGAACTCTTCACAAAACTATTTCTATTGTTTGTAAAACAGGTAGTTAACAGCCTTGCCTTTCAATGTTCACAGTCACTCTCCAGAGCCATTATCCACATGAAGAATTGTACGAAAAAAATTTACAGATGTTTCTACTTTTCAGACAACTAGTATTTGATTTGTTTTATGCTGGTAAGGGAAGAGCAAAAGAAAACCTGCAGAGTGTCAGGGTAGAACTGATGGGGCTAAGAAATGCCTTGAGTGAACCTATCTCTGATGTGCTAGGGTTGCCTGGCAAATTCATGATTTTTGGAGACTGAGACTTCAAATAAATATAAATTTTATTAGCACATAGATCAAATGCATTAAGGTGCATAAGAGGCTGCCCATGGTTTGGGAGATTTGAGTCAGGAATGATCTGATTGCTGAAAACTAGACTCTTGTGAAGGACAGAAATCTCTGATCTTTAAACCCTTAGAAGCTGGATTACGGAGAGAAGAATTTAATCATCCATTGATGTAAACCAGTGTGGTGATGGAGATAATTCAAGTGGTTGTTTTGTGCTAAACCTATTTTTATCAGGTGAATTTCTTATTTCTTATAAATTTTTCATTTGTATCAACTTTGGCAAGAGCTGTGAATAGTGCAACTCTAAAAAGCCATGAAGCAGTGTATCCCAATTCATTACCAATTTGATGAGTTGTGTTTTACAAAATTCAAATTCACCTGAGTTTATCAACTCCTCATCATCACAGTGTCAAAAAGAAACAGGCTTTGTTATCACAAAAGGCTAAACTTCAGAAGGCATCACATGCTGGACATCCCCCTATTCCATTAAGGCCAACTGCAGACCCGAAAGGAACATGGTCAACACTAGGAAATGTGAGAAATAGGAAGAGTGACACTGAAGCCGTGTTTGCCTTGCTGATGACAGAAAGTGGGAAGAGGCACAGTAAATTACGGTATCAGTTCTGAGGTCCCTTTTCAAAGGCTTCACTTTTTGTCTTTTATTTATTTTTTTACACTCCAGATTTTATTCCCTGACTTCCTGTCCACCTTTTGAATGTTCCATATCCCATACCTCCTCCCCACTCCCTGTCTCCATGATGATGTACCCACCACCACCTAACCAGACCTCTACATTCCCTGGGGCCTCCAGTCTCTTGAGGGTTAGGTGCATCTTCTCTGACTGAATACAGATCAGGCAGTCCTCTGCTGTATATGTGTTGGGGGACTCACGTCAGCTGGTGTATGCTTCCTGGTTGGTGGTCCAGTGTTTGAGAGATCTCGGTGGTCCAGGTTAATTGAGACTACTGGTCCTCCTACAGGGTCGCCCTCTTCCTCAGCTTCTTCCAGCTTCAAAGGCTTTAAGTTTTGAAAGGAAAAGCTGACTCTAGATACTGATGCTGGACATAGATGGACATAGATGGACCATTGCCACTTAGAAATTAGGGACACTTGGACCCTACCCTGTGGCCAAGCCAGTACCTGTGGCTACCTGTAGGCTCTATGTGCTTCTTGGACTTCACAGAGGCTACGGCTGCCTTCATTAAAATGGGGCTGTTCTGCTTAATTCACAAATAGTCAGAACTCTGAATTAAATCTTAACTTAAAAAAATGCATTTCCTAACTTCTAGTCTTGGGCAAACTACTTAACCATTGTGTGACTCAGGAGCTCATTTGGATCTATGAACATTTGAAATAGAGATTTCTATAATGATGACATGGAATATGGTGTTTAAAATTACTAAAAATCATTACACTAAAGTGAGGTTTCAGATATTAAATGAGTTGACCAAATGTGTAGAAAATCTTTTAGCATGTAAATTTAAAAAGATTAACTTTGAATCACAAGCCTTGTATAGAAACAGTCTACATGTAGTAATTTTTCTTAAAATGGCTTTGGAATTTTCCCACTGTTTGTCTTGTATCAAGGATTGTAAGCTGGCTGAAGGTATTGAGGTGATGATGGTGGGGTCTGAGCAAAAGAAAAAAAAAAAAGCAGCAAGCACCAAAGCTTTTGCAATACATTCAGATAACACAAGCAGTTTCTGTCTCATGAAATCATCAGATGGTATTTCAGGGAAAGAAGTGGGATAAAATATAAATTAAAATTTAAACACACATACAATCTCCTTTGATATAAGCTATATAAATTTCTGTGTTGTAATAATAGAAGCAAAGATGTTATGAAAAGATTCCACTGTTGCAGAACGTTCCCGTCTCTGTAGCTTGCCTGAAATCACATTGTCTGTCTTCCTCTCCTTAGCATCATTTCTATCTACTCTGTCACCTTACACTGAGAAAATAACTTCCACAAACCACTCTCCCTATCCATCAGGTAGATGAAGATTCTTTCTTAGCTAACCCTACCTTCTCCATAGCCAAAGCATTGAGCACTCAGCAGCTCTTAAGTACGTGATTCCAAGGGAACCTTGAAATGACTGTCTTTCATATGTCCTAAAGCAGTTTTTCTGCTTATGATTGGGTGTATATGTAAATTAGCTCTGGACTAAAGTGAGCCCTAGTGTGTCACACAAAGGTACCCTCATCATTTTTTGAATGACACTAAAGACTGTGCTTTCAAATTCTTGAGCTCAGGCTTCCTGTATGTAAGTGAGAAATGAAAGGGGAGGAAACTATTGAAAAAGCTGAAAACATTGTCAGTGGGTAGTGAAGCATAAACAGTAGTGAATTATCAGGATTCATTTTCTTCTTGATAGAGGAGCAAACTGTAGAAGAATTACATAGTATGCAACCACATGGGTGTTGTATGAGACAGGCCTCATTCAGTCTTGAAAATTTTAATTCATGGCTGAAAATATGAAAGAAAAATACTTAATAAGCATATTCTTTTATAGTTGCAGAAATTAACAAAAAATCAGGTATACTTGCAAGTGAGGTTCATTTAATACTTTATCATAAATTAAACCCTACTTTTGAAAGTACTTGTTCACAAATAAATTGTTACATTAGACAGCAATAATTCAGAACTTCTCAGGCTACAAAGGTAACAATTTGTTGTTAATTCTACCTTATTAAAACATATTCTTTTCATATGCAAATAGAAAAAGGTTGCCATTGATTTTGAGTCTGGAACAGTTGATCACATGTGTCTCTTTTTGTTAATGATATCTGGTCTTTTTGTAAGAAGAAATAAGACACACTCAGGAATGAAGTATACTTTAATTAACTGGAAACACTTCTCAAGACCATCTTTAAACACTTTCACTTCATTCCAAGATAGAGAGAGCATAATTAATAAATGGTCCCCCTAGGAAAGAAAGTAGTTAGAAGTAAGTCTTCGTTAAATTTTCTGTTATTTGAAGATATTCTGTGTGACAAGGCTTGGCAGGCTCCATCTGCTCTCGGTTGCAATATCTGCTCCCAAGATGCTTCTGAGACTCATGCTCCATCCATCCAAGCAAGAAAGCAATCACCATTAACTCTATGGAGGAAAGGTATATGTGAATAGCATCAGGAATGCACAGCTAACTGAGGCAAGTAGCTCTTTGCACCTGCCTTGTTTCCATTTTTTTATGTTTCATAATTTACATCAAAAGTCTTTAATTGCTTTCCTTACCTCTTTAGAAGTGCAAAAATGTGGTCATATGTATTTAATTTAGACATATTATACACACATATACATATAATTTAGACAGCTATGATAGTAAAATCTTGCTTCATAAATAAAGAACTGCTTATCAGGTAATGATTCATTTAAAAACACAGTAAATATAATCTGTTTTAAACTTCCTGAAGAACATAAAGGCAAATGGTTTAGTATATTCTGATATCCTTGCATCTCTCTGTGTGATATTTTGTGGGGATGTTGTGTGTGTTTCTTAGTGTGGGAGTTTGGGTATAGGAAATGACTTTTTATGTGAGTGCTCAGGACCTGAAGCACTTTCAGGTCCTCATGCTGACATAGCAACAGTTTATTGACTGAGCAATATCTCAAGGGCACTGAGGTAGTTTTAAAATCAATGCTTTACTGAGAAACCTCTAATGTTCTACAGTAGAATGAAGACTCCTATCATCTTTCTGGCATCACATAACATACATATGAAACATAAACACAGACATACAGATATACACATATTAGATATTAACGAAAATATACATATATACACTCTACATATCTAAACATATGCCTACAAAATAACATTTGATAAATTATCAAATATATATCACACATAAACATCTACCATATATATGTATATATACTAACATCATATATATACATTCAAACATAAATCACACATAACACACAAATACATAAAAACACAATTTCACAATACAATCATACATCACACACATACATAGATGCATATATACATGAACACACTTCCACATATTCACCTACATATACATTAACAGAAGCAATACTGTTCTAACCATTTTCTCTGATATACTTTTTGCATCATTATCGATATACTAGGTGGCTATAGTTGCATGTGTGGGCATGTATAGTTACATGTCTAGGGCTGCTGTTTTATTCCACTGAATCTATGAACCTGCTTTTATGCCAGAATCATGCTGTTCTTATTACTCTAACTGTAATATATCTTGAGATCTGGAATGGCAATCCCTCTAACATTGTTCCTTTAGCTCAGGATTGCTTTGACTGAGCTCTTCTGTGGATCCATAAAATTTTAGAATTAAAAAAATAACTGTGAATACTGTGAGAATTTTGATTGAGCTTTCATTGAATCTGTAAATTGCTTTCGGTAAAATGTTTACTTTTCCAAAACTAATCCTAACAGTGCACTCCTCCCCTGTTTTTTTTTTTTTTTTTTTTTTTTTTTTTTTTTTTTTTTAACTATAGATCTTGCAACTGCTTGGTTAGGTATACTACTAGCTGTTTTATTTTCTTGGAGGCTATTATGAATGGAAATGTGTCTATGATCCCTTTATCAGAGTGTTTATTGTTGGTATATAGATAGACCACCAGTCTTTGTAAGTTGATTTTGTATTCTAATACATTGCTAAAATTGTTGATTATTTTTACAACTTTTCTAGTTGGATTTTGAGATCACTTATGTATAATTTCATATTATCTATGAATAGAGATAATTTGATTTCTTTTCTCATTGTAATTTCCTTCAGCTAATACTATGAGCACTATATTGAAAAGCGTAGAGATAGAGGACAGTTCCTTCTCATTGCTGATTTTAATAAGATTGGTTCTAGTTATTTTTTTCTGTTTATGAACAATTTTGACATAAATAGCTTTTATTATGCTGAGCTAGTCTATTTTTTAAACTTATATCATACAGACATATTATGTATTGTCAAATATGTTTTTCTGAATCTACTGAGATGATCACATGATGTTTTGAGTTTAAACCCGTTTGTAACAGCCTGTTCTGCCTCATGTTTAGGGGCCACTTAGTCCCAGCCTGAGCTGCTGCTCTGGTCCATGGGTCAGGATCTAGCAAGAGAGAGAGAGAGAGAGGGGATGGAGGGGCAAGAGATGTGAAGAATGGAGAGAAGAAAGAGTCTGATCAAGTCTCTCCTTTATTGAAAAGAAATCCTGGGTATTTATACACTTTACCACAGACCTTGCCCTCTTGGACAGGCAGGGGAACACAGCTGAAGGTGCTTTGCCAAGAGCCTGGAAGTGTGGATACCACGTGTTCCTTGCGCGCCTTGCAGCTGGGGACACTAAGCAGCAAAACAAGATATGGGAGCAAAACAAGATGTTTATCAGAGTGTGCTCAGCTGTTGTGGGCTGTTGAAAACAAGTCTCATGTCAGGATATATGGCTCTAGATGGCTGCAAAGATGATAGCTGCTTCCTGCTAGGAGTCGGCTCCCATCAGGTCCCCCTTTTTAAATTTTTCTCAAAATGGAAACTGTACCTGCCTTAGATCGAAACAATGGACCCCAGCCTCACTTTCCCATCTCTGAATACTCAACAGCCATTGGTTGAGCTTCTGTCTTAGGATGGTGAAGCCTCCCAGTTAGGGGAAAGGGTCTTGAGGTGTTCTCTTACCCTTCATTGACTATCCAGCTTAGCACATAAGTTAGGGGTTAATTTTTGTCAGTCTCTATGACAGAGGTTTTAGAGTTTCCTACTTCCAGCCTTTAATAACGGACCTGTATGGGTTTCATTTGAATAGCATCTATCTGTTGTTGTAAAAAGCCATCAGTTTGTTGACCAGCATAGACCTAAGAGATAAGAGAATTAACAATGCCTGAATGGTCGGTATAAAAGCAACACTCTGTTTTAAGGGCAACACACAACTCCCCCTTTTTGCAGAAGTTAAAGGTCCAAGCCTTGTACCCACAAATTTTGAATTAATAGAAGAAATTATACCAATGAAATCCTTGAATTTGCATCAGCTTAGTAAAATTATACAGATTTCTACCAATAGATTATGGCTGTGTAATCATTTTTAGCTCTTCCTCCCTCTTCCAATAAAACCATTACCTTTCCCTAGAAAGACAGCCTAATATTAACCACCTCAGTCCCCAAGCCCAAGGAATTGGGGCACTGACTCTTCATTAACTTCTTCAAGCTGAATATGAGTGTTGAGATATTAGAAGAGAGATGAGGGAAGGGTAAATTGATAAGCCCCTGATGTCTGTCTTAACTACATCTATCTGGAAGTCCAGGACATCAGTAGTTGTAGTTGACAAGGAGATTCATTCACCAATGCTGTATATTCTGTAATATACAAACCTCAAAACAAATTTTAGTATCAAAATAATTATGTTGTTTGATTCTCTCGAATCTAGTCTTCTGGAGGCCTACCTCTGTCATGTCTGATCCATATAATTCTGGAAGATATAACTACTACCTTAATGACCTCTTCAGAAAACACATAGATAAACCTTTTTTCCCAAATCTGCATATCCTTGAGCCAGTAATCAGAAAAGCCTTTACATTGACCTTTTATCCAGAGGAAAAATATAACTACACAACTCAGAATCACACCCATTTTGAAAGTTAAATCAATCTAACACAACTGATTAACACTATCTTTCTGTTCAGCTCTCTGCCTAGAGCAACCTTCTATTTGTCTATTTATCTGTTTGGCTCTCTTGACTCAGAGCAACCTGTAATTTACTCCTCACGTCTTTAAAGTCTTTTTCTTCTGTTTTTGCTGACTTATTTCTTGCCCCATTTTCGTTACTATGGCCTACTTGTCTCGACACGGCAGGTTCTCACAGCAATCACCTTTGTTTCACTTCTGAATTTTCGGCAGACCCTTCTTCCAGTAATGTCTCTCACTGGGTCTCTTGTTCTTGCTGCCTCCAGTTGAATGCCAAGACCAAGTCAGCTCTGTAAGTCAACAGGTTCTCCAGCGCAGGAGTGAGTATGCATGCTTCCAATTCCTGCAGTGTCCTTCACTGTATCCCGCTTACTGGAGCTCCAAAGTTGAGGTGCCACTCTGTAACCAGCTCCGTTCTGCCCCTCGTTTGGGGGCCACTTTGTCCCAGACTGAGCTGCTGCTCCAGTCCATGGGTCAGGGTCTAGCAAGAGAGAGAGTGGGGATGGAGGGAAAGAGGGGCAAAGAATGGAGACAAGACAGAGTCTGATCAAGTCTCTCCTTTATTGAAAAGAAATCCTGGGTATTTATACCCTTTACCATGTGCCTTGCCCTCATGGACAAGCAGGGGAACACAGTTGAAGGCACTATGCCACATGCCTTGCAGCATGGATACCACATGTGCCTTGCAGCTGGGGGCACTAAACAACAAAACAAGATATGTGAGAAAAACAAGATGTTTATCAGAGTGTGCTCAGCTGTTGCAGGCTGTTGAAAACAAGTCTCTTGTCAGGATATACGGCTCTAGATGGCTGCAAAGATGATTGCGGCTTTCTTCTAGGAGTCGGCTCCTAACACCCATTTATATGGCTTATTACATTTATAGATTTACATATGTGAAACCATCCTGAACCTTGGGAATAAAGCAAACTTGATTATGGTGAATAACTTATTTTAATAATGTATGCATTACATTTGTAAGTAAAAATGTAAGTATTTTCATGAGACTTTTTGCATCTCTGTCCATCAGGGACATCAGCCTACAGGATTTACTGGTTTTGTTTTGTCTTTACCTGGTTTGATTATTAGAATAATCCTGGCTTCATAGAAGGCATTTTGGAGTCCGGCTTCTGCTTATTTTTCTCTTTTGAATAATTAAAGAAGTATTTGTTGTAGACCTTTGAAAGCCTTCTAGAATTAAGCTATGAATCCGTTTTGGCCTGGAGTTGTTTTATTCAGAAAACTTTTCAAGTTAGTTCAGTCACCTTAGTTGTTATGTCTGTTTAGGCTGTTAATCTCTTCTTAGTTTATCTTTAATGCTTAAGAGTAAGTGTTAAATGTGTCCATTTATTTAGATTATTCAACTTTCTAGAGTTTAGGCTTTTAAAATTTTGTCTTATAAGTTTCTACATTTCTTTGGTGTTTATTGTAATGTTTTCTTTTTTAATTCTAATTTTGCTCATTTGATTCTGTTCCTTTTTTTTTTTTCTTATAGTTAGGCCAAAAATCTGCTAATATTACAAAATCTTAAAGAACAAGTTTTACTGATTACCTGTATTCTTTCTTGTTTCCATTTCACTCATTTCTATTCTGATATTTTATTTATTTTTTATCTACTACAAGTATATATGGTTTGCTTATGGATTTCTAGCCTTTTATTTGCATGACTGAGACATTTATTTGTGCTCTTTCTGGAATTTTAACATAGACAATGAAAGATTTCTCTCATAGGACTGCTTTCAATGTGTCCAAGAGGATTGACAATGCTGTGTTTCTTTTTCTTTATTTCTTGGGCTCTTTTTTTTTCTTTAATTTCTTTCTTGGTTTTTTTCTTTCATTCACTCATCATCCATGACTGAGCTATTTAATTTCTGTGAATTTGCGTGTACTGGATAATTTTGTAGTCAATTTCAAGTTAATTTTAACGTGTTTAGTTAAGATACAAGGAGTTATTTCAATATTTCTGAATGTGTTGAGATTTGTTTATGTCACAGGCTGTGACCTACTTTAGAGAAGCTTACATGTATTGCTGAATGCAATATGCATATTTTGGTGTTTGAATGGAAAGTTCTGTAGAGCTCTGTCATGCTCATTTAATATGCTCCATAATTTTATATTTCTCTGGTTATTTTTTAGATAGCCTATCTTTTGAAAAAATGGGTATTGAAATAATATATTATCAATAGGTGGATATATCAATAGATATTGCTCATCTTTAAGTTATGTAGTTTATGTTTTTATAAAATTTAATCCACTAGATTTGAGTGCTCATATATTTCTTGTTAAATTGTTTCCTTGAATAGAATCAATTGTCCTTTGTTATCTCTCCCAATTAACTTTAAATTTTACTTTATCAGATATTAAGATAGCAACTCTTGCTTCCTTTCTACTTCCACTTTCCTGAAATACTTTTTTTTATTTTTATTGTTTCACCTTAAGGTGATTCTTATCTTTAGAACTAAGGTATTTTGTTTTGGAGATAACAGAAGGATAGGTTCTATTCCTTAACTCATTCATACCTCATTTGTCTTTTAATTGGGGAAGTTAAGGCCATTATAACCTAAAGTTACTATTAAAATTTTTTGTTGATTGTAGACATTTTTATGTATTTGTATTCTTAGTTGTGACTTTGTGTTTCAGTAATTTTAGCTTCATCTACTTGCTAAGATCTCTTACCAATGATTATTTCCCTCTCAGTCTAAAGAATTGCTTCCAGTGCTTTCTAATGTGGAAGACATAATTTCTTTTAGTCAGTTTGAATAGTGAAATATTTTACAACTTGAAGAGCATTGCTTCAGGCTTTGTTACAAGGTACACTTGTTATGTATGAAGATTGTGGAGTGTGCATGCAGGGTATTCTCAGGAGAATGGGCTCACCAGGCTAGACTGGATCTACAAGATACCTCAAATATAAAAACACATGAAAAAACTGAGTATTGAAGACAACCACATAAATAAATTTAACTTCAAAAGAATTTGACTAATAAAAAAAATCTTACGGTAAAGATTCATATTTTTAAATATATATATTATAGGTTGCATTTAAAATGTTCCTCATATATTTGTATCATGACTATTTTTTCCTATTTGTTGATAATGTGTTGGGAAATTGTAGAGATTGTGGAGTTAGGACATAGCTGAAAAATGTAAGCCTCTGAGGCAGACTCCTGAGAATATACCATTGTTGACCCTTTCCAATGGCATACCTGCTTCTTGAATAACCAGCAAGGGAATACTCTCATGAATTCTTAGAAACTAAGTCAAATATTGAAGACTAAGCCCTGTTTACATAGCCTTTCAGCATACCACTGGAATGTGATAAGTTTTTGTTTATTTACACAGTAGTGCAATGCTGGCCAAATGTTTCCTACAGATGATAATTTACATATAATATTGATACAAAGTTGTAAATAAAATATTAACACATAGAATGCAATAAAACACCATGAATAATACACTCTAGTAGGATTGATTTTGGCAAAATAGGAATGGTTCAAAAGTAGGACATTAACTAAATATATCTTACAGCATATACAGACCAAGATAGAGCACATAAAAATCTCTCAAATGCATATCTGGTAAAATAATCTAATGGCACAACACAAGAGCAACATTTTGTTAGAAAGATAATAGTGTGACCCAAAGTTCATAAGGCTTACTATTGTAATTATATTATTGTAATTATTACTGTAGTGTGAGAGGAATAACAAGGCAAGACACAGAAAGTAAGACTTACTATTTTGTAACAAAGATAACAATAATGTAATGGTGTGTTGGATTTAAATATGAATAAATTACAAAGATAAATTATGAAAATTATGGCAGTAGTTCATATGTGAAAAACTTCAGCAAGTAATTTCTCAAAATAATATAAATTAATAACTTTTCCAAATATAATAAGGTTTGTCAATAGAGTAAAATTCTTTCAAAGTCTTAAAACACAATTGAACTAAGCCTGTTCACAATCATGTTAAAACATAAAGAAGAATGAGAGAATTGGATTGAATTTCAGATACACTTTTGCCTTGACAGTAGTATGTTAAACATGTTTTAAGTTTAAATGTATCTCAGTGAATTTCAAGTATCCAAAAATGATTATCTACATTAATTCTGAGGAATACTCATAGCCCAGAGCTAATGAGATAGCTCAGTGGACAAAACACTTACTATCAAGCCTGGTGAACTGAGATTGATCCCTGGTAAAAGGAGAAAACCAAAATTCTTGAAAATTGTCAACTGAGATTCACAAGTTTATTGTGGCAAGATAAAGACACACACACACAAGAGAGAGAGAGAGAGAGAGAGAGAGAGAGAGAGAGAGAGAGAGAGAGGAAGAGGAGAGATGAGAGGACGAGAGAGAGACAGAGAGAGAGAGAGTCATGATCAGAAAATTCAGAATGATAAAATACTGGAGATAGCATCTCCCTTTGTCTACATCAAAGTACATTACAACAGTGGTTTAGATGAAACCCCATTGGTCCATTATTTAAATACTTGTTCCCTAGTTGATGGCACAGTTTGGAAATGTTGTGCAACCTTTAGGCAGTATGGTGGAAGAATCTCACTGGGGTGTGCTTTGAACATTTATAGTCGTCCCTCCCTTTCTTACTGCTCTCTGCTTCAATGATTGGATAGAAATATCATCAGTCAGCTTCCTGTTTCTGCCACCTTGCCTTCTGTCACTTGCACTAGCTTCCTGGAATCCAAATAAAAGTAAACATTTTCTTTCTTAAATTATCATAAGTTTATTATCATGAAACAATGTTACATGAAAAACATGATAAACCTCAACATTTCTTTTAAAACATTTATAAGTTAAAACTTTTCATATTTGTTAAAAATCATAACAAATTTTAAAAGAAATGCCATTCTAGGCTCATAGCTGATGCTTGATAAACCAATAAATGAATTTATGTTCATAGTAATATTATTTAACAATTAACAATGATAACAATAACTAGAAAACAGAGTCCCAAAGACAATGTCCAATGGCCAATTAATATTTCAAAATGTTTTTAAGCAAGTACACAGCTAAATATTCACAGAGAAAGACACTTAGGATCACATTGTTCTAAATGATGTGTCTCCATGCCCTCAGAACTCAGGGAATCCCATAGAAGAGAAAACAGAAAGAGTGTAAGAGCCAGAGGGGATGGAGTATACTAGGAAAACAAGACTCTAATAAATCAACATTAGCAAAACTCATAGAAACTCCTCTAAAGTGAAGCTGCAAGCACAGGACCTCTGCATATACACCACAGCTTTAAGCTCAGTATTTGTTATGGGACTTCTGTGCCTGAGAATAAGTGGGTCTCTAATTCTTGAGCCTTCTCTTGTCCTCTTTTCCTTCTCTTGGTTAGTCTTGTCCAATTTGGATGTGATACATTTTGTTTTATATTATTAAATTGTATTTGATTATGTTTGGTTGTTATCTCTTTGAAGACTTCTCTAATGGGAGACAGAAAAGAATTGGATCTGCAGGGGAAAGGAGGTGGGGGAAAATGGGGAGGAGTAGGGGCCAAGGGCAGGAAATCAGAATATATCATGTGAAAAAAAATAGTATTTCCAATAAAAGGAGAAAATTTAAAAAGAAAAGTAAAAGTAAAGGGTTTAAATATACTATTCATCAAGTCATGTCTAGGAAGAAGAAATTGCTCATTGTGAGAGGAATGTGCTGGCCATGAACATAAACAGAGGAAGCAAGCTTTGCTGGCCTGCCTCAGGTTATCAAGTTGAGAATGTATAAAAAAAGAAGGCTAGGAAAATGTTTCTATTGATAAAGCACTTTCCCTGAGACCAGGAGGACTCCAACTCAGAGTTCCAGCACCTTTTAGTGGTAAATGGGAATGGCAGCTCAACTGCAATCCCAGTGCTCAGAAGAGTAAGGCAAAGATTCCCTGTAACTGAGGGCTAGAGGAGCAAAACTGATGAGTTCAATTCGAGTGAGAGAGAAGCCTATCTCAAAAGACAAACAAGGTTGGTAAAACACACAATATCAACCTCTGGCCTACACGTGTGTGTGTGTGTGTGTGTGTGTGTGTGTGTGTGTGTGTGTACATGCAGATATTTAATCACACACACACACACACATGCACGTACACACTAATGCCTAAAAATCATTCATACATACACACATGTGTGCATACTGAAACAATTGATGCTCCCCACACAGGGACACATTCAGGCACACACACAAATGCATAAACCCCTATATAAGCATGCATACATACACAGACAAGCTCTTTTAGAAAGTACATTAAATTAATTACATCAAGGCTCTGCAAATATAGAAATTGTCAATAACTCCTTGTATTCTCCTTCCTTATTATGTTATTCTCTTATGTTAATATATTATTCTCTAATGTTAATGTTATTCTCTTTTGCTAATATATATTCTTCTATGTTAATATGTTATGCTCTTATGTTTCTATGTTAATCTCTTTGTTCACTTGTTATTCCTCTTATATTAATGCATGTGCAAAGCAACTAAATTGGAAGTCGACTTAGAAAGCTAATCTTAATCAGTACAGAAATATATTCAGTGATGTTTTTCTGGTTAAATTAGCTATTTTTATACATTTTCTCCAATCATCAATTTTAAATATTATCTTCTCTCATCCTAAGATTAAATTGTTACTGATTTTCCGTGAGAGATATGATATAGTCTAGATTCCTAGTTTCTTTGTTTTATTTTGCTTCATCTTATGAGTTAGTTTAAATACATGTTATTCAATATAAATTATGCAGATAACTACTTATAGATTTTAGAATTGATTCTACAAATCTGGAAAATATGTTGCTCATACTGGATAAAGGAATTTTTACCCAACCTACAACTCTTCCTTTTGTTTCTTTCCTACTTAGTTTAGTGACATTGGGTAGATTATGACACCCAGCCAGAAAGTGAAATGAATAACTGCAGAATAAAAGAATAATTATAGAAGCAAAACATTTTAAGATTTTCACATTCATGTTTTTCCAAAATGTCAAAGAGAATTTCAGTTTAAAATTGAAATGATTTGTTGTGTTCTATGCAGTGTATTTTGCATAAGAATTTTCAAAATATCTTCACAAAAGAAGATTGGAATAATCATTACCATTTTCATTTTAAGGATGTCATGGGAGAGAAATATTTTGCCATCTCTGCATGTAGCAACCCATGACACTGGGACTTAATTCACACACACACACACACACACACAACACACACACACACACACACACACACATATATATATAATATATATATATATATATATATATATATATATGTGAAATATATATCACCCATTCAGACACTGCTGAGGGGCCACAGCCTTGTTGCTCAGCAGAAGTGAATGTAACTATTGTTTTATTTTGTTTCTAAAACTTATATGTGCTTCTGTGCATGGTATGTCTGCATAACTTCAGGTGCCCAAGGATACTAGTAGATATTGAATCCAACTGGACTAGAGTTACAGATAGTTATGAGCTGCCATGTGGGTGCAAAGAGTTGATCCCAGGTTTTCTGAGAGAACAGCAAGTGTTCTTAGTCACTAAGCCATTTCCTCAGGCCTGATCGGGTATACTTTTTCATGTTAGGAAATAAGAAAAAAAATGACTATTCTCCTAACTACAAAAAATTCAAATTGAAGCTTTATAACAATAATGAAGACATCAAAAATCATCAATTCTTGATATTTTTGGCCCTTCCATGATTCATATTTCTGGAAGTGCTCATTGAGGTACATAAGGAGAAAAATACCCTGTAATTTATACTACTATACTGGGCAATTTTATTTAAAACTTAAGTATGCAACTATACAGTGGAGTTTAAATTTTTATTTTTATTTTTTATTGTTAGAAGATTTTTATAAGGAATAGACCACATTTTCAGGTATATCTCTCTGATGTTTTAGACACTCAACAAATTATAGTGATTTGGGATAAGATATTCTTTAAAAAATTATATTATTACAGGAAGGGCAAGGCTTGCTATCAAAGTGAAAGGAAAGCATCAGAGAAAGTGACCCAATGTCTCTCTACAAACAAGATTTAAGCAAGCTAAATGAATTTGCTATTGGCTCATTATCCTATCTTGTCAACTCATGTCTTGGACTGTCAGCTTTCTTGTGTAAAAGTGAATAATAAGAGGATTAAAATGACCCCTGAGCTTCTCCTAATGGACTCACCGTCTTTTCTACAGCTATCACTCTCCAGCAATCCCAGTCTGCTTCTGGCTGCCTTTGATATGAAAATATCCTTTGGCAAAATCAAACCCTCTAGGAGTTCTTACTTATGAATTCGTTGGACATTTAGCAAATCTGAAAATCATGGCATATTTGTTCACTTGTATTTGTACTCAGGATTTCAGTAAAAATATCCCTTGCTATTCAGAATAAACTTATGACAAATTAAATGATTAATCTATGAATTAGATGGAAAAAATCATGATTAGTTGGGAAAATGGAGAGCACAATGACTATTTGAAATTGTGTTGTACTATTGGTATAATTTATATCATTTATCATTATCATATATTGTGTATCATGTATCAGGTATCACCTATCATAGCATATAATAGATACCATATGAGATAGCACCTTTGGGGTATGTATGAAAACCCTAGGTTCAGAAGGAGTGGGTTTTGTGGAAACTATTAAATACTTTGTTGAATTTCCTTTTTTGAATTTTTCCTACTAGATACATTGTTCTTTGTGGTAGAGCTGAAAGGAAAAGATGAATGTAGAGGGGAGACTTACTGGCACTTCAGAAGTATGTACATTTCTTTTTCATGGAAACATAATCCCACTTAGAGAGCACTCACTCCTAATCATAGCTGTCTTACACATTAACTCAATATTCATATCTTATATAATCATAATTTGAGCCCCAGCTTTCTGATGAAAATCGCAAGTATGAATATATTCATTAATTTTCTTGAGCAATTAAATTTTATAGAAGAAAATTGAGCAAGTCTCCATAATGTATTATGGTAAATATTATAATCAAGTCAAGATATGGTCACTGTGGCAAGAGATATAATTCAATATAAGGTACATATCTGCAGTGATTCATACTCAGGAGTAAGGCAGGCACATGCTCATGGTCAAATATTTCTAGGAATCTTTCTATTATTGTATATAAGATGAGACAGAGAAGAGATGATAAGTGGATTATACTAAGTCCACAACTGAGCTCCTAATACAAAGGTAGGAAACAAATGTGAAAATTAGTAAGATTTTTCTCATTAATATAATACTGACTCTAACCTGTCTGTAAGCTAGAATGGAATTGTAAAAGGTAAATAGGATAAAGGTTTAGTAAGCTGTCCAGCAACTCTGGGGAGGGGGAAAGCAACAACAACAACAACAACAACAAACAGGATAAACCAAACTGCAGTGACAGAGAATTGGGAAGTTTGAAAATGCAGATAAAACATTCAATCATTGTTCACCTTTGTCTTTTATATTTGTTGCACTTGGTTTATGTTTACCAGGCCCAGTCCCCTAGAGATTCACTGTAGTCTAGGTCAGATTTGCCAATGATGGTTTCTTTTCTCCTGGGTAAATATTGAGGCTCAAGTTCCCCCAAGATTGAATTGCTAGAAATCAATCCTCTGGGACACAAGACCTTTTCATCTGTATAGGCATATCTCTCCATTTACAAAAGACGTCAGATACTGAATACAAGAAAGAAAACAGGAAAAATGAAGAAAAGAATAAAGTTGGTATTATTAGAATATTAGAGACACATATAATAGAAATCACTGAATGCTAGTACTAATGTTCATGAACCATGTTGTAAATAGATAATCTAGGCATATATTTATATAGTGAGAATAAATAAGAAGGGCTATATTTTCATATAATCAAACTCTCAAACTTTATCCCAATTCAGAGCAAAGCAAACTACATCAAATATCACATGCAATATGCAGGACTGATAAATTTTATTATAAGTAGTTTAAACACAAAAAAAATTTGTTGCTCCGAATTACGCAAATTGAAGTATTAAGCATTCAAATGTATGTGGAAGTGGAAACAGAGAGATGGAATGGACCACAAAAGCTTAATAGCCTTAAAACATCTATTAGTGCTTTATCAGACACTCCTTTGTTCCTCATTAGAGACCAAACTCAGAGGCCCACTCTTGGTAGATAGCACTAGACCACATCTTCAGCTTAAAGGTTAATCAGAAAAGAAAATCTCCATAGGAAAATATGAGTATGGCCCAGAACTCATTTAAAGGCATTTTAAACCTAAAAGCCAAAGTATTTGACTTAATTTATAGTGAGGATTTTATAAATACATGTAAATTAAACTAGATCTGAAAAGGTAAAAGCATGGGAGCAGAACTGTAATAGTCAACGATTATCAGAAACTAACTAGGAAGAGAATGAAAGTACAAGTATAAACGTTTTGGAATAAAGAAATGTGGGTAACTCATCAATACTGCTCAGTAACTCAGGACTTGTCCTACATTTCACCTAATGAATTGCTTTATTCCAAGGAAAATGATATGTATAAAATATTTATACAATTTTATTATAAAGTATATTATTTTAATATAAATTATTACCAATATAGCCAACACTGAAGCTAAATTTTGTGCTTCTTCCATGAAATGAGATTCACTTAGCTAATTAAAAATGATATAGTGGGACACCAAAGTACAAGATAGAGTGCAGACACTTTTGGAACTACATCTCTTATGAAATACTTGCTTCTTGCTAGTATTCATTCTAAATGTATATCTTGGTAGATGGAGGACATGGGCCCATGTAATTTAAATTCAGCAGGCAATGAGTGCTGAAATCTAGCACTTGGGAAATGGATGGAGGAGGACAGGAGTTCAATACCATCCTTGCTGTTGTGTGGCAATTTCCACGAATTTGAGACATCAAATTCAGGAAGGGAGGAGCGAAGCTTTTAAAACCCTGAAGGGAGCAAATCTCATGAGTTCAGAAAAACTAAAATGTGCAAGCTTCCTTCCTCAAGAATATACAAGCAATAAACCATTCTCAGATCCAAAGAGCTACATCCGAAAGACTACCATCTGCCAAACAGTGTGCAAGTCAGCAGGGAGCTTTGGGGGTGCAGCTTTCACTGTCTGGGTTATGGTGGACTTTGAAATAACATCACCAACTTTTGTGGCATCCTAGAGTCTCTGTGTAATCTGTCACACATTCACCTGTAAGTTGTAGGAGGAGCTAAGGTGGGAGGAGTTTGGATGGAAGAGGAGGAGTAAGGAGGAGAGGAGGAAAAGGAAGAGGAGCTAGGAGACAGGAGACGAGAACCAGAGAGAGTGAGGAGATGGAGGCAGATGTTCACGTGGCTGTAGCAGTTAAAGGTAGTTGGTATATCTAGGTTGGGTATTGGGTTACACTTCTGATTGTATGGGTATCTTGTTACTGATCATTATCAAATATATAAGTCTTTGATCTTTAAGTATTAGAGTCTAATCCTTCTACTGAGCCTGCGTGGATGGTGGGATGGCCCGGGCAATGCGCAGTCTTGCAGAGGCAGCATGGGAGAAGTCTCGTGGGTGGC
Source organism: Mastomys natalensis (assembly GCA_021653895.1). NCBI lineage: Eukaryota > Metazoa > Chordata > Mammalia > Rodentia > Muridae > Mastomys > Mastomys natalensis. Next base: position 54,465 of record JAJTUV010001277.1, read on the forward strand.
AGGGCTGATGTTTCTAGTTAGCCATTTCTAGCTGCAGCACGCACATTATCTCCGGCCAAGAAACATGGCGGCTGGGCTAGGCAGAGCCACTGTAGCTTAGACAGTCGGCCTGAGCCAGAGGTCGATTTAAATAATTACTTCTACAGTAAGTAACCCCAATAAACACAGCAGTTTGCCAAGTTGAACTTAGTGGACTCCTTACATGGTCTGCTGTTGTTCCCCTGTCTGTGATTGGTTGATATACAATTCACATCTTCCCATACTCTGTCTATGAAACCAGGATGTTGCAGATTCTGTTTCCCATACATTCCCATTTGTTCTGTTGTGTACTCAAAACCCTCTGAAGTATGAGTCAGGTTAAAGGTCAGTTCCCTTGTTTGGCAGAGAACTAGACTCTGGCCAATTCAAGTATAAGCAAAAATCATGATGACTTGTGTGAAGTATTTGGTGATGAGCTGGGTAATGACTGGGAAAAGCTTAAATTATTATGAAACTAAATCTACAGTAGATGAAGAACACTACAGTGAGTAGTGGTATTATTCATTTGAATGAAGATTAGAAAGGATCCATCAGTGGTGCAAACTCATTTAAGAATTCTAGTTTGAAGGCTGCAATTATCAAAGCTACTCGCTTCGTTATTCAAAGTTAAATATATATTTATATTTTATAGATATCTTTTAATTTAAATAGGAACTGAAAAACTGCAACAAGTCTGAATAATCAAGCCTCTTATTTTGGCAGAGACCCTTAATTGAACAACATATTTATTGTAGAAAGCAGACTATGAAAATGGCATATTCAATGTAGTTGGATTATGATAACTGAGACTAACAGAATAAGGGTAAATCTTCCATCCACTCCCAGAGAAGAGGAAACACTCCATAGAATATTTGATGGTATGACAAAATCATTGAACAAATTGGTTAAAAATTCTAATGATAAATTGTGAAATGATCAAAACTACTGATGAGAACACAAAGAAAATGTGTCACAATGAATAATTAGACTTTTTGGGCATTGTACATAAACTCATGGAGTGCGTGTGCATGTGTGTGTGCGTGTATGTGTAATATTGTTTGTATACACAGTGGTAAAGTAATCCCTGTTCCTACAACAATGTGAATAGGAGACAAATGTATAAAGACAACTGGAATTCTTCTAAGCTTGCTGAAGCAAAGGACTCTGGCAGAATTATTTGCACTTTTTCAGAAACTCAAGAGCTTATAGAGGAGTGCAAATGAAAATGTGGAGGGGAAGACAAGGTATGGGTGCTGGGAACTTGAGTAGGTGTGTCAGTTTTACACTGCTGGATGTTGGAGATGTTTCCCTGAGGAAGCTCTACCTAGGTTGATACAAATAATATGTGATTGAATTTAAGATCTGGCTCAATGGGTTGCACTGCTTGCTGCACAAATATAAGAACCTAAGTTCAGATTGCAGCTCTCACACATAAATCTGAGAAGGTCCGAGTGGTCCTGTGACAGCAGTGCTATGAGGGTTGGAGACAGGAGATCACTGATGTTGGCTGACTGCCATCTTATCTCAGAGAGTCTCTGCCTCAAATCTCATGAGAAGAAGCAGAATGAGATAGCTATACATTATTCTCTGGCCTCCACAAATGTGCTCACCAGCATGTACACACATGAGCACACATACAGAGAAAGAGAGAGAGAGAGAGATTTTGAGAGTGGTTATTTACATGATTTGTCATAAATGTATGATCAGCAAAAATGTATGATCAGTCAGCAAAAAAAGAGGCAAATGTTAGGGAAGCTGGCCTGGAGAGTTGGCTCAGCAGTTAAGAATATTTGCTGCTCTTGGAAAAAACCAGGCCTCAGTTCCCAACACCTACATGTTCAACAAGTGGTAACTCAAGTTCCAGAGGGTCTGGTGCCCCCTCTGTTCTCTGAACCAGGCACACACGTGGTACATAGATATACACAAAGTCAATAAATACACATTATAAAATTATTAACAAACTTGAATTCGCATATTCTTTATCAAACAATATAGTGAGAATATGTAATTTTATATATTGGTAATATTAGCTCATATTAGCAACTAAATAATATATTTCAATAAATTAGGGGAATACAGTAACAGTTTAAAAACAGTGGGAATATGTAGAGAGCCGCTATGCGCTGCACCTGAAGATGGTGCTGGCTGAGATTGCTCCTTGTGGTAAACAAGTCCTCATTTAGCTATGCAGCTGTGCAGGGGCAGGGAATGGTCATACGTGGACGTTTGGAGAGATGATACATGGCATATGCTCATTGGCCTTTGCTTAGATATAAGCCTGGTCCCAGGGGTAGGTGGGGCCGCCACCACCAGAAAGCTACAATCCTGAGTAAACTGCCTTGAGAAGGAACCTTCTTGTCTTGTGTCTAATTTCCTGCTGGCCAGGGAAGGGCGCCGGACAGGAATAAAGGAGAGATACCAACAGAAAAGTGAATGAAGGGAGAAAAGATTCATTTTGCTATTTCAGGTGTTAATAGAACATGTTAAAAGGTGATTTCTATCGTGTTATCTAGAAAGTATATTTTACTCCAAATATATTCAAGTGTGCTGCAGAATGTAGTTAAACAGGACATTTAATTGGCATCTAGTTAGGGTGAACACACTGCTAGACACCCTGTGCACCATAGAGCTTTCATTATAGTGGAGTCAGAAAAGAGTATTTAGTTTAGTTAAATTTTATCTGTTAAGCAACCTGCACAGGCAGTGAGCTGCAGATGTTTCTCTGAGCCAGTGGGGCTTTGTTCAACACTATACTTTGTACATTTCTTTCCCTTTTACTTAAGGTCACAGAGTTCACATCCATTGTTACTTTTATTTTTAACATTTGACTTCTATCTTTCTCCTTGCCTTTCTCTTCTCTCTTCTGGTACAGTTGGCTAGATTTTTCTATTGAAATGTTTGAATAGAGTTGTGGAGGTACAGGAAAGAAAATGGCTGAGATCTCCTCACTTGTGAGATAAATCCCAGGGTGACTTTACAAAAAAACCCAACATATTGATTGATTCCTTTACTCCTAGAATCAGTGACATTACCACACCAATTAAGTATCAAAATAAAATGTTTTGATCCTGACTGTGCACTGAGGTTGCTGGAGTATAGCAATAGTGATCAAGATTATTGTTTAGCAATTTAAAATATCAGTCACAAAATGTCATTCAAAGGGAAATGTTGAACAGCAAGCTTACATGGAACATGTATAGATGTGTCAGTCAGTGAATGTTACTGCATTTAAAAATAATGAGACTTCATCTTGGAGTAATTTTGGCCAAGATCCAGCCCAAATTTGAATTCTCCACTCCATTACCTGCCTTTTGTCTGTTTGTTGTCTGTGGTTAGTAGTCTGTTTTCTATCTATTGTGTATAGATCAATTCTGTCTGTATTTCCTGCTCATAAGAAAGCAATTTTCTTGTTTTCATTAAAAAGCACATAAAACATGTTTGTTTGTTTGTTTTTTACAGAAATCTTAAACAGAATTTCCAAGAGAAGAAATTGTATTCTTTACTCCAACTGACCGGGAATAAAACTCAAAATTGCAGACAAATATTATCTCTATATTGATTTGCACATTTATGGGACATCTGTTGTGCTTAGTGTCACTTTCAGTCTGTTGGCTACTTGCAGCAAATTAAGATCCCAACGCCACACACACACACACACACACACACACACCATACATAGAATATATTACTCAGTGCCATGGAAAAGTACATGATTTAAGTATGTATTGAAGTATGTATTTAGCTTCGGTTGCAGAACCTAATTATGCAGGAAGTACACATTAGAGTAAGATTAGTTATCTTGCTTTCTAGAAGACAGATTACCTTAAATCCATAGAGAACACAGTAGGATAGCAGATTGACCAAAATATTTTAAATGACCCCAAGGACTGTTATTATCTTGGTCACAAAGCCTGACAAAATATTTGTTCCTGAAGAGAAAGGTGTCATCAGGAAAAGATATTTACAGTGTGGTTAGTATAAGACATAATTGATTTAGCCTTTTTCTTGCATTATCTTTTTATAGATTTTTTTTTGACAAAAGAATGAACAAATCTCTAGTAATAACAGCAGCAGAAACAAGGGCATTGTTTTCTATTCTATGTAAGTCCTGTGTTTTAAATGGAAATGGTTTCTCATTAGAATGCTTTAATGAGTAAAATCTAATAATTGTTTGACATTATGCAATACAGTACATCTATGACCTCCAGAGTTGTGATGTACGTATGTTCATGTTATTTCCACATGCATTCTCAAAAGCTTGTGCTATTTATTTTTCATGATTTAGTGTGTTCTGCATTCTTTTAAATCTTCTTAACAATATGGTTTGTTTTACATTGCATTTGAGGTGTTTTTCTCTAATAGAACTGAAACTATATGCCAAACGAACACAGATTTCCAACATTTCATTGTTGTAGTTACTGTTCTGTTGCCTGAAGGGTCACTATGGCCAAGACAGCTTACAAAAGAAAATGTTTAATTGAGGAATTTCTTACACTTTCATTGGGTGACTCTGTGATCATCATAACAGGAAACATGGAGGCAGGCAAGCAGATGGAGAGACAGATCACTGGAACAGTAGCTGAAAGCTTGTATCTGACATGCACAAGCACCGTGCAAAGAATGAGCCTGTCATGGGCTTGTGAAACTTCAAAACCCATCTCCATTGTCACTCTGCCTCAAACGAGGCTGCACCTCCCAATCCTTCTCAAGCAGTTCCACCAACTATGAACCAAGCAAATAAATGAGACTATGGGTGCCATTCCCATTCAAATCACACAACATTTTCTCATCCTAGGGCAATCATCATTCTGTAACCTACTTCTGTATGTATGCCTATCTTCAAAGACTCAGGTAAAAGAAAGAGTATGCTATTTGTTTCTTTGTGATTTGCTTCACTTAGAATAGTTTCTTCTAAGTCCATACATTTTGTCAATGAAGCAGCATTACCCAGTTCACATAAGCCTTTTTTTTAAGTATTTATCTTTAATCTTTTTTTTCATAGTCCAGGCGTTATCCCCCTCAGCCTGCCCTCCTACAGTTACTCATCCCATTCCTCCTCCCTCTCTGTCTCAAAAAGGATGTTCCCACTCTCATCCCCACCCCACCAGACCTCCCCATTCTCTGGGGCCTCAAGTCTCTCAAGGGTTAGATGCATCTTCTCTTACTGAGGACAGACCAGTTAGTCCTCTGCTGTATATGTGTCCAAGAACCTTGGACCAGCTAGTGTATGCTACCTGATGAATCAGAATCTGAGAGATCTCAGGGGTCTGGGTTAGTTGAGACTGCTGGTCTTCATATGGGGTGGCCCTCCTCCTCAGCTTCTTCCAGCCTTTCCCTAATTCAACCACAGGAGGCTCAACTTCGGTCCATTGGTTGGGTGTAAGTATCTGCATCTGTCTCAGTCAGCAGCTTGTTGGGCCTTTTGGAGGACAGCCATACTAGGTTCCTGTCTGTAAGCACACCATAGAGTCAATAATAGTGTCAGGCCTTTGAGCCTCCCCTTGAGATGGATCCCAATTTGGGTCTGTCAGTGGACCTCCTTTCCCTCAGGCTCTTCTCCACTTTTGTCCCTGCAGTTCTATTAGATAGGGACTATTCTGAGTCAGAGCTTTTGACTGTGGGAGGGCAACCCCATCCTTCCAATTGATGCCCTTTCTTTCTACGGAGGTGGACTCTACAAGTTTCCTCCCTCCACTGTTTGGCATTTCATCTAAGTTTCCTCTCTTTTAGTCTTGAGAGTCTCTCACCTCCAAGTTCTCAAATCTTTTTAATATGAGAAGGTTGAATTTCTTCATTTTTGATTGATGTTAAAGTTTTTTACATGCTAGACCCTTTCTCCTATTATAGGGTCATTGTGTACATGAGAGTGTATCTCCTTCTTTGTGATCTCCATTTTAGTTATCTTTTTATAAACATAGAAGTGGGATTTGATATTTTAACAACAGTTCTGTCTTTACAGTTTTGAATAGCACATATCACATTACCTATCTGACTAGTTTAGGACAGTCAATGTATAACAATTTTAATTTTTACATATTTCTTATTTCTTAACTATTTAATATGTTTCTTCCTTAAAGTTGTCATATGATATCTCAATTTGTTTTTGTTTTTCTTTTCCCAAATGATTACTGAATTAAAGCTCCTTTTTTGTACATGTTGGTACTTTTAACTATATAAAGAACACTGATAAGGCAGAAGAGCAAATGGAAAATTGAAAAGTATTTTAATAGAAATATCAAATGCTTTGTGTCAGCTAATTACTTTGAGATTGGTATATTTACTAATATAAAGCAAATATTTAGTTACCTTAATTGGGGCAATGTGAAGTCTGTGTTAAAAGAGACAGACATTCATAAGAAATTAAGAAAGCAGAAGAAAACTTTTAAAACTTATAAAGTTTATATTCAAATTACAAAATTATACCACTTATACTTTAATCTTATTTATTGAATATTATTCAAAGAAATGATTAAAATTGCAATGGCTATCCCCATTATTTTATAGTCTCCACATACTCTTCCAGATTAAAGGAGGCATAGCTCCTTGAAAAAATTACTTCTTACAATTTCCTGTTGCATATTTACAAAATGATTCTATACCATCTGTCAGGGCATCATTGATTGAGGAAGGAAACTGCAGTGGAGTCAATTCATTTTACCTAATAGAGCACTTCAATGGAAAATGTGACATTCAAAGGAATGGTTGTAATCAGGCTCACAAGATCAGATAAATGTATCCAAAGACTATGATTTTTGTGACAAATCCATAATATATAGTAATCTTATTATGCATTAAGAAAGTTATTAAAATACCAAATCATTATTATAAAAATGTTTTACACATAAACAAAATAACCATGTGTTGTATTTCATATAATAAGTTCCTGAATATATGATTAGAGGTAGTGTTTTCATATCTATTATCTTAAATAATTACATTTTTGTTGTTGTTTTCAAGACAGGGTTTCTCTGTGTAGCCCTGGCTGTCCTGGAACTCACTCTGTAGACCAGGCTGGCCTCAAACTCAGAAATCTGGCTACCTCTGCCTCCCAAGTGCTAGGATTAAAGGTATGTGCCACCACTGCCTGGCAAATAATTACATTTTCTAGTGCTTTATGTAACATTATAAAGAGATAATCATTAGTCTCAAAAAATAAATATAATGTTCTCTATGCATGATGAATATAGTCAGGAATTCTGATTGATGTAAGTTATGGTCTCCACTAACTACTAGATATTACTAGATATCACCTCATACTAAGCACTGGAAAGAAAAATATTTATCACCTATACAGGGATACTTTGTTCTAATATAATTTGTCTTGCATCTAAAGTAGCTGCTGGAAATGTAGGAAATGGAAGACTTTAAAGTGTGGAGGATAATGTAGAGAATATTTCCCAAGAAAATACTCAGTTCTATTGTGTCTATTTCTCTAAAATTATTTAAAAATGAACATTACATTTTTGTTTGGCTTTTTTTTTATTAGTGCCATTGCTAGAGAAGAAGATATGACTCTTTGGTTAAGATCATTCACTGCTCTTCACAAGACCTGGGGTTGGTTCCCAGCACATATATCCAGTGGCTTATAACCACCTGTAACTCCAGTTCCATGGTAGTTGAGACTTCTTATGGCCACCACTGGTAAATACACATATATGGAACACATAGATACACTCAGGCACACATACATATATTCAGTAACACACTCATATAATCTTTAAAAACAGTACTGTTATCTCCTTAATTTATCATGAATTAGATGATTGTACAAGTCAAATAAAAAGATTTATCATAATATTAGACATGTTCTAAATACTATGATATTTTGATATTACTCATAGCCTGAAGACTCGAGATATAACTTACCAGATGTATTTTCACACATTTGGAATTTTTGTAGCTTTTGAATTGATAGCTTATATTTGTATTTTTGGACATAAAATATCTCCAAATAAAGTTTTAAACATTCCAAGTTCTATAATAAATTATGTTAGCATTTTAAAATGTAACCAATATAGTTGAAGAAACTAATAAAAAAATGAAAATCAAATGCAGATATTCTTGGGTATTTTTTTAATGTTTCTAAGTTTTATTTAAATGATTTTCTTTTTTAAAGTTTTTATTGGTTATTCTGTTTACTTACATTTCAAATGTTATCCTCCTTTCTGGTTTCCCCTCTGAAAACTCCCATCCCACCTTTTCTCACCCTGCCTCCACGAGGGTGCTACCCGCCCACATGCCCACTCCTGCCCCACTGCCCTAGACCTAAGCTGGGGCATCAAGACTTCACAGGACCAAGGGCCTCTCCTCCCTTTGATGCCAGACAAGGCTATTCTCTGCTATATATGAACCTGAAGCCATGGGTTCCTCCATTGTATTCTTTGGTTGGTGTTTTAGTTCTTGGGAGCTTTGAGTGGTCTGGCTCATTGATATTGTTGCTCTTCTTATGGGGTTGCAAATGCCTTCAGCTCCTTCAGTCCTTTCCCTAACTCTTCTATTGGGGTCCCCCTTCTCAGTCTGATGGTTGGCTGCACGTATCTCCATCTGTATCCATAGGGCTCTGACTGAGCCTCTTAGGAGACATTCATATCAGGCTCCAGTCAGCAAGCACTTCTTGGCATCAGTAATAATGTCTAGGTTTGGTGGCTGCAAATGGAGTAGGTCTCCAGTTGAAGCAGTCTCTGGATGGCCTTTCCTTCAGTTTCTGTTCCATTTCTTGTCCCTGTCTTTCCTTTGGAAAGGAACATTTCTGAGTTAAAAATTTTAAGATATGTGGATGGCCCCATCTCTCAAATGGGTAGTCTCTATAAGTTGTATCTCCCCTTTGTTGGGTATTTTGGCTAAAGTCATGCCCGTTGTGTCATGGGATTACCTGGGTCTGCCTTTGGAGGTCTGAACTTTCCCAGTCTCTAACTCAGTTCCCATCTGTATTGCTAACTTTCTTTCAATTTCCCCTGACCCCTTACTTCCTCCCTTTTCCTTCCATCCGTCCCCAGTCCCACTTTCTCCTCCACTTCTGTGTTCTCCTTCCCATGTTCCCTTAATACTCAACTTTGGTTCTTTTTTTTCCATGTTTCTGTGGAGATTGAAGCATTACACTTGGTTTTCCTTTTTTAAACCATGTGATCGTGGGTTGTATCATGGGTATTCTGCTTTGGGTGTTAAATCACTCAGTGAATACATTCATGTTTCTTGGTCTGGGTTAAATCACTCAGGATGACATTTCTAGTCCCATTCATTGCTATGAATTTCTGAAGTATTGTTTTTAATAGCTGAGAGTTTTCCATTGTGTAAATGTAGTCACATTTTTTGGATCCATTTTTTGTTCAGAACATCTAGTTTTAGAATCACACTCCTGGTTTTTATATATAAGGCTGCTATAAGCACAATGGAGCATTGTTTTGTTATGTTATATGTTGGAGCATCTTTTGGTTATATGGCCAATAATGCTATACTTGGGTCTTTCAGGATTACTTTTTCAAATTTCTGAGGAACAGAGATTGATTCAAAGTGAAAATATAAAATATCTTCATGTGACTCTAACCAAACAAGTGAAAGGTCTGTATGATAAGAACTTCAAGTCTGAATGAAAAAAAGAAATTGAAAAAGATGTCAGCAGTTGGAATGATCTCCATGCTTATGGTTCAGTGTGCGAGCTGGTGTCCACAGATGACGGCTGGCAATCTGCCAGCCCTAGCTTGGGCATTGCTGTGCCATGATCAGGCACGTAGATCTGTAGTGTACTGCGTATGGGATAGCTCTCGATGACTCTAATTCAGGCCGTAGTACATATGGGCACAGCCAATCCGGAATGAACGATAAGGTCAGGAGACTAAGGTTTAAGGGAGGGTTCGGCGTGGTTTTTGAACATTAGGTTCTGAAAAATTTGGGTGGCGACGAAAGAAGTTACTTAATGTTCTTTCCAGATCTGGTCGGATGGGAGCGACGTCAGCCAGATTAACTTAAAAATTTCATCTTACAAACAATCTCAGATACAGTGCAATTCTTATCAAAATTCCAACTCAATTCTTCATAGAGATAGAAAGAGCAACTCTCAAATTCATATAGAATAACAATGAAACCCAGGATAGCAAAAACTATTCTCAACAATAAACGAACTTCTGGAGGAATTACCATCTCTGGCCTCAAGCTGTACTACAGAGCAATAGTGATAAAAACTGCATAGTATTGGTACAGAGACAGGTAGGTAGATCAATGGGATAGAATTGGAGACATAGAAAAAACAGAAGTCTTCATATTTACCCCTTTGGCATCCAAAGTGCAGGGATTACATATCTGTGGTACCACATCCAACGTTGTAGACAGATTTAAAGTAGAGTTTTTATATGACTTTCAAGATAAATTAAGACAGGGGAATAGTTAATGCATTTACTCTTCCAGTTCTTGTCTAGGGCTGTGCCTTCTTAGGTTTTCTGTAGGACACTTAGTAGAAACTTAGTAGCACCTTGAGATATCAAACCAATGCCTGTGTTCACAGTTGCATGCTCTCAGATCAACTGTACTTTACTAACAAAGTATTAAATCATTATAATTTAATATTTCAACATTATATTTTATAATATGTCCATGCCAAAAATACTCTGACTCTCCATTGAAACTTAAACATTACCATTCTGTCTTCTGAAATGTTAAATGTAAGAGCGAGCCATTCTTAGCACTCACACACTTTTATAATATCTAGGTTGGAATTTAAGAACTGCTAATAAGTTTTCATCAGTCATATGTGTTTCTATATGTCAGTATGCAGAATTTATGCCCCCTGGAAATTAAAAATAAAACCAACCAGTAGGAAATACAGATAGATACCTTTGTTACTACTAATAAATTCAATTCAATTTATAATTGTACAATACAGCTATAACTGTGGCTATAACCTTCTTTGAACTTTTCATTTTAAAATTGAACTTAATTATTATATATTTATGAAGTACAGTATGCTAAACTTCCTTTGTATAAATAGTTTTAAATGTTGGAAGTTATGGCTATTAAATTAAGTTTGCCTTGAAAACCAATATCACCTTAAATTCAGAAAGATTAGCTGAAAGAATATTTTCCTTTTAAAAGAATTCACTTAGTTGAATATGATGTTCATTTATACAGTAAAATAATGTTCTTCCCAACAGAGTTGAACAGAGGAGGGCTAATCTTTATTCATAAGACCAATAAATTCATTCACAGAGCACATCTGCTAAAGGGCACAGTGAGTATGAGCCAGATGAATGGTGACTTTGTTTAGCTTTCCAGTGACAGCTATTGTAAAAGTTTAGGTTATTTATTTTCAGCTGACTGATAAAACCTATCATATGGTAGATAAAATTCTACCATAAAATGCTTTCAGAGTTCATTTTATAATTAAATAAACAAAATCTACATAAGCATGTATCTATATAAGTATGTATGTTTACATATATAAATATATGTGTGTATATGATTTTATATATACACGCAATATATATATATATATATATATATATTATATATATTATATATATAATCAAGGATCACATATTGGGTTTATTTAACTCCATGTAAATATAATCATTACGTTTGGGAAAAAAATAGACATTCATAGTTTATATTGCTTCATTTTATTGGTGATGATTCCAGTAATTTTATTACTTTTTTTTTTTAAGGTGTTATTCTGAAATGCAGTATTCAGCAAGATTCATTTGTCTTTTATTTCTTCCAAGTCAGTGGAGACTTCAAAAAGTGCATGATATAAAAATAAAAGAAACTTATAAGGATTATAGGAAGACAGTGCTATGTTTGAGGAAGTATTGATCTGCTGTATTTAGAGTTATATATGTATAATCATTTATATTGTCTTGAGTAAACTATTATGATTTATATCATAGAGAAGCATTATATATCAAATGTGTAAAGACTACATAAACATTTTTGAAATAGTTTATTATATTATTCAGCCTTACAAACTGATAACTTACTAGCTATTAATATTTCCAAGTAAATTTTAGAATCAATATAAAAATTTAACATAAAGTTTATTTATTTGTTTGTTTGTTTGTTTGTTTATTTGATTGTGGCACTCTGATCACAATTTAAGCCAGACTTAAAACACTATGGTATACAATCAAATGAAAGTAATTCATTATCAATTTGTTTAAATGATTATTAGTAGAATGTGTGTGCGTGTGTGTGTGTGTATGTGTGTGCATTTATTGTTATCCATGTATATGCATGTGTTATATCATGCCTATGAAAGTCAGAAGACAAATATTGTTCAGATTTATAGCAATAAACATGAAATTCCTTCTGTGAAGTGGACTTTAAATCCAATCATAAAAGAAATTGGTTATTCCCATCCTAAGTAATATTTTTAACAATAAAATTAAGTTCTTTGTATAAAAGCTAATTTTTTGTTTTTGATTAAATTACTATTATTTAAAAAAAAATATATCCATTATATAAATATGAAATTCTGCTATAATTTTATGTTGTATGATGACCCTGAACTGTAGACACATTTTAACAATAAAAAATTGTTACCTCTTAAATTAAATGCTTAACAGTTCAAAGATGAGCCACCATTTCAGACAAACTGTAATTTAGAAAAGAAAAATATTCAGATAATACCCATTTTGATACAACCTACTCTGTGAAATAGATTCAATTCAGAATTTCTATAGGGAAGAGGCATCTAAAAACAAATCTCACAACAAAAGAACTACAAACAAAAGTTTTATTTACTACTGAATTGGGCCTATCATGGGATTATGAAACCACAAATCCCACCTCATGTGACACATCCTCTCCAACATGGCCACACCTCACAATCCTCCCAAAACAGTTCTACGAACTTGTAGCCAATAATTAAAACATGTGAGCCTGTGGGGGTTGTTCTCATTCAAATTATGACAGATGACAATCTTATTATGTGCTATGCTGTTTCAACTTATTTTAGCTGAAGGTATTTGTAAGAAACTATTATTTATATAGAAAAAAAATTCTCTTAGTAATTAGAATCTGAACCAATTTTCTAGTAACAGCAGACTGTTACTTCAAAGTCATGTGGTGGTAACATACTATGTTGGGGAGTTGATTATGTTCCCTCTATGGCACACTGTGATAAATGAAACACATGGCTTCACATGAAAATTGATAAATACAATTTCTGCTCATATTTCCTTGTTTATTATACAACATAGAACTTTATATCCCACTGAATATGTGGATAGTTTTGAGCATAAAACAAAACCATTAGCATACTAAGAAAGGATAAGTGGACAACATAAAATGAGCTAAAATGTCAAAACACAATTCAGGGCATAAATCAATGTTTTCTGTATGATCTAAAATAGACTTCCATTAACTACCCTTTTTTTTTTATTATTATTTGCTTTCTTATTTGAGACATGATTTCACTCTGAAGGCTTTACCAAATCTTTTATGATACTGTCTCCACCTCAGAGTGTGGGATTATAGGCATGTACCAGCATATCTGTCTTATTTTGTTCATTTCATACTTTATTTACTCTGGATCTCTAAGGAAAAGAATTGAACACTGACCAGATTAATTTACAAAAGTTAACTACATAAAGACAAGAGTCCAGAAACCATTGAAAATAATTACTTGTAAGAGATATCATTTTACTAATTTATGATGAAAATACTCCCTTATCATACTGATGAAATTTTATGTATCTCATTATTTCTCCTGTAGCCCATTTAATGTTCTGTATCAGAGAAGAACAACCTCATCTATCATGATCCTTACATCTTTGGAAGAAGCTGTGTAGTATGTATGTTCCATTTAATATTGCACTCTCCTAAGCTCTGCACCATGATCAGTTGTGTATTTTTATGTTACCGCCATCTACTGTGAGTAGAAGCTTGACTAATAAGGATTGATAGATGCATTAATATATGAGTAAAATGATAAGTCATTATAAGTCAGTTTAACAATCTTACCCTTAGCAGAGTAATAGTAGTAAGTTCTCCTTTGTGGCTTCTCACCTGTGTATTAGTACTGGAGAAATAGCTTAGCATTGAAGAACACTTCCTGTCTTTGAAGAAAACATGTGTTTGGTTTCTAGCATCTACATGGTGGCTCATAAATGGAATTTCAATTTCAGGTGATTCAATGAATTCTTTTGGCCTCTGTGGTTAAGAGATGTGCATGGTATTTACACATACATCACGAAATAAATATATATCTGGTCTTAAAGCTACACATATATGTATGAGTACTGAATAAATAAATATATATAATGTAATACAATGCAATCCATAATGAAGGAACTGTATCAACAATGGATACAATTTTTGTCTGATAATCTGTATTGATAGACATATAATTATTCTTCTAAGAAAGAGAATTAAATCCAAAGTCTATACATTGTATCACTCAGAGAAAGTCATCTGATGCTTTTAAATACTAGAAAAAGGGGGAAATGATCTAGAGATGGGAGAAAAAAAAACAAAGAAAATGTAAGCTTGAACAGAATAAAGATTTCCAGAATTTAGGCTTTCTAGGCTCAGATTTGATAGGCATTGAAAGAATTAAAAATCATTATGTGGAAATAACTTAATAAGTTAATTCACTAAGGAGCTGACAAACCCTCAGTAGACAAATTTCATCAGGAGGTGAAGTTAAGTGGAGTATGAAGGCAACAACATGGTAGATAATTAATACATGGTTTATAAATAGGTTTGTCCCTCAGTACATGCAACCAGCCAAGGGTAAGTTCTCTAAGTCTCGAATTCTTTTAAAACATGTACCATCTTCAAAGGGCACTGTGAGAGAAGGTCAACAGATGAGGTAATATCTTGCATTGTTGTGTACTTCTATTTGGACTGCTTTTCTAGATCACAGTTGACAGTTATTGTTAACAGACAAAGAAAAAGAGAAAGTCATGGATTTGCTGCACGTGGACTTTGAAAAGAGCAACATGAATTCACAGACACCTTCCATGAATGTTTCACCTTGCACCATAATTCAAAAATTCAAAAAAACAGGTGAAAAATAAACAAATTGCTGTAAACAGAACAAACCCCACTTATAAGTAAATGAGAAAACGTGAAGATTTGAACTAGTTACAGTGGGCCAGGGCTGCACTAATGTACCTAATGGACATAGCTTATTAACAGGTACAGTTGTTTAAAAAAAAAAAATGTGGTGGTCACTTTAATTGCCAAATAAACATAAGTTATATTTACCTGAAATATATCACACAAGTTTCTATGAGAGATTGTCTAGAAGTTGGCCTGTGCATATTTCTGTGGGAGAATGTCTTAGTTTTGTTCATTGATATGGGATGACCCGGGTTACGGTGTGTTGCACTGTGCCCTGAATTTGGGTCCTGTAATGTAGAGAAATAGAGAAAGTTAATTGTGTAGTGTGTATGTATTCTTTCCACTCCTCTTGAGAATGTGACATGACTAGCTGCTTTAAGTTCCTTCTACCTTTGGTTTTCAGCTACGGTAGACTGTGACCTGAAATTGTGAGCTAAAATGAGCTTTCATAAATTCCTTTCTGTGAGGATATTAGATCACAATACCAGAGTAAACTAGGACAGTCAGACTTACTCCTCACCCAGTAATCAGCAACCAGACTTCTCCTTATCCAAGAATCAGCAGACCTATTCAGAGATTCTACTGTCATTTCCTCTTCACACATAATAGTTGTCTTTTGTAACACTCAAAGACACAAGTAGTCAAGAACATATTCTTTAATTTTATTTGTTTTCATAGTTCTCTGATGTCTCTGTGTTTATAGCCTGTGCATTTATATAACTAATTGTCTCTTTCCCCTAGAGGCTTCCATTCCCCAGATCCATTTATTTTTACTTTGATTTTTAATTAATTTATTTATTTTACATCTCAATCATTGCTTCCCCTCATTCTTCTTTTTCCAATTCCTTCCTCTTACCTCACCTCCCTGCTATCCTCTTCATCTCCTAAGTTCACAAAATAGGAGGCCTCCCATGGATATCAACCTGTCTTGGCATATCAAGTTTCAGTAGACTAGGCACGTCTCCTATTGTGGCTAGGTAAGGCAGTCCAGTGAGGGGAAATGAATCCAAAAGTGGGCAACAGATTCCGATACTGCTGTTAGAAGTCCTACATGAAGAGAGAGCTACATAACTGTTACATATGTTCAAAAGCCAAGGTCTGTCCCACATATGCTCTCGGTTTCGTGATTCAGTCTTGTGGCCCCTATGGGTCTAGGTTCATTGATTCTGTAGGTTTTCTTGTGGTTTTCCTGACCTCTCTGGCTCCTTCAATCCTTCCTCTTACCCTTCCATAGAATTTCCTAAGCTTTACCTAGTGTTTGGCTATGTGTCTCTGCATCTGTTTCCATCAGCAGCTGAGTCAAGTGTCTTAGATGATAGTTATGCTAGGAAACATTCTGGAAGTGTAAGAGAATACCATTAATAATGTCAGAGCTTCCTCTCATGGCATGGGCCTCAACCTGGGGCCAGTGATTAGTTGGCCATTCCTTGAGTTTCTGCTCAATCTTTACTACTGTACATTTGGTGGCAAGAGAAATTTTAGGTCTAAGGTTTTCTGGCTAGGTTGGTGTCACAGTCTCTCCATTGGAAGTGATATCTGTTTACAGAAGACAGCTATTTCAGGCTCCATATTCCCCCATTGCTAGGAATTTTACCTAGGGTCACCTTCAGAGATTCCAGGGAGTTTCCATTGTCCTGAGTTTCTAGCTGATCCTAGACATGTCCTGTCCGCCCAATGATTCCAGTTCTCTCTGCCCATACTCTCTCCATCTATCCTTCTCACACTTGATCCCTTTACTTAGAGAACATGTAGAGTATTGTCTACCAATGGGAAGAGGTTTTTAATACATTGAACCTAATCATGTGATCCAGGAAGTTCTAGATTCAAAAGAACAAATTCATCCATTCACTCAATGTTTTCTTCCTGTGGATTATTTTGAATACTCATATGTGTTTCATATTAGAAGCTAAATTGATTTCAAGCAGTGAGAGAATTTTTAAAAAGCATATTATCTTATAGAGTCTGGTGAGTAAATCTCATTAAAAATAGAACCCTATTTGGACTTTTTTTTTTTTTTTTTTTTTTACATAACTGAGTTCTCATCTGATCACTAGCTTTTATTGCTCCAGCTTGGATGGAATGCTAGACTTGTAATATCTTGACAGGTGGACAACTTGCATTATATTACTCCCTTGTAGATGTTCATATCGTTGGCCGCGAATGTCAGAACATCCATTTTTCTCAAATGCCTCATGTTACACAGTCATGGTCAGTTTTGGGAAAGGTGATTCCTTTGGGCTAAGAAAATTGCTATCAAGGGACTCAATTGAGATCTGCCAGAGACTTGCATATTCAGTACATGTATATAAGTCCTTCAGGCCTAAAAAAGACAAGGAGAACCAGATTGTTTAGAAAATAGAAAAAGGAAAAAAAAAGCACTTTTCTTATGAAGCTACATGTCATGAGAAATAAAAGTTACAGGCTGCAGCTGGCAGTGGGAAATCCCTGAAAAATATTATCAAATAAAATACAGCTGGAAATGAATGAGAAGAAACCAGTGCTATGGTGTTTAGGAAAGCATGGTATGCTTTTATTGCCTACCAATTAGACACTTAATGGAATGAAGGAGAAAAGCCAGAGGCTTTTTTCAGTAGAAGCCAGAAACCCTTTGCCAAAATTTAACACTAGTGAATAAGAACTACGAAACCTTACAAGAGAAGGGAGTTCACTTCCATAAAAAAAAAAAAAAATCATTTATGTAAGATTAGAAAAGAAAACAAAAAGATGTCTGTGATGGCTATTGTTGGTTGTCAACTTCATCTCAAATTAACTAAAATTCATGTGGCTGGATACATCTGTGAAGGATTACTTTTCCTTAATTAAGTAATTTGCAGTGGGGAAGACACACTTTTAATTTGTAACACTTGAAGTTGGACAATCCACCTTTAGTCTGAGAAACACCTGCTGGCAGCCTATATAAAGGACTTGTTCTCTGCCTGCTTACTTTATCTCCCTATTACAAATCCTTTCCTTCACTAACATTAGAAACTACTTCTTTAGGATTCCTATGCATTCTGAAAACCAGCTAAGACACTCAGCCTTGTGAATGAACTACTGGATGCTTGGACCTTCCTTTGGTAGACAGCCATTTTTACATAGCTGGAGTATGGCCTGTTAGGCATTCGAATGACCTACTTTTTGCTTTTTGTCTGTCTGTAGTCTATCATCTATTATCTGTCTGTCTATCTATCTATCTATCTATCTATCTATCTATCTATCTATCTATCTATCTATCATCTATCTATCTATCTATCTATCTATCATCTATCTATCACCTATGTATCTATCATCTTTGGGCAAATTCTGCTAATTAATGTCTCAGTCTACCATGTCTGGATAGCACCTCAAAGCATGGTGCAAAATAAAGGCCTCCTTTAGAAGCAGGGCTTCCCCTTTTCTGAACATGTCTGGTCACCCTCTACCTGTAGAAGGTCACTTAACCCTTGGCAGACCTACAAATTCAACTTTGTATTTATCAATAACAACCCACCCACCAAGTAACTGGGATTTCTGGAATGCCTCTCATCTCTGAAAAAAAAAAAAAAAAAAATATATATATATATATATATATATATATATATATATATATCACCCTGGTTCACTCCAATAAAGTATATACATAAAAGTCCACTGTGCAAATAAGGTATGTTCATGAGCTAAGCTCTAACACTAAGATTTTCAGAGATGCTCTCCCTACAATCTCATTCCCAAATGGACCTGGATCCTGCAGACCCTATCTGTTCAGGATTCAGCTTCATCATTCTTTTGTGTAGCAGCATCTGAACTCCCTGAGAGAGAGGAAGCAGAAGCTGTGGAAACTACAGCTGCACCCCAACCTGCATACTATACCATATCTGTGTATCTATGTATCTGTGTATCTATCTATCTATCTATCTATCTATCTATCATCTATCTATAAATATCCCCATAATATTACCTATCTATTATCTATCTATCCATCATTTACCTATCTAATTAGATACATAGATAGATGATAGATAGATAGATAGATAGATAGATAGATAATAGATGGTAGATAGATTTATTCTATATAGTTTGTTTCTCTAGTGAATGCTGACTAATTATATGCCCCTTTTATTATTCCAGTTCTGAAATTAACTGTTCATACAGACTGACACAATATAAGGGAAATGTAAATGACTTTTAGATTCTAAAAGAATAAATCAAATGCACTTAATCCTAACCCTAATTCTAAGGCTGTTATGATCATTAATTTTATTTATTTATTTGACATGATCTAGAATCACCTGGAAAGGAAGTCTCTGATAGAAATTATCTCAATTATGGCATCTTCTACTTTGATTGAAGTGAGAACATCACCCTTCACAGGTGGTATCATTCTATACGAAGGGGGATCGAAACTGTGTAAGAGTAGTGAGAACAAGCTGAACACTGACAGGAATGCATTAATCTGCTTATGTCTGCTCTTGACTTTACATGTAACATGACTATAGTGTTTCAAGTCTCTGTTACCTTGACTTCACAACGATTGACTATAACCTGGAATTGTGAGCCAAATAAAACCTTCTTTGTTAAGTGCTTTTGCCAGGTGTTTCATCACAGCAACAGGAAAAGAAACCAATTGAGTTGTTATAGAAGCATAATTCTGAGGCAGGCAGAAAACAATTACTTATTCTGAGGATTGATTATGTTAAAGTTATATTGCATTAAGTAATGGATATATGTGTATGTATATATATATATATATATATATATATATATATATATATAATATACATACATATATATAATCTCTAATTAGTTGAAATAATAATGCTTTAAGTGGAACTGAATTGTACAAGAGATATTCCATAAATAAATATTTAATAAAAAACTAATTACATTTTCTGACCTAATTGCAGAAAGTCTAAATAAATTATAGTTTAAAATATGTGTGAATTAAATATAGGTTAATTTATGTTTTCCTTGCTTTGAACAATGACTTAGAATTTTCACTTAGACTTTTGTGTTACCCATTTCCTTACACAATGTGATTTTATTATCTTCTATAATTTTCTTGCAATAAATGATTAACTTTAAAAACTAGTTGTCTTTCAACAAAATTACATTTAATGAACTTTACCACACAAAGTCAATAGCGAAAAAACTCCATTATAATCTGATAAGTTTTGTTTTTTATTTTCTATTTGTTTTCTATTTTCTTTTTGTGGATATTTTCTATAAAAATATATTTATTATATATATATATATATTATATATAATGTGTGTGTGTGTGTGTGTGTGTGTGTGTGTGTGTGTGTGTGTGTACATGAATCTAACAGTATATTAGATAGGAAACTACTCTATACTTTGAAGAATTAATTATAATTTTACATTCTAAGAACAGATTTTATATGGAATCTATGTTGGGCTACTAGAGATACAAAGCTGGCAACCATAGTAGAGTTGTCATGTCAAAAACTTATTTAGCAGCTTCAATATGGATTTCTTTTCTTCATTACATATGTGTAGAGATCAGATGCTGAGGTCAGAGGACTGCAGCACAGTGTGACTATCACTGATTTGAGAATATTTTTTGACCAGCAGGTCCTAGAGATCCTTTTGTTGAGCCTCCTAAATTCTGGGATTACCGGAGTGTAGTGGTTAGTAACAGGCCTGGCTTTTTACCAGATCAAGATGATCAAATCAAATTCTCATTATGTTACCAGATCCTCAGTACCATATCCATCTCCTTAGGCACTGCAATCTGAAGTTTTCTACAAAAGATATAAATTTGGATTTGAATATCTTTGTCACAATCATAGAGATGCAAAGTTGGCCACTGGAAAAAAATATTCCATTCTCTCTCACTTTAGAGCCTGGATTAACTTCAAAGCTGATTTACATATCAATGAAACTCTTTAGTTCTATCTTAACATTCAGAATACTTTATTCAATGATTTATACAATTTGATGAAAACAAGGGAAATAAACACCAGATACTGCAAAAGTATTGGAGTCTTAGTTGGAACAGTCATAGAAATCTGATTTTGTGATTGAAACACAAGTAATTTAAAATTTTGTTTTAGTGACATTAAAAATTTAGTGCTAATAATTTAATACCGCTTAATTATTTCTAACTACATTCGCTCCTTTCCTAATAAAAACGTTTCCTGATGATTCCCCCCTGCATTTCCAGCATCATATTTTATTTTCTTTAAAATAAAATTATTTCTCTTTAGTTTGTGACAGTGACTGCAATATCACTTAAGACATTAGAATGCCAAAGTTTATCTCTCACTTAAAATGACACTTCTTAAAGACAACCTTACAAGGACAGGGAAGAGGAGCTGAGTGCTTAGGTAGCATTCATGGGAAGATTCAGAGTGAATGCCAGCACTATGAAAATATTAAACAATCAAAATTCTTTCAATTGTACCATTTTAAATAAAAAGTATTTACGAAGAGATCAATAAGTAAATCTATTTTTGTGCTGTCTTAAGTAGCGATGCCCCTGATCCAAGCACATATTTTCTTTGTGTAGATCCATAATCCAATTTTTTTTCTATTATGGAACCTGAAATCTGTATTGTTAAATTTTGCTAACAGTTCAAGGAGTTTACAAGGGAGTATTTTCTTAAACCCAGCCATTTAGGCGGCATTCCAAAGTGCAATAAAACTCAACATTAACAAAATCGGTTAATTTCTTTTGTAAGCATTATCAGGGGCAATCTTAATATCCTTAGGTCAAAATCACTTAATGTACAAAGTTTATATTAAGTTACATCTAATCATTGAAAGTTTCACCTATGTTTTTCCAGTCTCCATTGAACTTCAGCTGTGACATGTGTATAAATCTACATTGTCTGCCCTGGACGGAATTGGTGGTGCTCTTTTCATATATGATGGCAAATGTAGATTTTGCTGCACTTTAATCAGACCTCTAATGAGTGATAAAAATAATAATATATTTAAATGGAAACTATTTGACCCCATGGAAAACTAACTAAATTTTGACATGGTGAGATTCCTGTTTGCCCTGAACAAAGCTACTGGGTAGTCAAAGCAGCCAGAACCTGGTGTTTGCATGGGATGAACAGTTTTAACTGTTAGTAGAGGAAGCCTCTTTTTTCAGTGAAGATTTTACCACCCTAGTTCTTCATGGCAGAATTGCTAGGAAGATGAGTGACCTTTCTGTAAAGGCAATGAGGGAAGGCCTGACCACCCTAACCCCTGCTGTTTTAAAACCACAGAAAACAGTGGTGAAGGAAAAGTAGGGAGAAAAGAGGAAAGACACACTCTGAGTGTATAGCACTGGAGTATGAGAAAGTTAAGGGGGAGGATGGAGAAAGGGAGAGGGAGAAAGAAAATGGAGCCTTACTATTGACTAATGTGACTGACATTGAAAAAATTATTATTTTGTAATTATCAGTTAGTAAAGGGAAAATAATGTAACTACAGTAGAATGAAATTTTTCAGAGATAACAAAAATGAAAAGTACATCCTAGTGAATCCATAGTCTTGATCAATGCAGATGTGCTCACTGGTGCAGAAGAGGCCAGCATGTCATATGTTTTCACAAACCATGTGGGCATGTGTGTGTGTGTGTATGTGTGTGTGTGCACGTGTGTATATTATATACTATACACATATATACAAAAACTTATGTTAGTATGTGTAATAATCACCTGAACCTTCTTGTTTACTGTAGAACAGTTCACCATAGCCCAGGCAGTCTCTATGTGACCTGCAACTGATGAATGGTGAAAGAAAGTTTCTGGTGCACATACAAGATGGAATATAATTCAAGCACCTATCTAGTATTTTGAAAAGTGTCTGTCACAAAATATAGCTGAAAATTGGTAGATTGATTAGTGATACTCTTCTAATGTTTTTGCATGTGTCTTGTAACTTGTCTTTGGATTTCCACCATGTACTCATCTCTCTTCCTGAAGAGAGATATATGCAAACACACACACAGACACACACACAGACACACACACACATACTAAACTGTATAGAAAACTGTTTAAAAAACATGTGTCAGGATATCTTAGAAAATAATATGTTATTTATATAAAAACTTAATGAAGTAAATGAAATAACTGTTGTGTAAATATATAATGAATTTTATGTTATATAAATATTAAGTAGTTATAAATAATTTTATGTGATGTATTAAGAAAATTTGAATTTGGAATAAAAGTATAAAATAGAATCTGATTCGAGATTAATATCCTTTATTTAAATCAGGCCTAAAATAATTATATAAGAATGCTGTTCTTGTGTTTAGCAAAAAAATAGCATAAAATAAAGCGGAAAGAGTCTCAAATACTCAGTACATATCCTTCAGATAAAATATTCAGGAAGTCTGATTGTCAGTTATAAATAAAGGTCTCACTTTAGCAAGCTGAATGGATAAAGAACATACTAGTAGCTTAGGAAGTCTGTTATGAGGATGACTTATGAATAAATATATATAGAGAATAGAACTGTGGAATAGTACAGGAGGAAATTCTGAAGAATGAGGAAAAGTGGCAAGTACACAGAGTAAAGAAAGGGTCCAAGGATGGAACATTAGCTCATAAATTAGCCTTTGGATTAATTACAAATAAGTCTTTAATAAAGAACAAAATTATATTAGGAAAGTTTAAATAAAGTCTATTGGATTTAGTAGCATGCAGAACAGTGATGGCCTGAGACATGTCTGTTCAGCACACTGACTGGCAGATGCCAAAATGGAAGAAAGGTGGGCACAGGGGCCATGAGCAGCGTCAAGCTTTTGTCCTCTCAGTTTCTGGCCATGGATAAACAATGAAGGTGATAGAGAAGAAATGTGTTGTTGAATAACAGAAACTCAATTAATGTAAATTTTGTTTGAATTTCTGGGCTAGAAGCTGTGAGATGATAAGGGTCCACAGATGACTTTACAGAAAATTAGTTTCCACTGACAGGAAGACAAGCCAAAGAGAAATAAGAAAAGTAAATTATGACACCGTGGTGTTAAAGTACCAGCAGAAAGGATCAGCTCCAAGGACCAGAAAACTGCATGCAGTGTGAAAACTGTTCTAAGACCAGCAGACTAGATCTTTAATTACTAAGCTGCCTAGAGAAAGGAAAAACCAAGAAATCCTAGAGGCTGTGTGAGAAATTAACTCATTTATTTAGGGCATTAAACTGGAATTAGAAAAGAGAGTTTTATGAAAAGTCCTTAGAGAGAAATAGCAGCTGCCGAAGTGTATGTACACATGTCAGATCATGTGTGGCAAACACTTCTGTATGTGTGTGAGTACACACAATATGACATTGTGGGCATACCTTGACTTATGCTTTAGTGACCTCATAAGACAGTGGCTTTAATACAAATGGGGAGTTCTGGCCATTCTTGAATAATTTCGAACAGTATGCAACATTGTTTCATGATTATATTTTTGCACCTAGAATGACATATATTCTGTATGCTACTCAACCAAGTTTGCTTTTATTTATAGTCTTTTCAAGTATTCTTATGAGATATCTCATTAATAATAATAGCACAGTTGGTATAGACAATTACTTTTGATTTGAACAAGCTTCTTGATATAATTATATTTAATTAGTCAGTTAATTTATATAACAATACGTTTGGGCCAGGGGTATGCTAACATATTATTATCTTTGCAAGGGGAGAGGCATCATTGCCACTCCATACACACCTTCGTGTAGAGAACAGCACATGCTGAGATTTCTACATCTTTTTTCTGCTTGATTTGATTTTAATTTTACAATATTGGATAACCTATGAAGAAATATGCATTTTGTTCATTTTTTTACTTCATAAATTTTGTATACCTGGTTCTAAATAAAAGGCTCTTTTTGAAACCAAAATCCAATTTGTATAAAATGATAGGAATGAGGATAGGTAAAACATAATGTAATCTTGAAGCATGTGCATCATATCTACACAGATTAAAAAGAAAAAACACTTAAGTTTAGTCATGTCCCTCTATAGGAATATATACTAATTGGGAATTTATTCATTTGGTTTACAAGATACAATCTACATAGTTCAACAGTGGCTTTCATTGCAGTTCTGAGGCTCATTCAATATCTGCTTAGATACTCAGCCTTGATGGTCCTCATCTGAGACTGAAGGCTGGAGTCGGTCTAAAGAACCAACGGTTTTTCCTCCACACTTGGTAGATGAAGAAGTTTGGCTGATGTCAATGAAGAACAGCAGCAGTAGCTACACAGCAGATGACCTAACTTACAAAAAAAGGCAGATTTATATAAGCAAAACAAAACAAAAACTGTCTTTTTCCCCCAGACACCTTTTTACTCAGGCACTTGTGGGTCTTGTTCACATTTAACAGGTCTTCCCAATTCAATTAACCTAATCCAGAAAATTCCACAAAGGCATGCCCAAAGGCTAACTGTTCTAGTTTAGCTTCTGGTGTTGTGTGAAAATACACCTAGTTTTATCTAGGCAATTCAGGGGACAAAGGGATTAGTTTGAGCATACAATTCAAAGATACAGACCACTGTAACAGAAAAACCATAGAAGCCGGAACCTGAAGCAACTAGTAAAATCACACTCCCAGTTCAGAGCAGAGAAATTATCATTTCCTGAGAAAGGCGTAGAATTAAGAAAGAAAAGAAGCATGTATACAAGAGTGAGGATCTTGTAGGGGTGTTCACTCTAATGCACCCATACCTACTACCACCAGCAAACCAGCCAGTTTCTCAGATACAGCACAGGAGAAGGGATTAGCTGGTCTCAGTAGGAGGAGTCTGTAGGCCAGAAGTCTCAAGCTATGAGCATCTCAGAGAAGCACTCATCATTTGCTCCCATTTGGACCTCAGAGAAAAGATTTGCATTTTGTCTGAGCCTTTCTTCTGTATCAAAATGAATGGCTTTGTTACTCCCAAGAAATCGAGACACTGGAGTCCTTAGCATAGCCTTGCTCAAGTCAGCAATACAGTACTTTGAACATCATAATTATTTTCAACAATATATGAATTTTTACCTAGTTGCAAGTTATTGTTGAGACTATGATCACATTTCAAAGTGCAATATCACTAAGGTGTAGCCGAGAAACCTGCCAGTGAAATACCGTGAAACACACTGCCTGCACACTCTATACAAGACCAAACAATTTTATTATGCTGCTAGGAATTGCTAATCTAATAAATTTTTTTAATTGGTCAATTTTATATTGCTAACTACCTTCATAGCCTTTCATGTGATATATCATAACAAAAATTAGTCCATTTTCTGCAATAAATATTTCTCTGTTATTTTCAAAATATATTTTCTCATTTTTTTCACATTTAAGATATATGGCATTTTTCTTTACAAAGAGAGAGAGGGGGAATAGTAATAAAAAATCAGCAGTTATGTTAGTTGTGGCATTTAATATATAATAATTGCTCTTTAAAGTTTATTGAATCAGTGTACATTTGCAGAGCATGTAAAGAAGGGTGGAGACTGATCCTCATATAATATTTTGACTAATTTTTCCATTGGTCAAGTAAAATCTGATATTGATTAATTGTATCTTGGATTAGAACACCTATCTGAAATATGTGACTGTTTAGCTCTTAACAGCTTTTTCTACTTCCAGATTATCAAAAGCTTATTTAATATATTTTCCATTTAGTCATCCTATTACAATCTAATGCCAGTTCTGTGTCGTTTTATCCTTTGTGCAAATCCTTGTCTCTACTGTGCCACAGTATTACATTGTCTACTGCCTTCTTTGTTCTATCTTCCTGAAAAGCCCTGATTGTTGCACTGGAGTCTAGTTCGTGCCCTTTTTAAATTTTAATTTTTTAAAATTCCAAGTGTATATGATATGAATAGTATAAGTTCTTGATCATTTTTTGATATGTCTTTGTGACCTGTAGTCATTTCCTCCAAAAACTCTAGACATAATATCTAGGGAGAATATTTAAACTGAAGAGTTATCATTTTTCAGGACTTGGTTATCAGATGTCTCTATTTAAATGTTTTCTAATGGCCCCTTGAAGAACACTACTGAAACTGAAAACTACTCTCCAACTCTGCAGTGACCTAATGTCTAACCACCAGCAGGAGAATTAGCCTGGGAGAGAAAGAAATGAGCCTGTATTCTTGTGTGGGGGTACTTCTGAGTGTTTGCTTAGCACTGTGAAAACCATCACTGTGTAATGACTTTCAAAGTGTGTTCTGGTCAGCTTCAGATTCTCAGGATATTCAGTATAATCTTCAGATTTTCCATATATTTCCTGCTCCACCCAAGCTCTATTCTAGCAGGTTTAATATATACATCACATGGCTCCCGAATCTTCGGATTTTTTATATATTTCCTGCTCCATACAAGCATTATTCTGGCAGGTTCAATCATATGGCTCCATCTGTAAACAAAAACATAGCAAAACCGAGAACCTTAGCTAACACCATAGTTGACTCTGGATGTGTGCATTGCATGACACAAAGTCCTCAGATATTACTATAACCCAGGGTGTTTCACTGTCCTCAAAGACCCTTATTCTCTATCTATCATTCCTTTCGATGTCTGTGCCTCCAACAGTGACTTCTTCCAAATACTATTTTGTTGTCTTGAGACAGGTTTTCTTTTCTTGGATATCTCCCTGAATTCCTGTGGCTCGATCCCCAAGTCCTGTTTAGTAGTAAGTATTACTGCATAAATGCTGGTTTACTTATCTTGTGTATGTCAAGATTTTGCACAGACATAAAATTCTACATAATTTGGATATATTCTAACTTCACATCACTAGATTCTATTTGGCAATCTTGACTGCAGTTCAGTCAAAACCTTGCTTTGACTCATTCTGAATGTTGATGAAAACAGTCTATGTGCACTTGAATTATTATTTTATTTTTGTACAGCAATAGACTTAGTACAATAAAAAGTTGCAATATCATATTTTAGAAATCATTTCTATGTTGTTAATTTTGTGAAGCTTTTAATAATTAGTTTAAGATAGGTTCAATTTGTTATATACACAAAATTTTCTAATTCATAAAATATATGGGTTTGGTCCATTATCATGTTATCTTACTATCAATAATAACAGACAAATACATTTTATTATTTAGAAATATTAAAAGTATCCTAGTTATAGAAATTATTACTATATCTGATATGATAAATTTTACCTAAAAAATTCATTAGATCTTATACTTCAATTTGTTTCCTTGATTCTTAAATATGATACACAATAATTGCTGTATATTTGATCTAAGAACACTTCAGTATAATCCATTCACAAATCAAAGTGCTTGTTATCCAAGTATTAAATAGTCACTAAATATAATTAAAGTCTAATGGTAGTCAATTGAAAGAGAAAACATGTACATTTAAAGTACAAAAATTCAGGAATAATATCTAATTATACAACCCAGCACTGTAGCAAAAAATAAATCTATCCTTTGACTTCTAATTGAAATGAAATTCAAAGTGAGTTGGGCTCTTAGTATATTCTAAGTATTAGCCATCTGACAGATGTATAACTAACGAAGCTTGTTCTCCTCTGTAGGCTGTGTCTTTACGCAGTAATTGCGTTTCCTTCTGACATGCTGATGGTTTTAGTTCCCTACAATCACATTTCTTACTCTTGATATTCTTTCCAAGGACCCATTGGAGCTCTTTATACAAGTTTTTGGCTATGTTTCACTAAGCCGGTATGACTATGGATCCTCACTATATTTCCTTCTACTATACTATGATCATATCAAGTAAAATAAGCCAGATCTAGAAATTAGTAGAAATTACAAAGAGAAAGTACAAAATGGGGGTGGGGGTGAGTAACTATAGTAAAAAATAATCTTTATGACTGTCACTTTGATGTACATTGAATAGTAACATACAAATATGTACATGTATATCCTAAATATAACCTGAGCAGTCTGTATGATGTTACTTACATGTAGCTTTCAATGTTAATTATTTGCTATTACACAGCCAATTGGTTTGCTCTTCTCTCGAGAAAACCATTACTCATACTCTCAGCATTCCTGGTTGCCTGAAGTTCTTTGTGTAGAGTTGAGGCTTCCCAAATGCCTATACAGAGGACATCTTAAACATCCACACCAAAGAAAAGTGCAGAACTGTTCATCATATTTAATAGGGAATATTAACTATAATTTATAACTCCATGAGGAAACACTGGAAGCCTCATGACATGTGCGCTTACTAGAATACTAGCAGAAGTACCACCACTGTAAAAGACATGTGCTAATATCATATTAAAAGTTCACAAAATATGTTATTTTAAAGTTGCTGAAATTTCTGTATACTATATTTTACTCATTTAAAAAATCTATAATTCCTTACATGTACTCAGATTGTTATTATATGGATTTTGATTAAATGAGGCAAATTTCAGGTATCCTATTCTTCTTACCAGCTTTTGAGTGAGATTGAATTCTGAAGTTTCCTAAGCAGTACTGTAATTTTACACCCAACATTTTATGACACTGCTGTTTTCTACATTGTCTGATGCCACATTACTCTTTTAAATATGAGTAGTTTGCTATAAAATATGCATGATTTAGGTTCTAGCATGTTTCATTAGAAATATTCATCTTCTGTTTCCAAAGTTTACACACAAATTAGTTATGCTTTAAAAATGTTTAATTCATGTTTCTTTCAGGAAGATTTGTGTGTTTTATGCCAATATATAAAGTATTGGGGTGTTTTGGGTTTTGTTTTGATATTGTTTTTGTTTAGCCCTTGAGTGTGTATGTATTATGTATATGTGCACATGTTTGCTCATGTGCTTGTGGGAACATGTCTGCCATGCTGCATCTGTGAAGTCAGTGTCAGTTACTGTTTCCACTTTGTTTGTGTCCCCACTGGGGCTACCAGAATAGTTGTCCTGTGATCTTAGGATTTTCCTGCTTCCCTCTCCATCTTAATATAAGAACATTGATATTACAGATCACACTGTTTCTGGCTTTAGGTGAGTTTTGAGGCTCCAAATGAAAGTTCTCAGGCTTATGATAGAAGAAATCCTCTATCCACAAAGCAATCTCCCCACCTCAGGCATTGTTGCGTTTTCTAATATTACTTTTTCTTTATTCTTTCTTGAAAAAAACACATTTCTTATGAATTTAATATATTTTAATAGTCACTATGGTTTTAATATTTTTACTTAAATTTTTAAAATTATTTTACTTATTTACATTTCAAATATTGCTCCCATTTCCGGTCTCCCCTCCCAGAGTTCTTTACCCCATCCACCACCCTGCTTGGCCTCTGAGAGGGTGCTCCCCAAACACACCTCCACACTCAGGCATTCCTCTTCCCTGGGCCATCAAGTCTCTAGAGGATTAGGCTCATCCTCTCCCAATGAAGACAGACAAATCTGGGGCCACAGATTATCATGTATGCTCTTTGGTTGGTGACTTAGTGTCTGGGATCTCAAAGAATTCCTTGTAAGTTGACACTGTTGGTCTTCTTCTGGACTTGTCATAACTTTCAGCTCTTTCTGTCCTTCCTTAACACTTTCACAGGAGTCCCCAACCTCAGTCCAATGACTGTTTGTAAGCATCTGCATCTGTCTCAGTCAGCTGCTGGTAGAGCCTCTCAGAGGACAGCCATGCTAGGCTCCTGTATGCAAGCACAATATACCATCAGTAATAGAGTCAGGGTTTGGTCCTTGCCCATAGGATGGATCCCAAGTTGGGCCTGTCACTGGATGGCTTTTCTTTCAGTCTCTGCTCCACTTTTGTCCCTGCATTTCTTTTAGACAGTAACAATTCTGGGTCAAAATTTAGAAGGTTTGTTGGTGACTCCATCCCTCCATTGAGGCCCTGTCTATGTATTCGAGTTGGCTTCTTCAGAGAACATCTTCCTACTTTTGGGCATTTCAGCTAAGGTCATCCCCATTGGTTCCTGGGAGTCTCTCACATCCCAGGTCTCTGGACTTTCTAGAGGTCCCCTGTGCCTGGCCCCCACTTCCAGCAGTTACATGTTTCCATTCATTATCCTGGCCCTCTGGGATTCTCTCCTCTCTTCCCCAATACCTGATTCTGCCCCCTCCCTTTATCCTCCCCTTCCTCTCTCTGACCCAGGTCCCTCCCTCACTCTTCCTCCTGTGATTATTTTGTTCACCCTTATATGTAAGAATTAAGCATCCTCACTTGGGCCTTTCTTCTTGTTAACTTCTTATGGTCTGTGGGTTGTATCATGGGTATTCTGTACATTTTGACTAATATCTACTCATCAGTGGGTACATATCATGCATATCCTTTTGGGTCTGGGTTCTTCACTCAGGAGAATAAATTATAATTGCATCTATTTGCCTGCGAAACTCATGGTGTCCTTTTTTAACAGCTGAGTAGTATTCCACTGTGTAAATGAACCACATTTTTCTGTATTCATTCATTGGTTGAGGGACATCTGGATTATTTGCAGTTTCTGGCTTTTACAAATAAAGCTGCTCTGAACATAGTGGAGATCATATCCTTGTGGTATCACGGAGCATCTTTGGGTATATGCTCAGAAGTGGTATAGCTGAGTCTTGAGGTAGAGCTATCCACAATGTTCTCAGAAACTGCTACATTTATTTCAGAGTAGTTGTACAAGTTTACATTCCACCAGCAATGGAGGGTGTTCCCTTGCTTTACATCATTGCCAATATATGTTGTCACTTGAGTTTTTAATCTTAGCCATTCTGATGGGTGTAAGATGGAACTTCAGCTTTGATTTGCATTTCTCTGATGACGAATTCCAGGGAACATTTCTTTAAGTACTTCTCAGCCATTCGAGATTCCCCTGTTGAGAATTTTCTGTTTGGCACTGTACCCCATTTTAATTGGGTTATTTGGCTTTTCTAACTTGTTGAGTTCCTTATATATTTTGGATATTGGCCCTCTATCAGCTGTAGGGTTAGTGAAGATCTTTTCTCATTCTTTTTTTTTCTTTTTTTCTTTTTCTTTTCTTTTTTCTTTTTCTTTTCTTTTTTTTTTTTTTTTTTTTTTTTGAGACAGGGTTTCTCTGTGTAGCCCTGGCTGTACTGGAACTCACTCTGTAGACCAGGCTGTCCTCGAACTCTTTTCTCATTCTTTATGTTGCTTTTTGTCCTATTGAAAATGTCCTTTGCCTTACTGAAGATTTTCAGTATCATGAGGTCCCATTTATCAGTTGTTGATCTTAGAGCCTGAATCATTGGTGTTCTGTTCAGGACATTTTCCCTGTGATGTTTTCAAGGCTATTTCCCACTTTCTTTTCTATTAGATTCAGTGTATCTGGTTTTATGTTGAGGTCCTTGATCCATTTGAACTGGAGCTTTGTACAAGGTGATAAATATGGTTCAATTTGTATTATTTGAATTGCAGACTGCTGGTTAGACAAAGCACCAGTTCTTGAACATTCTTTCTTTTTTCCATTATATAGTTGTGGCTTCTTTGTCAAAGATCAAGTGTCCATAAGTATGTGGGTTTATTTCTATGTCTTCAATTCTATTCCATTGACTGACCTATCTTTCTCTGTACCAATAGCATGGTTTTTATCATTATTGTTCTGTAGTACAGCTTGAGATCAGGAATGGTGATTCTGCCAGACATTCTTTTATTGTTAAGTATTGTTTTAGATATCCTGAGTTTTGTTGTTGTTGTTGTTGTTGTTTTACCATATGAAGTTGAGAATTACTCTTTCCATGTATGTGAAGAATTGTATTGTAATTTTGATGGGTATTACATTGAATTTGTAGATTGCTTTTGGTAAGATTTCCATTTTTACTATTTTATTCCTACTGATCTATGAGCATGAGAGATTTTCCCATCTTCTGAGGTCTTCTTTTACTTCTTTCTTCAGAGATTTGAAGTTCTTATCATACATATCTTTCACTTTATTTTGGCTTGTTTTGTGTGGCTTGTTTAGCTTGTAGTTTTATACAACTCTGAAGTCATTTCTCAGGACAATACCTCCTATAGTTGAATGAGATTCTTACATCAATCATTAATCAACAAAATGCCCAGCAGGTCATTATGATGGAAAGTATTACTTTGAATTTCTCTCTTCTTAGGTGATTCTGTTTTATGTCATGAAACTAATTTGCACACTGAACAAGCTATGGTGAAGTATCTTATTTGGATATGCTTGTGAGAAGGAGTCCAGTAGTGAAGCCAATCCAGTGTTGGCTGGCTATACTTGGCTGAAGGGCTTTACATTTTTCATTCATTTTGGAAAAGGGTTCCAAGTTCAACATTGCTTAAGAGCTATTGACAGTGAAACACTTAAGTATCAAACTAATGGCCAGCCTATTTTTTTATTGAGTAAGTATTGCAGTAAACATAGGAGCCATTTTAACCATATATGTATGGATATCTGTACATCTTTTCTAGTTTGAGTTTCTATTTCTGTGATAAACCCTGGATAAAAGCAATTTTGGGGTAAGGGTTTATTTATCTCACATGCCCTAATCCTAGTCTCTCAGTGAGGGAAGATGAGGTAGGTATTAAAGCAAGAAAAGACTGAAGAAAAATGACAGAGGGACCTTGCTTATTGGCCTGGTTCCCTGTTTCATGTTCAGTTATCTTTGAGTATCACCTGCCCAGAAGTAGCCAAGCTTATAGTTGACTGTGGTCTCCTACATCAGACATTAATCAAGGTAATACTCCACACACAGAGACCACCATATAAGCTAGTCTGATGGAGAAATCCCAGTTAAGGTTTCTTCTTTACTGTTGACCTTACTTTGTGTCAAGCTGTCATAAATTTGACCAGAAAAGCATTCAATACATGAACATTAAATACTGTGTATTCACATTGCACAGAGTCAGTAGCACAGTCAGAGGTTCCACTGGATGTAGAAATTGTTATTGCCTAGGGTAAGCTTATGTTTAAAATGTTCACTTTCTTTAGAAAGTAAACATCTAGAGAAAGCTGACCTTTTTATTCCTTGAATAATCTACAGATGGAATCTTTTATCTAGTGTTTTATTTTAAACATGTTTATAGGCTGTACAATTATTGCTGCTACATGGAAAAGTTCTGGAAATGAAAGCATGGAAATATACATCGTTAATAGTTCTGGTGTTGTTTGGCAATGATGCCAGTTTCCTGAAAGAAGCATTATCACCATGTTTTCTTTTCAGTAGGACAGATGGCTTCCCAGCTGCATCTCTCACAGCCAGCTGTGGCCTCTGATGGCTAATTTCAATATATGCAAAGCAGCCTCTCTGCAACTGTCTGACCATGGCTGTTGAGAAGAATGCACATTGCACTCAGCTTCAGTTCTTTCTAGTATTAGCTGCACAGACATAACAGAAAGGTCATACCTGAGTTAGGCCCATATATATAATGCTAACTTTTTTCTGTTAGGATAAACAAATGAGTACAATGCCTGTAAAGACTTACTGCAAACAATCAATTGTACTAGAAAATATCTGTGAAAATTCACATCATGATGATGTTTCCCATTTTCTCCAAAGCACACTAGCATGTTATTTAGCTTACAAGAAGTAAATGCAACACAGTATTTGTGAATTATTTAACCTTATTCTATAAAACTTTCACTTTGCAGATACATATGATTTAACCCTTTATTACAACTTTAAATGGGCATACTATTATAATGTTTTAATTTTCCTGTTTAAGCTCATTGGAATGCTCTCTTGTCACATTAAATCTTTTTGGAAATTCACTAAATTAAACATCTGTTGAAGAATCATCTGTATTATGATTAATGACTTTCTTTCACTTTTAAATTGCAGACTTTCCATTTTAAAGAAATACTCAATTTTCATTACACTAGAGCAGGCCTTCATGATATCCTTTGATAAACCATGATACCTTTTCAGAAATTTTATTTCTTTGGTTTCTATTAGCATTGACTAAACTAGAGTCTTATGTTATTTTAATGAAATTATATGAGTAATCTCTTCATTTGATTGTTTCTTTGGTTGGTTGGTTGGTTTTCAAGACAGGGTTTCTCTGTATAGCTCTGTCTGTCCTATAACTCATTCTGTAGACCAGGCTAAACTCAAATTCATACAGATCTGCCTGTCTCTGCCAGCACTGCCCTGATATGTGAATGTTGCTTAATTTACAAATCCTGTGCCTTGATTTAGTTTATTTAAGTACTTTTTAAACTTCTTATATTTGTGATGGAATAAGTATCTTGTAAGTTTAGGATAACCTTAGGAGAAATAAGTATTATTTATACTTTTAGATTACATGGTTTTAAAACATCATTGAGCCCTTTGTATGGTTCCAGTTTTGGTTTTTCCTGTGGAGCTATTCAGTTTTCATTTCTAGCCTACCTATTTTCCTTTGTGTCAGCTACAGATCTCCATAAACACTACAAGGTACCTCCATCCTGCTCTACCCAGTAGCCACATTGTGTTAGGATTGAAGAAGGTGTTTTTTACTACTGTTCCTTCATTATGCTCTGTCCAGATTTTCTCTTAGTCTTGCAGTAGAGTTCTTGCAGGAACACCCTGCTCACACCTAAACTGCACTCAATGGGGATGCTGCGATTGTTTCAGAACCATGCGTTGTTTGGGCCTTCATGATCTCTTCAGACATTTTATTCTTATCCTACTGATTCATACGTTCAGAAGTCTTTTCTCTCATGACAGCTATACTCCCTGAGGACTTTACCTCTTGATGCAGACTCTATTCCACTAGCCTTTCTCCAGAGCTCTTCTCAACCTTTTCTTCCTGTCTATCTTCATTCCTTTCTGCTTCCGTGACATGAAGCACATTCCACTGACATGAAGACACACTCTCTACCAGGGATCTCTTCTAGCCATCACTCTTGCCTAGGATCCAGAGAAGAATATATCAACCAGAGAACAGATATCCCATTCAACAACCACAAAAAGAAACAAATACCTATCTACCTTGTAAACAAATCCTTCAAACATTATCCAGATTCTTAGACACCAGCATAAAAACATTAACATGAACGCCTAAGACAATATGCCTCCACTAGAGAACCCAGTAATGCTATTATAGCAGGACCTGAGAAATGCAATATAAACATTTATTTATAATGTAATATAACCATATGGCAGTGTTTCAGAACTGCAGCTGTGAATATGCTCAAGTACCTTAAGGAGGATGTAAATAAAACCCTTCATGAAGAAACTGGCATGGCAGCTGGGCAGGAAGCTGGGGACATTTTTAACTCAAGATCAGTCTGTACCACTCTTGTGCATATACCCAGGAAGCTGATATCCTATTACAGGGTATCTGACTGTCCATGCTCATTGCCACTCTAGCACACAAGAAATCGGAAACAGCCTAAAAGTTCATCAACTAAGGAACAGATAATAAAAATGTGATGTATTTACACAATGAAATATTATTAATCTGTTGAATTATAAAATCCATGGGCAAATGGATGAAGCTAGAAAACAAGTCATCTTGAGGGAGAGAACACAACCTCCCAAAGACATATATGTTACATATTGTCTTATATGTGGACATTAACTTTTAAACCTTCAGTATGAGTGTTGTAGTATAACCACTGAGGTTCGGTACCTAGGAAGGGACTAAAGGGGAGAAGAGGATTTCACAAGGAAGAAAAAATAAAATATATTTTTATAGAGAGACTAAATGAAACTGCAGTGGGTTGTTTGAATGGGAAAGGGATGGTGCCCGCTTTGCCACAGGATGGGAGAGAGTAGCCAAAAGGGAATATGATTTTTATTTAATCAGACTATTTCTTTTTGACATTATAAACTGAGAAACATTCTAAATTTTCTGCAGACATTGTCTTATGCTTACATTTCTGGCACAATACCGTGGCTATATTGTTGTGAGTATATGAGTGTATCCCTGTGTTCTGTGTGATGAGAGACCTAATACCTAAATTCTACAATTTTTTTAAAAACTTCATTAAATATATGCTCACATTTAATCATTCTCGAATTTTGGAAAATTTTTATTTGCTATCCTCAGGTGATAGGAAATGTTGGGCAGGCAATAGTAAAGGCAAACTACAGTTTCACACTCCTCTCTTGCTGACTACTATTATATGGTCCATTCACGTGTCCTTCGATGAAAGCGTTTTCTGCGGGTGTTTAACAAATTAACTCGTACAGCTCTTATTACAGTCATAGAACATGTCATGCCCTATTTTAATAGGTAATCATTATATCATTATTGGTTTACATTTTGTCAAGCCTTCAACACTTTCTAATTTGGTTGAGATATTTATGTTTTTTCTTCATATGTGTCTTAAAAGATAATTGTTGTCCTGCAAATCAAGATTAATATATACATGCACTTCTTACTCCATTTTGTAATTCAATAAATACTCATCACTGCAGCCAAATCATGTTGTGAAATTCCTGAAGATAAAAACACCATTAAACCTTTGTTTTTGTCTTGTTTTCTTGAAAGAGCATGTTAAGGGAATAATAGAAAAAGCTAAAGGAAATAGTTTCAGCTTGAGTATGGAATGTTCTCCATATTCTCATGTATTGAATTATTCCCCAGGGATTAGAACTATTTTGTGAGGTTAGACAAACTTAAGGAGATGGGTCTACCTGGAAGAAGTAGTTCTCTAGGACCATGCCATGGGATTAGTCTGGTCCTAGGTCTTTCTTGTTTCTTACTGTTTTGTAGCAGTCACAAAGTGAAACATTTCTCCAACACACACTACTGTCAAGATGATATTATTTCTAATAAATTGGGTGAAATGACTGTATATCGAAGCCTCTGAAAATAAGAGCCAACATAAATCTTGCACCTTCAACTTATTTACATCAAGTATTCTATAAGAGTGGCACGGAAGTGAGAAATGTAGGCACCATTTCTTAAGTACAGCAAGGTCAGCAGACCATTTCCTGACATTTCATTGGAAAACAGTAAGCAGCTTATTCCTCAAGAGTGGATATAAGGGAAATGTTAAAAGCTGTACCTAAAGACAAGAAAATGCCACAGGCCCTTCACAGGTCTGAGTACCTGAGTATCCCCTGGTCATAGTTATAGACTGATTGACAGCTGTGGTGTCTGGATGTCTTTGTACTGAGAGTCCAGATCTTGGGTTCAGACTCCATCATAGAGAACCTGATCTAAGACTGAACTGGAGTTAACCAACAAGCCAGCAAATAGCACCAGTTTCTAGGTCACTGACTAACAAGTCTGCACCTCTAAGTTACTTCCTAATAACCACCTATCAGGAAGAAAGCAAAAGTTGAGTTTATGGTTTGGATCCCAACACCAGCCAATTATTTTAAAGGGCAACAAAATTCCATAATAGGCCCCCAATCAGTTGTGTGCAAGGCTAGAAACCCCCTTGCTTGTTTACTTGCCTCTATAAATGCTTGATTAAAACTGGGTTGAGGGCTTCACCTTTCCTTCCTGCTGTGTCAGGGTTGGAGGTGAGCCTAAGCTTGAGCTTGAATGAATAGACCTTAGTGCGATTGCAATGGAGTCAGCTCCTTGGTGGCCTTTTGGTGTTCATAAACAGCACATGATTGTTAGACTCAACTCTAGCTGCACTCATCCTTTTAGTCAAGTAGATCTGTAATTCATCCACCTAAAAACAAGCGTCATATTACATCTAAGCTGATCTTGGCTCCACTGAGATCATTGTTTAGATGCATGAATGTCTCATTTGAATATATTGCAATAAATAATTAGAGTTCTTGGTAATTGGATATATTTAGTCCCGATCATGTGATTAATATTACCTTGGGATCAATTAATACAGAAACTGTAAACACAGCCCTCACCCTTTCACTTTTGTAGCAAGAACATTAACATTAGTCATTGTTGTTCCCTCAGTTCATTTTATATATATATTTTTTATATATATTGTTGAAGAAGAAACAGGAGCAGAGTCTTTTTGTCAAATAATTTTCCAGGGACAAAAATAATTTCATACACAATATCTGATGTTGTCATTACTTTGTTATTGTAAAATGTGTGGGCTCTTTACAATAATCAAACATTGTTTTAAAGAATACTTGACATTTTAAATATACAATTTTTTTCACGAATATCAGACTATATAACATGCAGTTATTTATTTAATGATATGGTACCACTGTGTAGCCTTGGCTAGTATAGAACTTGCTATGTAGACCAGGTTACAGAGATCTGCCAGCTTCTGCCTGTCACGTGCTTGAATTAAAGGTTTTACCTTCACTCTTAGCAAGACAGAGTAACTTTTAATAGAAATGTGTGAACATAGGAGAAAATATAGCCAATGTCTGATGTTTGGAAGTCCAACTGGATCTGTGCTTCTTGTATAAATGTAGTACTGAGTATACTATTCAAGAACCAACAGTAATGGCCCCTTGAAGATTCTAAAACCTAGAATTCTTCTTGTCCACACATTGCTTGAGCTTGCTCTGTTTTTTTGCTTGTACCTAAAAATATGCATATGTTTTTCCAATTTTTTTCTGGTACAAAAAGAATCCTTCTTATATGACACCACTATTACAAATACCAGCTTAAGACATACATTATACTGATCTTTAGAATGAAATTTCCTAAAATACAAATAGTTCTATAGGGTCTCCAAATCTGATGCTGCATATTTCCTTGGCTGATTTTAAAGATTCCATGGATATGTACTACACACCCTACCAGATCATGTGTTCAGGTAAGTCAGGATTTGTATCACAGGATCAATGATAATTGATATTTGTTATGCTTAGTTACACAATGGTAGAATAACTATAAGAAAATAAGTTTAAGGAGTGTCTCATGTAAATTCTTACTACCTGAAAATGAAAGTATTAAAAATCCCTCTTAATCCTGTTATGTCCATTTACCCTTTTCACATGGAATAGAGTTAGTGAATACCAACAAGAACTAAAGCTAGTGTTCTCATTTGAGGTTTACTAGGTATGCAACATGTAAAAGTTACTTATTTTTTAAAATTTTGAAAATTTTCATTTCTACCCAGAAGACCTTGATCTTGGTAGCTACCGGCAGTAATTCTAAAATGAGAATACACTTGTGATTTAATTTTCAGAAGTTAGCATTTATGCGGTGGAGTGGGGCAAAATTTTTCCCCTTTGACCCTAAGGGGCGGGGATTGAGACCCCTTTGTTTTTAAAAACCCCAGCCAGGGGGTTTTGAAAAATTTCCTTATGATTTAAAATTTCCCTTTGAAAAGCTTAAAAGCCCCCAATAAACATTTAAAGGGGGGAAAATTTAGGGCAGGTTTAAAAGACCCCATTTCCCCCCCTTCTAAAAATTCAAAACGGGGCGGTAGACCCCTAAACGGGGGAAAGGGTTTTGGGGGAAATTCGAAAACCTTTAAAAATCAAAAAAGTTCTGAAAAACTAGAAGAGCTCCCCCCGGGGAAAAAGGAGAAGTTTTCAAACGCCTGGAAAAGTTTAGATCGGGGGGATTAAAGGCATTTTTAATTGTTAGGCCCAAAAAACCTTACTTATTTATTTAAAATCATTGATCTTTAAATTTAAAATTTTTAAAAAAATTTTATTTTATAAAAAATTTTCAAAATTTTTTTGTGTTTTTTAAATTAAATTTTTACCTTTGATTTGGAAAAAACCCTTTTAAAAAAAATTTTTTTTTGAAAAATTAAATTTTCTTTTTAACTTTTGGGAAATTTGGGGTTTTTAAAATTTTTAAAAAATTTTTTTTGATTTTTAAAAATTTAAAAATTTTACTTAAAAATTTTTTAAAATTAATAAGGGTAAAATTTTTAATTTAAAATTTTCGAATTTTCTTTTTAAAAGAAAAATTTTTTTTTTTCCGTTCCATTTTTTAGACTTTTTTTTTTCATTTTTGTGGAACTTTTTAAAGTTAATTTTTGAATCAAGAATTGGAAAAAAAAAAAAAACTTTTTAATTTTTGAGGAAAAAAATTTTTCCCTTCACAAAAATTTAAAAAAACCCCCCCAAACCATTTCAAGAAATTTTTTTTAATTTCCTATAAACCCCCCGTTTTAAAAAAAAAAATTTTTATAAAATACAAAAAGGAAAAGGGGTTTGGCCCCCAAGGATCCACCAGTAATTTTAAACTAACAAAAACAGTTGCTTTTTAAAATTTTTATAAAAAAAAATTTTTTAAAATTTTTAAAAAACATAGAATTTAAACCCCCCAAAACTTCGCCCCTTTAACCGGGAAAATCCTCAAATCCCCAAAACGTGAATAACCCCCCGCCCCTTTAAAAAAACCCAAACAAAAAAGGGTAAAAATATTTCCCAAAAGGGGTTTTAAACCCCAAAAAGGGAATGATAACATAAACACAAAACCCCATTAAAACCTTAATAAAAAATTTGCGCAAGCCGCCGTAAAACCCCTTCAAAACGCCCCCCGGGGGGAAAAAATTTA
The DNA here is from genome assembly GCA_021653895.1 of Mastomys natalensis. Lineage (NCBI taxonomy): Eukaryota > Metazoa > Chordata > Mammalia > Rodentia > Muridae > Mastomys > Mastomys natalensis. The sequence continues at coordinate 95,755 of JAJTUV010001277.1, forward strand.
GCAACCAGGTCCCCCGGGGAAAAAAATTAAAAACAAAAGGGCGCCCCCCAACTCAGGGGAAACCAAAACCAACCCTCCCAAAAGCAACACCAAAAATCAAAAAAGATTGGGGCACCAAAACAAAACCAGCAGATGCAAAAAAATTTTTGGGGAACCCGAAATGACAAAACCCCAACAAAAAAAAATATTTGGGAAAAGGGTATAGGGGTATATGAATTCACTGAAATGCATTTTTTTTAAAAGAAAAAAAGGTTTCATTGAACATTGAAAAAATAAAAACCTTGGTGTTTTTACATTTTAAAATTTACACATTTCAAGTTTATCTAAATTATTTAAAAATATCCGGAAAAACCCGACTTAAAAGGGGACTTTTTTGGGGGGGTTAAAAGAAAAAAATACTTTTAAAAATTTAAAATTTAAAAGGGGGAAAAAAATTTAAAATTTGGTATAGAAATTTTTGGGAAACCCTGACATTTTTCTTTAAAAATTATTGGTTTTAAAACAAGGCTTCTGGAAACAAACCCTTTTAAATTTTGGGTTTTCCCAAAATTTTTAAGCACCTAATTCAAGGGCTGGGGAAAAATTTTTTTTCCCGGGGGGGGGGGGGGGAATTTTGAAACAAAAAAAAATATTTTGGAACAAAAAAAAATTTTAAAAAAAAAATTCATTTCCTTAAATAAAACCCCCCAAACAGCAAAAGTGGGAAACTTAAAGAAAACCCAGCTATTCCACCTTAGAAAACCCCAAACCCCAAATTTAAAAAATTTTGGGTTTTTTAAAAATTATCCCGGAAAAGGGGGAAAAACCCCTTTTTTTTGGGTGAAAAAGGAAAGCATTAAGAAAAAAGTTTTCCCCAAAGCCAGGCCCCCCCCCCAAAAAAAGGGGTTCCCAAATGGGGGTTGTGGGGGGTGGTTGGGGGGAAAAGGGAAAAAGGGAAAAAAGGGGGCCATGCCCTTTTTTGGGGGGGAAAAGGATTTCCTTTTCCTGACTTAAAACTCCAGGGGCCCAAAATGTTTTTTTCCATATAAAGCAAAAAGAAATAAAAGCTGAATCCATGGGAAATAAAAAGGTTTGGGCTTTCTTACACCCCTTTTTGGTTGTGGGCAAAGCATTTTTCATAAAAAAGGTTTCCCCCCAAAAAAAAACCCCAAAACAAATTTTCAGTTATAAAGGGGGAAAACTTTATTTTTAAAACAAGGAATACCTTCCCAACAAACAAAATAGTGGATGTTTGTTAATCCCAAAACCCCCCTCCCCTTTTTTCCCACGTTTTGTTTTTGGGGGTCAATCAATATTGTTTCTTTTTGGCCCCAAAAAGTATCAATTTAAAAAAAAAAATTTTTTAATCTTCAGAACATAAAAAATCATTTTTGCTTTTTTAAAGGTTTAAAATTAAAAATCTAAAATTTTTAAAGGACCCCAAATTTAAAGCAAAAAAAAAAATTTCCCCGGAAAATATCTGAAAAAACAATTACAGTAAAGAAAAGGATTTGGTGTTGGTGCCTTGATTTTTTTTAAGGTGTGTTTTTTGTTTTCCCCCAAAAAGTATCTCAATGATTGAAAAGGGTTTGCCTTTGATTTTTATTTTTTTGTCTTACCAAAGGAAAAACAACCCCCAAAATCCACTTTTTATTTATAGCTATGATAACAAACATTCTTTTTTCGTGGAAAAAGAAAATACAAATTTGCATTTTTTTTATAAAAAGCAATAGTTTGAAAGAAACTGATATAAGAACCCGGGGAAGGGGCAAAAATTTTATTATTTTTTAAAGAAAAGTATATTTTTCAGAGATCCAAATCCATTCCCTTTTCCCCCCAAAGAAAATCTTAAAAGCATTCTTTCGGGGGTTTCCCCAAACCATTGCAGCACCAACCCCGACTTCTTCAGTTTTTCGTAACTCAACTCAGGGCACTGAGACCTTTCGGGGCCCTTCGGCAATGGATAAAACCCCCAAAAAGGGGAACAAAAAAACAAAAATAAAAAAATTTAAAATTTGGGGTACCATAAACGTGATTACTTCTAACCCCTTTAGATTTTTTTCAAGTTGACACAAAACTAGAACCAACCCTTAAAAAAAGTGTGAAAGGGTTAAATTAAAATTTATCTTATGTGCATTTTGGTGGATGGTCAAAACACTTTCAGTGACTATTTCATAGTGGGGGTTTATGCCAGGAATTTCCCTTTTTTTCCATAAATTTAAATAACAAACACAGAAGAAAACCCCCGAAGCTAATCAAAAGTTAAAAGTGCATTCACAAGGGGGTTTAAAATTTTATCACTTAATTTTTTTGGCATCAAAAACAGTACTAACTTTAAACCTTCCCCATTTAAAAAAAAAAGTTTTGGTAGTTATGGGAAAAAAAAACCCTCACCACAAATTAAATTTTGTTACTTTATAATAAAAAGACTTTTATTAAATAAACAGGTTTTCCCACTACATTCTTTATTTAACACCCGAAAAACCAAAGACAAAAAAACAAAACAAAAAACATTTTTTTTTTTTTCCCAAAAAAAACTTTTAAAAAAAATTAAAAAAAAAAAAAAAAAACCAATAAAAAAAAAATTAAAAAAAAAGGGAAAAAAAAAAAAGAGTGTACAGTGGAATTTGGCTATTTTGTTTATTATTTAAAAAATCTTTTTTTTTAAATGTTGTTTCCCGAAATTAACCCAAAACAAGATACTTTCTGTTTGGCAGACCTTTTACAAGGGGGGACTCCCCACATCCCCAAAGCTTCCCCAATCCGGCAAAATGGGGGACCCCTTTTACGGGGGATCCCCCCGTGATATTATGTGGGGAGTGTCTTTGGAAACACAAATGCCCTTTTTTTGGGGGATAACCCTTGCAGCTTCTTGCAAGCACTCCTGATTTAGATGAGTGATCAGTCCCCGCTCCCTTTTCTGCCGTTGAATTAGGTACGTTTATGACCAACAACCCTTTCCCCCCGTATTCAAACCCCCATATTACACACTGGAAAATAGAAATAAAAAAATTTTTCATTAATCTTAATTCACAGCAATTGGAACCCCTCGCCACTTCAAGGCCCCTTGGGGAGGTTCCCCCAAGGAGAGGGGCCCATAACTTTCCCTGTTACAATTTTTTTTTCCCCTCCAGCTTTTTTCCCTTTAAAGGAAGTTGGTTATTATCTCTACCCCCCTACAAACTATGTTGCGTATTTTGGGAAAAATTTTTCCCCTATAGCCCGTTGTCTGTACATTGGGTATCTGCATGTCCCTTCCGATTTTAATTTTTAATTAAACTTAGTATTTTTTATTTTAGAACAAATACACATTAATTTTTTTTTTTTTTTTTGGTCCCGTTTGTTCAATAAAAAATTAGAAAAAACAGGAACTGGAGGACACTCAGCTAAATTCCATTTAATCACAGATAAGACCTACATTTTAAAACACGTGTTTTTTTAAAATGTTGCAACTATTAGTAATAAATAAAAAAAAATAAATAAAAAAATAAATAAAAAAATAGATAAAAAATTATAAGAAAACCCAGGACCAAAATTTGAAACTAAGGCTTTTTTGAGGTCTTGATTTTTTGAATGAAGGTGCCCCCATATTTTATGGGGGTTGCATTAAAAGAGTTATGCCTTCTAAAAAAGTATGCCACCCCGGTTTTTTAAATTTTCAGTGCTAATGCAGTCTTTTTGTCACTTTTCTACCCTGCCCAAACCAAAAGCTACCCCCCCTCTTGAACCCACATGTCACAAAATTTCTTTCCCTGATGAAATAGAATAAACCTTTTAACCCGTTTTGCCAGCCCAAATTCTGTTAAATGAGTTTTGGCAGGTCGTGGGTTTTTTTACATCAAAAAGCCAACAAGATAGAAACAAGTATATTGCGTGATTGGCCCCGCCCTGCTTTCTTTTGTTTGGCAAAAGGTATTTAAAAAACTTTTGGGTTAGAAAAACGTTAAATGCTTTAAAGGGGCTTTAAAAGTAATACAGAAGACGTGATGCGAGGGTGATTTGTACAGTGGGGGGCCCGCTCAAAAGGTTTCTGAGGAGAAAAATAATTTACATCCTAGAGATGTTTCATTTGTTACTAAGAAAGTGACGCTTTTACCTTGTCTAAAAAAAAGAGCATCTAAACCTTAAAGCCGGAAACCCCCGCAAGGCCAAATCTCAATAATGCTACTCCTTTTAAGTCCAAAAGTAAATGACTAGAAGTTTCATGATTGCTTTTATGCAAATACAACCAGGGGGGCCAAGAATTGGGAAGAAGGTATAATTACTCCTAGGTTTTCTTAAAAATTAAGAAAAATTACAACAATTTTTTTTTTTTTTTTTTTGGTTTTTGGACAGGGTTTCTTGTATAGCTCGGGGGTTCCCGGAACCCCCTGAGACCAGTGGCCTCGAACTCAAAATCCCGCCTCTGCCTCCCAAAAATGTGGGATTTAAAAGGCGGCAAAACCGCCCCCGGGGGGGCCACAACAAATTGAAACATCTTTTCCCCCTTTTTAAATTTTTCCCCACATCCTTTCCATTTTTTTACACCAAACTTTTTTTTCCCATTTGTCTCTGTCTCCATTCTCTCTCCCCTTCTCTCTCTCTCTCTCTCTCTCTCTCTTCCCCTCTTCTCTTCTCTCTCTTTTCTTAAAAATTGATCATCTACAAAAACAAAAACCAACCCCCAAAACAAATATTGAAAGCAAAAAAAAGAAAAGAAAAATCCCACAACCCCCCAACAAAAAAATACAAAGAAAAATCTAATGAATAAAAAAAAAATTAAAAAAAAGCAAAAGGGAAAAAAACACTGTGTTTACAAAAATACTACTGAGTTTGTTTTTTGTATTCAACTCTTTTAGGCATAAGGCACCCCGGATGTGGGGGATAACCCATGACACTTGTTTTATAAAAACAGGTTGTCCAGTTCCTTGACTATCAAAACCCCCTTCTTGGTTTGGGGGAAAGTCCTTGCTATTTTCCCTTTTAAAGGGAACTTTGGCTTAAAAACCTTTTTGTTATGGTATTGTAAGTATTGTGAGTTTTTTAAGCATCATATTAATAAATGTACTTTTCCTTCTTTTTCTTTATGTGGTTAAAGAACATTTATGAATATAGCTTGTCATTACAGAAGATACGTATAGAACAAACCCTAACCCCTACTATACAATCTTTTTGTCCCCCTTTTCCTCTGTTTCCCGACCCTTAGGTAGGAATTTTTTTTGTAGTGTATCTGTTGGCAATGGTTCCACAATCTCTTTTGTGATTGGTTGCAATTTTTTGAAAAGTCCTTTTTTTACAAAAAAGAAGTTTCCCTTTAATTATCTATTAAAGATATAAAGACAAAAATTTTTTTGGGGATAGTAAAGTACAGTCGAAAATTTCCCTCAACCCGTGATAGGGGCTGAAGATATGAGTTAGTTATTAAGTAGTATTATGTAGTATTCTTTCAGAGATCCCAAATCCAGTTCTAGTACCAACACTGACATCATTACATAGCATTCTTTCAGGTTCTCCAAATCCAGTTTGCAGCACCAACACCGACTTCTTCATGATCATCTGTAACTCAGACTTCAGGGCATCTGAGACTCTCTTCTGGCCTCTGCAGGCAATGGACTCAAACCCACATAAAGGCATACAAAAAATAACATAAATAATAAAATTAAAATCTTAGGATGTACCATATATTTCTTACTGTGATTACATTCTAACCTTCAGCTCATTTATTCATATGTTGACACAAAACATAGAACCAGCTTAAAATATGTGTGAATATGTGTTACTTACATATATTCATCTTCATGTGCATTTTTGGTGGATGGTCTAAATCACTTTCAGTGACTATTTCATAGTGATGTTTATGTCCAGTGAAGTGCCATTTTGCCATAAATTAAGTACACTGTTATTACTACAGGAAGAAATCAACCTGAAGCTACATCAGTAAAAGTTAATGGTGCACTTCACTAAGGAGTTAATTTTAGTCATTCTTAATTTTCGTTTGGCATCAGAATCACAGTATTTCTAATCTTTAATACACTTACTGTATCAAAGTTATGGGATAGTTCATGTGGCTAATAGGATAATTAATCCTCTCACCACAAATGTAAATTTCTGTTAGTGCTTATTATAAAACTGACTTTTATTATGAAATATGTATGACTTTGAGAGTATATCCCATCTATTTCATTCTATTATTGGAGTTTTTCTGACTTTTTTTTCCTGAAAACCAAAGACACAAAGACAAAACAAAATTTAACAGTTTTTTTTTCTTTCCATAAAAATAACTCTTTTAAATTAATTTGAAAATAAACCCTAATCAGCAAACACAAATGTGACAAAGGGATAGAGTAGTACAGTGGATATTAGGCTGGATTTTGTTTCATTTTTATGTCTTTCATTTAAATGTATGTTTCCCGAATTTAACCAGAGACAAGATACTTTCTGTTGGCAGACTCTGTTACTAAGGTGGCACTCCATCACATCCAGATAGCTTCCCAAGTTCAGTGCAAAATGGAGGACTCCCTTTCTCAGCGGGGCTTATCCTACTCCGCTGATATTATGTGGAGAGTGTCTTGAAGCACAAGTGCCTGATCTTATCTGGAGGATAACCCTTGCAGCTTCTTGCAAGCACTCCATGATTCAGCATGGAGTGATCAGTCCTGCTCAGCCTTTTCTGCCGTATGATGATTAGGTACTGTGTTATGACCATCAACCTTTCCCTCTTGTAATCTCAAACCCTCATATATAACTACACTTGGAAGAAATAGAGTAAAATTGTCTCACTTATCATTACATTCACAGCAATTGGAACCCTGCTCGCCTACTTCATGGCCTGGTGGTCAGTGTCCCCCTAAGGAAGAGGAGAGACCCATAACTTTCCATGTTATCAGATTTTCCTTCCACTCCAGCTTTTCCTTCAAAGGACAGCTTGGTCTAATTATCTCTACCTCCTACATGACTATGTTGCTGTATTTTGGGAAATTTAGTCCCCTATAAGCCCTGTATGTCTGTACATATGTGTGTACTCTGCATGTCCCTTCCAGGATTATAATTTTTAATTAACACTTAGTATTATCTACATATTTTAGAACAAATACACATAGCTTTTTTTTTTTTTTTTTTTGGTCCTCGTACCTGTTACAATAAATGTAGAAGAACAGCATGGATACTGGAGGACACTCTAGACTACAGTCTCACTTCAATCACAGATAAGACCTGACGATTTCTAAAACACAGTGTTTTTGTAAAACTGTGTGCAAGCATATTAGATATATATAAATAAATAAATAAAAAATAAAATAAATAAATAAATAAATAAATAGATAAATAAATTATAAGATACCATTTGCACCAAAATTATGATACTAAGGTCTCTTTTTGAGGTCTGTGATTTTTTGAATGAAGGTGACCCCCATATATTCATAGGGAGTTGCATTATTGGAGTTATGGCCTTGCTGAAACAAGTATGCCACCGAGTTTTAAGTTTTCAGATGCTCAATGCAGTCTTCTTGTCACTCTTTCTACCCTGCCAATCCAGATAGCTACTTCTCCGGCATCATGTGAACCTACATGTCACAACGTTTCTTACCATGATGATAATAGAATAAACCTTTGAACCTGTAGCCAGTCTCAATTAATTCTGTTATATGAGTTGGCATGGTCGTGGCATTTATTTACATCAATAAAGCCCTAACTAAGATAGAAACAAGTATATTGCTGTGATTGGCCAGACCATGCTTTCTTTTGTTTGGACAAATGTGTATTTAGAGACTTTGGATTAGAAAATCAGTTAAATGCTTTAAGTGGACTTAAGTAGTAGATGCACAGAAGACTGTGATGCTGAGGGTGATTTGTACAGTGGGGGCCTGACTCAAAAGGTTTCTGAGGAGAAGAATATTTGTATCTATCCCTAGAGACTGTTGTCATATGTTAGCTAAGAATGTGACTGCTTTTTACCCTTGTCTAAAAAATTGAGCATCTGAACCTTAAAGCTCAGATGACATACCTTCTTCAGCAAGGCCAAATCTCCAATAATGCTACTCCCTTTTAAGTCACAAAGTAGACTGACTCTAGAAGCTGCATGATTGCTTCACTGCAAATACAACCTAGGAGCCAAGAATGCTGGGAAGAGAGGATATAATTAGCTCCTAGGTTTTTCTATATAATTAAGAAAAATATCACAATCAATTTTTTTTTTTTTTTTTTTGGTTTTTCGGGACAGGGTTTCTCTGTATAGCTCGGGCTGTCCTGGAACTCACTCTGTAGACCAGGCTGGCCTCGAACTCAGAAATCCGCCTGCCTCTGCCTCCCAAGTGCTGGGATTAAAGGCGTGCACCACCACCGCCCGGCTCACAATCAAATTGATCATCTTTTCCCCTCTTTAAATTTCTCCTACATCCTTTCCATTTATTTACACACCAAACTTTATGTTCTTCCTATTTGTCTCTGTCTCCATCTCTCTCTCTCTCTCTCTCTCTCCTCTCCTCTCTCTCTCTCTCTCTCTCTCTCTTTCTCTCTCTTTCTCTTAACAACTTGATCATCTACAACAACAAAACCAACCCAAATACAAATATTGAAAGCAAAATAAAGAAACAGAAAAATCCTACAACAACCCACTAACAAAAATCAATACAAAGACAAAATCTAATGAGATAAAAAAAATTCCAAAAAATAGCAAAGTGAACAAAACACTGTGTTTACAAAAATACTACTGAGTTTGTTTTGTGTTATTCAACTACTTTTAGGCATAAGGCATGCCCAGGATGTGGTTGATATACCCAGTGACACTCCGTTTTATAAAAACAGGTTGTCCAGTTCCAGTGACTATCAATAACCCCTTCTTGGTTAGGGGTGAGAAGTCCTTGCTATTTTCCCTTTTAATGTTGGAACTTTGGCTTAAACCTGATTTAGTCCTATGTGTATTGTCACAGTATCTGTGAGTTTATACATGCATCATATTAATAAATGATTACTTATTCCTTCTTTTTCTTTAGTGTGGCTTAAGATGAGACATTTATGAATATAGCTTCTGTCATTACTAGAAGATACAGTCATAGAACAAACTTCCTAATCCTCTGACTGATACAATACTTCTGTCCCTCTTCTCTACTGTTCCCAGACCCTTAGGTGAGAGAATTGTTTTGTAGATGTATCTGTTGGCATATGGTTCCACAACTCTCTTTTGTGATTGGTTGCAATTTTCTGTAATAGTCCTTTTCTTTTACAAACAGAAGTTTCCTTGATGATTATACGTATCTAAAGATATAAAGACAAATATTTTGCTGGTATAGTAAAGTAGCAGTCGAAAGTTCTCCATCAGAATCAATGATTTTGTTGGACCTAGAAGTTGGATAGGTTTCCAGTACCAAGCATGATTATTCTAGTTGATAGGATCATACATACAATTAGGAAATTGTAGGTTATCACTAAAATTACATGTCCCTCCATGCGTACTCTTTGGTTGGTGGTCCAGTCCCCAGGAGCTCTGGAGGATCTGGCTGGATCTGACAGAGTATGTGGCATAGGCCTTGTTAGACATCATTGGAAGGAGTGGCCCTTGGTCCTGTGGGGTTTGGTGCCCCACTGTAGGTAATGCCAGGACAGGAAGGCTGGATTGGCCTGGTGTATGGGGGAACACCTTCATAGAGGCAGGGGAAGGGGAGGGGATGGGTGTTTCTGAGGGGAGATCTGGAGAGGGGATAACATGTGAAATGTAAATAAGGAAAATATCCAATAAAAAATATTTACATGTCACCATTGCAGCCTTAGGTTATTGTGTCTTGCTGGTTCAGGGTTCTGGCTCAGGGCATTTATGGCTATGTAGCTTGTTTGCTTTCCTCCTATGAAAACATCTGCATTATGACTTTTAGTACTGTGGCAGCCAGTCATCAGGGAGAAGGCATTCTGGTCATTTTCAGCTCATGGTCTCTGGGTCCTGTGCCTGAAGTTACACAGAGAATTTATCACTTGGGAATTACCTTTCATCTCTGAGGAACAACTATGGACATGTTGTAGTTTTGTTTTGAGCTCTTAGACAACTCGAAAATTGACCTCATATCTATTTTTAAGGATGTCTTTGGCTTTCGTATAGATCATTGTCAATACTAATGAGTAAATATCATTTGACTTTATATGTGTGTATACACAGACTTATATGTATTAAAGATTTGTTTAATAGTTTGTTTTAGTAATAACGAGGATGATTCCCAGACTCCTACTCTGGCAATGATCCATAGTTACTTTGATTTCTTTAGTTACTCCAGAGTATGTAATATTATCTGAAGATTTAAAGCTAAGATCATCCAATGAGGAAACATGAGATATATATCTTCCTTTGTTTGTTTGCCTCACTCAGTGTAATCTTTTCTAATTTAATGAAATTTTACTACAAAGCTTAGGATATTATCTTTCATTAGAGCTGAATAGCTTTAAATTCACATAGTGAATGTGTACCACATTTTTTATTATTCATTTGTCTCCTGGAGGACATTTAGGTTGTTTATACTTCCTAGTTATTATGAATAGAGCAGTCATACACATAGGCTTTTGTTTTGTGGAGTTTGTGGAGGGTAGGAAGTTGAATGCTTTGGACATATTTCACAGAGAGGCATAGCTGGATCACGTGGTGTCTTAGTCAGGGTTTGTATTCCTGCACGAACAACATGAACTAGAAGCAAGTTGGTGAGGACAGGACTTATTCAGCTTACACTTCCACATTGCTGACAAAGGAAGTCAGACAGGAACTCAAGCAGGTCAGGAAGCAGGAGCTGATGCAGAAGCTATAGAGAGATGTTATTTATTAGCTTGCTTCCCCTGGCTTTTTCAGCTTGCTTTCTTAATGGACCCAAGACCACCAGCCCAGGATGGCACCGCCCACAATGGGCCTTCCCACCCTTGATCACTAATTGAGGAAATTCCTTACAGCTGGATCTCATGGAGGCATTACCTCAAGGAAGGCTTTTTCTCTGTGATAACTCCAGCAGGTTCAAGTTTATACACAAACCAGCCAGTACATACTGGATATTTTCATTTCTTAAAAGCATTTTGAGAATTCTATAAATTGATTTTCCTAGTGGTTAAAGCCGTTTGCAATCCCAGCAACAGTGAATGAGGGTTCCCTTTTATCAGTATCTCCTCCAGCATTTGTAGTCTGCTCTTTTTCATCTTTTCCATTTCGAGTGATGGATGGAATTGCCCTGTTGTTTTTGCTTTTCATTTCCCTAGTTGCTAAGAATAATTCAATCTGTCTTTCTGTCTGTCTCTGTCTCTTTCTGTCTCTTTCTATTTTCTCTCTGTCTCTGTCTCTCTTCTCTCTCTCTTTCTCCCCCCCCCCCGTGTGCTTGTTTATATGTGTGAATTAATTTCTTAGTTATTGTACCTTATTTTTTCGAGAACTTGATTGTCTGACACTTTTCTCCATATAGGATGATCTTGAATATAAAGCTTGAAACAATCCTGTTGGAGTAAGAACAACCAACTCCTTTTTACTAGTGTGCCCAAGTACTAGCTAGAACAATAAGATAAGCAAAGGAAATTTAAAGGATACAAATGGGAAAGAAGTCAAACTATCCATGTGTACATATTACATGATAGTGTACCTTAGAGGTCCCCAAAAATTGTACTAGATAGTTCTAGAAATCAAAAACAAATTCTGCAATAAGGCAGGATACATAATCAACTCACAAAAAATAATATATAAATATCTTTTTTATACACCAACAGCCAAATATATGGACAAGTAGATCATGGACATATTCCCATTTCCAACAGCCTCAAAGAAAATAGAATAAGTCTGATTTAAGTAACTGTGTGACCTTTAAAATGGAAAAATGAAACCTTTGAAGAAAGAGTGAGGGAAAGATACTAGAAAATAGAAGAACATCCCATGTTCATGGTTGTGTGTTATAGAATCTATAAAATGTTTTTATTATTATTGTAGAATTTCACATATATACATAAGATATTTTGATCAAATGAATCGCCTCCAGTTCTTCCTAGACTCTCTCCATCACTTCTCCCTGTGAACTTCAAGCATTTTTTTTCAACTCACTGAGTCCACATGAGGCACTCATCTATGCTTCATGTAGGATCACTCACTGGAGCATTGTCATTCTAGCAGGGCTACACTATTGAAGAAAACTGAATTATTCTCACTTATAGCCATCAGCTCTCAAGGAGCAAGGAGTGTGTAACCATCTCCTCTCCCCAGTTCTCCTGGAATTTTTACAGGCTTTATCTTGTGAGTTTTAAAAATCATTTATTATTATTTGTTGTTACTAATATATAAGCTAACTATGTAAGATTAAATGATGTCTTCCCAATTGCTGAATATAGATACCAAACAAATAGAGAAGATCCACCCCACTATTGATCAGTTAATTGACTTTATCTTAATAGACTTTCACTCATTCCTACAATTAGTATCAGCATCACATTCCCAACACACCCTGCTTTTTCCAATATTTGGTAATTCCAAAATTGTGAATGTCATCTATGATTTGCAAGTTCTCTTCTGAGGTATATGAGTTAATAGCATTTTTAATAATAAACTCAGAGCTAACCTATTCTTAAGAAGAATTTTTAAAAATCAAAAAAGCCATTATGGTTTTAAAAATCATTGAAAGCCTGTCCTTGTTCAAATTAAATGAATTCCTCCAATATATCCTAAAATATGTGATCATCAGTTTTCTAGTCTTTGATAGATAATGATAAAATGTGACAGACTTAGCTATTACTGTCTAATCTGCTCAATTAAAACCAAAGATGATGATGATCTTGTTACTTTCATTATACAGTGTGTAGTTATTGCTTTTCCTAAACTATTATTGACATCTTATCTACAAGAACAAATGTGGTTTCCCCAGCTACATGAACTTTACCATCTTAAATGTTTCAGAGCAGCTATTATGTTTTATACTTTATTACATGGCAGAATTTCTTCTGTCATGTGTTAAAAGATAATAATATAAGAGCTATAACCCATTGTTGAACAGGGTGTACTTCTTAGGAGTTATTATCACTTTCAAAAAGCATATATTCAAGGATTTCATTCATCTTATCTAATATTACCTATATCTCCAAGGAGTTACACTAAATACCAATGCTTTAGCACAAATAAGATGAGTTACACAGTTTTCTATTTTAAAAAAAAACTTTGCAAATTCTTACATTTATTATCACATTAAGCTATACACTGTCCTAAAGTGCTTGAGATATTAATGACCACATACATGGTCACACATGTACATACACATACACTGACAGAGACACATACACTCACATATACTCACATACAGACACACAAAATTATATGAAAATATTTATAACTAAAAAACATTAGTGTAAGTAAAGTACTGAAAATTAAAATCAAATTACATATTTTATTAAGAATAGTGGAGTTGCAATACTTTCCTAATATAGTATACTTGGATATTATCTTTCCTTTTTAATCCATTGGAGTGTTGTATGCATGATTGTATGTGGCCTGCAACCACACTGGGCAGGATATTGTATTGGATTATCTGAAAAAAAAAAATGACTTTCAGCATGTGGAGGTAGGGACAGAATCTTAGTTCTGTGCAAAGCAGCAAATGCTCTAAAATCCTGAAACATCTCTCCAACCCAGTATCTTTCATTTTGTCACAAATACTGTTTATAAAAAGTAAAGAGTATAGGAAATTATGAATTTACCAAATGGGAAGAAATTATACTTAAAATGTCTATTAGAGTTTTTAGTTTCTCATGAATTCATACTTTTGTATTGTTTTTCTAACTGGATGTTTTGACAAATGTATTGCTTTCCTATAAAACTACCTACATACTTTGTCTAATACATTCTAATACTTTTCTGAAAAGAAATTTACTACCTTTTCCTACAATAATAAGTATGGGTGGCTTAGCTCATTCAAACCCTAAAATACAACCAACAGACACAAGGTTTACACTAAACACAAGAATGAAAACCAGATGAAGAGAGACATGTTCAGGGTGTTTGTTCCGGGTACTTTTCTAACAAGGCATTGCTTATTTTACAAGTGGAGAGACCATGTTGACAGCTGACTCCACCAAGAAGATTGTGCGAGTCAGGGGAGAACTATTTTGTTCTGTGAGAGTTAGACTCAGATTACATATCATAATATTGATTTGGAAAGTGAGCCCTAGATTATTTATTAAAGTACAAATATTGAAATCACATATTTGTACTCTGCCATATAAAATGATCTTAATTATATGATAGCCTTTAAGAGATGTACTGTTTGATTATCCGGTATCAAGTGGTAAACTCTTGAAAACAGACTGACCAGGTTATATTTTGTAATACACATGTACATACACATACATAAACACATGTAATAACAATTAATATAACAGCAGTCATACATTTGGAAGATATCAATGATGTTATGTAGGAAGATTTTGAGGGAGGAAAGAAGAAATATTGTAAATATAATCTCAAAAAAATAAAGAGAGAGTTGTATTGTTTGTGTGTGTTTTTAGAAACCAATTAGTTTGTATTTGTGTTATGAGCAAGTTTGCATGCTATTCAATTTCTCTGAAAATTTATCTTTTTTTCCTGTTTTTCTACTATAAGAAACACTACTTTCTTATGGCTAATGAATTAGTTTCCTAAGTCTCCACCTAAACTTTAATAAATTGAAAAGCTTTGAACAACGAATTTTTTCCTATAATACTAGGAACTAAATGTTTATAATTAGGCTAGTGAACAAACCATGTTTGATGCAGGCAGCAATTTTTTTCCTGTATTTTCTGATGAGTGCACATGGCCTGGACCTGTGGGGATATGGTTCTAGTCTCTAGTTTCTTACAATAACTCTTGTATGATTTTATTTTCTTTATTCTCATGCCTGGAAAATGATCTGTCATGGAAGTTAGGTCAGGGCTCTGTGATTGAGGGTGAGCTTCTTGTGCTCTTTTCTTAAAGTTTATAATTCAATTATTCACTTCAAAAGAGCAATAGTCCACAGTCCTAAAAATTAAGATGTGAACATATTTGGGGAGGAAAAATTCATAACTCTAACTTGTTGCATAAAAATATAAGAATGTATGTCAAAATATAACTATATATTGTTAATTACAACAAGCTCAATTCTTGAGGTACATGAAAGCATTAATTTTGTATCCTGATACTTTGTTGATCCTGGTGATCAGATATAGGTATTTTCTGGTGAAGTCTTCAATGTCTTTTATATATGAGAATCTTATCTTCTGCTATTATAGATACTTTGATTTCTTGTGGTTCAATTTGTGTTTTCTCCATCCCTTAATCTTATTTAGGTTGTCTGGATGATTCCATGTACAACAGCAAATCAGACTGAAGATAATGGGCATCCTTGTCTTTTCCCTTATTTTAGTGGAAATGTTTCACTGTTTTCCTCCATTAATCAGGATGTTGTCCATGGACATGTTGAATATTGTTCTTATGCTGGGACATGACCCATATATATCTCCATTCTCTGGGACTTTCATCATAAATGGGTATTGCCAATGAGAAAGATGCAGAGAAAGAAAAAACCAATACCACTCCATCAAAGTAACCAGAAAAATAGAAAACAAATTTTAGAGTCAGCCTAAGTCAGGAGGTATAAGTTCTTTACAGTGAAAACATTAATAGTCCTTTAACTCCACATAAAACTCAACTCAAAATGTATCTAGAACCTCAACATAAAACTTGTAGCTATGAGACTTTTGGAGAAAAAAAACCAATAATCTTCCTTGACTACAGACACTGAAAAGGACTTTCTGAATAGGACTCCAAAAGGAAAAGCATTAAGGCCAATAATTGAAAATGAGAACTCGTAGAACAAAAGCTTGTGTATAGCAAAGGCCATTCAAGTGAAGGAGCAACCTATGAAATAGAAAAGTATCTTTACCAGGATTACATCTGACAGAATGCTCATGTCTGAAATACAGACACACACACTTACATACACACACACACACACACACACACACACACACACACACACCACCCCACACCAAAATGGAAAAAATATACCTCAAAGAAACAAACCAATTTAAAATTGGTGCATGGAACTAAATAGTTATTTCTTTAAGAAGAAAAGAAATGGTTAATAAGTAGTTTTTTTTAAATATTGAATATCCTTAGGCATTATAATAAGGCAAATTTAAACTGTTTTGAGACTCTATGTCAATTAAATGGTTAGGATTTAAAAAACAGCAAATTCTGATATTATGTGAGAAATGGGAACACTTATCTGTTAATAAGAGTACCAACTGCTGAATGCACTGTGAAAATCAGTGTGAAATTTCTTCAAAAAGTCAGAAATAAAGATCATATGATCGATCTATATCACTTAGGCATAATTCCAAAATACTGGAATCTTACTATACAGATACTTGTTCATGGATGTTCATTTTTATTTGCTCACTAGGCTAGAAGACATAAACATATTCACCCAATCAATTAATAATTAATGAAAATATTATTCATTGCAAAGGAAATGAAATGCACCTGTAAACTAATGAAGTAAAATTATCATTCATAGTTACTAACTCAAACCCAGAAGACAAATGTTGAAATGCTGTGTGTTCTTTATTGTATATGAGTGCTTCCTTTGGATGTTAACACACACACATAGGCACACACACACAAACATATACAACCACAAACATGTACACACAAAACATATGCACACAACATGCACACACACACCAACAGAGTGGGTCTAAATGGAGTTATTCCATAATAGCATGATTAAATTTAAATGGGATGTTTTAGGGTTCCCAAAAAGTAGAATCTAGTAAGGGGCTCCATGGATGGATTGCTCTGAGGAGAAAATGGAATAATCATGTAGGAATATAATGATGTTAGGATGAAAATGAAGACAGAAAAGAGATTTAAGAGTGATACCCAATACTAAGATCTTCAAAATGCCATAGGGAATCCCACTACTTTAGAAGCTTCTTAAGTCACACATGCACACACATACACACACATCACAGACTCATAAACACATATAAATTCATTTAAATCACACACAAATATCTCCTCTCTCTCCTCTCCTCCTCCTCTCTCTCCCTCTCTCTCTCTCTCTCTCTCTCTCTCTCGCTCTCTCCTCTCTCCTCTCTCTCTCTCTCTTTTTCTCTCTCTCTGTATGTGTTTTAAATGAGTTGCTCTACAACTGATATCAATGCCTCTCACAGACATAAAAGGCTATCCAATTCAAAGCCCAGTGCTAGATATAGTTGCCTCTTTTATTCTTATTGTATTTATTGGTCAGTGGTGGCCTATAGAGTTTTCCTCAAACACAGGCTGTTGACATGATTCTTTACACCCACAACTTGATTGTAAGAGCCTAATCCTAAAGAACACCACATATGTGAAACACAAAACAAGGAGCAATCAAGCTGGTGCAGAATGGGATGCTTCATCCTACTCCCTACTTCAGGGTGCTCAAAATTCTATGTGTGCTACTAGGGGAGACATGTAATCAACAGTCTTGTACATATGTGAACCCTGTAGGATATAATAACTGACATGAAAAATATGCTACTGGTGCAATAGTAGTCTGAATGTTATGGTAGTAACCAACCCACTGCTGTCTGCCTAGATTTAAGGCCATCTTTACAAGAAAGGATTCACTCTTTGTACCATATATAGGTCAGAAATCCTGGCTAACAGGTTGTACACACATGTACTAACTAGGCTTGTCCCTACTTAGCTGTCAAAGTCAGACAAGATTACTCATGTTCAGGGTGGTATACAGATGTGGCTAGCTAGGTTAGAGGTCCCAAAAGAGTACTCAATATTGTTTTTCTGCTAAATAGACATAAAACTAAACTGCCTCTAAGTTTTTGTTTGTTTTATACCCATAATTGTTTATATTACCTTTATCAAGAAGTACATTTTGACGTAGACAGGAAGTAATATTGAAATATACTACTTGATAACATATAGAAAACCAGAATGAAGCTTTAAAATGAGACATACAGTAAAGGGGATATAAAAATATTTCAGGAACATGACATGGATGTTGTACAAACAAACTCAAAGATGATATGACTGCATATGTATAGCCTGTATAAGTTCTTCCTAGCCCAAATAGTCAGCATGTAAGAAAGAGGATCTCATGAAATCCTTCCCCTAGTGAAGTCCTACTCTAAAACTGGTGATTGTTTATGTCAGAGATGTAGCCTGTACAGCAAAGGTTCTCAACCTTCCTAATTCTGTGACCCTTAATTCAGTTCCTCATATTGTGATTACCCCAACCATACAACTATTTTTGTTGCTACTTCATAACTGTAATTTAGTTACTGTAATGAATCATAATGTAAATATCTGTGTTTTCCAATGGTCTTAGGCAACACTCAAACCAGAACTTTTGTTAATCAAACCTTCAAGGGGTCGGGAACCAACAGGTTGAGAACCACTGTCTAGAAGCTCCCCATGATCCAGTGGATGTTTCTACATACATTCACATACAAGTATCACTAAGTAGACTCAGTGGGTTTACAAAAATGAGTATACATTGGTAGGAGGGGACAGTCATAGATGAGTGGTGTGACATTGGAGAGAGGAGGTAATAGGCATGAATTTAATTAAAATGAACATTAATATACATGTATGTAATTTTCAAAAGTAAAAATAAATAATTGAATTACTTTGAAAAACACTTTCTAGATCCAACAGCTTAAAGCTGTTTCCTTAAAGGAAAATTTTCATAAAAGTAAAAAGTTAGAGGGATGCTGGTAGGGGGAGGTAGGGGTGAATAGGCAGGTAGGGAAGCACTGTCTCAGAGGAGGGGGGGGGATGAGGTGAAGAATTTAGAGACAGGAAGGGGAACAATTTTTGAGATGTAAATAAGTAAAATAATTTTAAGATAAGTAAATAAGTTCACAAAGCAATTCTATTATTATTCCTGAACCAGCAGGCATCTTTACAAACTTATTTTTAACATTGATTGATTGATTGATTGATTGATTGACTATTTTGTGTATGTGTGTGCATTTGTGTGTGTATATGAGAGAGAGAGAGAGAGAGAGAGATTTATATATAAAAATGTTGATGTGGTGATCAAAGAGGGATCAGGTATCCTCTGTCATTATCCACATTATTTCTTTAAGATAGGATCTTGATCTCTCTGAACCTTGAACTTGAATGACTTCTTTTTCTCCTCCTCCTCCTCCTCTTCCTCCTCCCTCTTCCTCCTCCTCCTCCTCCTCCTCCTCCTCCTCCTCATTTTCCTTATTCTCTTCTTCCTCTCCTTTTCTCTTTATTCTCTTCT
The DNA here is from genome assembly GCA_021653895.1 of Mastomys natalensis. Taxonomy (NCBI): domain Eukaryota; kingdom Metazoa; phylum Chordata; class Mammalia; order Rodentia; family Muridae; genus Mastomys; species Mastomys natalensis. The sequence goes on from JAJTUV010001277.1 coordinate 114,975, forward strand.
TCCTCCTCCTTCCCTCCTCCCTTCTCCCCTCTCCCCCGTCTTCTCTCCTCCCTCTTCTACTGGAAGCCAGCAAAAAATCAATCTTCCTGAACATTCTTTCTCATGCTAGGGCTAAATGTTTGTATGGAACCATGCCCAGTGTGTATGTTTATTCTAGTCTCTAAAACTCAGCTTATATTTGCACAACAAGCTCTCTTAATTGATGAACGTTTAACTAGCTGGTATTTTTAACATTCATAAAGGCCACATTTGTTTGGTCTGGTACCTGTACTGGTGCTATCCTGTTTATACAGGTGTAGTATACTGATTTAACGCAGTGTTTTTGCCTATATGCCAGACACTACTTTAATTGAAACTTTTCATTAGTGTAAAATGATTTTTAAAGGAAAATTCAGCAAGTTTATCACAACATGATTCTGCTATCACTTTGTAACAGAATACCTACTTGCTATAACTAGTCCACATTATGAAACCCCTGCAGTGGTGGGCACAGTTTTGGCTTCTGAATATTAGTCTTCCTCTAAGCACCTATGTTAGGGTAAATGAAAAACAAAACTTGCAAATTCAGATCTCTCAATGTTGGAAATAAACAGTTATTCACTTTCTTAAAATGTCATAAGCAGATATCTGTAAGGTAGTTTGTATAGGTCAAAAGAATCAATACACACTTTACAGAGGCAGGCGGATTTCTGAGTTTGAGCGCAGCCTGGTCTCCGAGCGAGTTCCAGGACAGCCCCGACTACACAGAGAAACCCTGTCTCGAAAAAAAAACCAAAAAAGAAAAAAAAAAAATACACACTTTACAATAATATTTGGCACTGTCTGGAAATACAATTAGAAGGCCAAAAATAATGCATTGATTTATTGTTCAACTTAAAAATATTCTAGTTTTTTTTTAAAATAATATTTCCCATCAATAAATACTAGGCAATGAAGCATCTAAGGATAATGAATCAAACTCAGAAAACAAAGTAGGGTGGTTGCCATGACCAATCTTGGCACCTGGGAGGTAGAAGCAGGAGAGATAACAAGTTTTAGATCATAAAGCCCAGAGTATATGAGAGCCTGATTGAAACCCACACAGACATACAGACACACAGACAAACAGACACATGCACACAAGAAAATTTGTAAACATAATATTCCATATGACAGTAAATGCCCACAAATGATTACAAAGATCCTGAAAAAACAATCCCTCCTCATTTTAATAAAGAAATGTTTTAAATAATATATAGGTTTGAAGGTAAGGACAGAATTAACTAAGCTTTACTTAAAAACTAGGTATTATAAACTAATCTCCTAGTCTCTTCTTCAAGAAAATTAGGCAAAATCATGCAAAGGAAGCTAGAAAGCAGAACAGCTTTCTAAATCTTTATTCTCTCCCTCCCCCTCCCTCCCTCCCTCCCTCCCTCCCTCCCTCCCTCCCCCCTCCCTCCCCCCTCCCTTCCCCCCTCCCTCCCTCCCTCCCTCTCTGCCTCTCTCTCTCTCTCTCTCTCTCTCTCTCTCTCTCTCCCTTCTACCTCAGTGTTGTAAGTCAGTGCAGTGAGAGGAGGTACCAATGAAAAGGATTCATTTCAAAGGGAGTCACTGTGCTACTGGGAAAAAATGCTAGTTTAGATTTGTTGTTGTTTTGTTTTTCTCATTTTACACAAGCAAATGTTATTTCAAAAAAAGAAAACTTCAATTCAGAAAAATGGTCCTGAAAGCAAGCCTCTGGGGCATTCTATTGATGAATGATTGATGTTGGACATCTAACCTGCTTTAGGCAGTGTGTCACTCCAGAGCAGATGGGGCTGCTTTGTATAAAACAGCAGGTGGAGGAAGCCATTTGGAGCAAGCCAGGAAGCTGCACTTCTCCATGTTCTCTGTGCCAGCTTCAGTCTCCAGGCTCCTGTTTGAGTTCTTGAACTGAGGTCTCAGTCATGGAGTGTGACATGAGTATGGTAGGAGGAAATGGACCCTTTCCTTCCTGGTTGTTTTGGGGAATGGTGTTTATCACAATAGAAAACAAACCAAGATAGTGGCACCATATGTGCTCCAAACCAGGCCAAAGACAGTTTTATAACATCAATGGCATTTTCAGTCATTTTAAAGTTCATGTATTAGCCCCAAAGTAACTTAGCACTGTGAAATGTCTCAGAAATGAGCACCTTCTACATCAGAAAACACATTCTGGCATCTTACGTATGAGAATGGACTTGTTTGCTTAGAGAAATAAGGTAGAAAGTAATGCAAAGAGGAAATTTTCCATAAATATGTAAAATTTAAAATACAAAAGAATCCTCTTACAGTCTTTAGAAACTGAAAAATCTAGCTCTTGATCTCAAAGAAAAGATCTATTTTCCTTTTTCTTTTTCTCTTCATTTCATGTCTTATCCCTTTGCCTGACCCCTGCTGCCCTTTTTATATAGGACAGATTTCTGATTTCAGGGCTGGGGAATTCGGGAAGCAGGACAAACACCCAAATGTAAGTTGAAGTTTTGTTTTTGTGTGTTTGGTTGGTTGGTTTGGTTTTTTGACTTTTGGTTTGTTTGTTTGTTGTTTTGCTTTGTTTTTTTTTTTTTTACTTTAAACGTGTTACTGATAGATTAATTTCTCTGCAGAAGCCATCCATGGCTTTTGCCTCCCCGAGACCAGACTCCGAGCTTGCTCAGTCCAGCTTCCTTTCTGCCACCATCCTCTGCTATGGTCCTCTTAGGATCACTGGTTCAGAAGAGTCTTCATGAATAGCATACTCAATGAAAATTAGCCAGAGTTTCAAGATTATGTAATTATTCATCTCTCTGTGAGTGGCCTACCCCAGGTAACTCCTAGGGCCCAGTGTACAGCATTTGCTTCTGTAGTCCTTACAGAAGCAAAGTGGTTCCAAGTAGTTATACCTTGCCAATTCCAGTCTAAGAGAAAAATATTTGCTTTTTAAATAAGTAATCATTGAGAGATTTATTGTAACATTTCAGAGTACTGAACATACATTGCTTTTGAGTAATTGTTACTTAATTTACTGTGATGACTGATATCTATGTATCTTAATGAATAATGAAATAGACCATGTTTTTACAATTTAGGATTTAACCTTCCTAACACCTGTGCATTAAAGCTTAAATTATCAGTTAGATTGCTGTTGGGATTTATATTAGCTACCACTATGGATTTAAACACATTTTCACTTATATTCATGGTTTGCTTCACATATTATATCATATAATTTTCATTTCACATTTTAATTCATGATAATTTTCCTCAATAACCTCTAGAACAAAGGGTAATGTAATGTAATGTATGAACTCAGAATCCTACTTTGTTATAAAATTATCAGTTTACCTTGAGCAACTATTGTAACATTTGTATCTCAATTTCTTCCTTGTGAAAGGAATATCTGATATGCCAGCTCAGAGGGGTGACCTATGAACATTAGAGACACTGTCGTATAGTCTCAGAGTGATGTACTATGTGGGGTAACATCAAATATTTCATGAAGGAGACAGCAGGTTAGTGTAGCCAGCTGTCCATAGTGTCTTGAGGTTTGATGTCTTCCGCAACTGTGTTCCTAGGAGACTATGTTCTGCTGGCTGTGTTAGGGACTTAAAACCTATCTCAACATTTAATTTTATTCCATCGTTGGTAGAAATTATTGGTACAGTGGAAATTTGGACTTTAAGCTATTATAGTTCTTACCTAATCTCTGCCCTGTACTCTAGGTTTCAACAAGATGGTCCTTTAAAATAGTATTACTACTGCTGCTGCTGCTGCTGCTGCTGCTACTGCTGGCTGCTGCTACTGCTGACTGATGTTGCTACTACTACTACTAATATTACGACTAGTAATAATAATAATGATATAATTCAAACAACTACTTTTCAATTTTGATACATGAGAAAGTGAAGAGAGGGTGAAATGCACAGTTAAGTCTTTGAAGACACAAATAAACACTATCATACATCCATAGTGGGTTTACCATGTTGTGTACATACACATAAAGGGCTTAGAAAGACATAACACAGATTATTAGAATTAATTATTAAATGTTATCACTGTGATTGATTTCAGTTTTGTGTGTCAACTTAACACAAGCTAGAGTAATCACAGAGAAAGGAGCCTCCCTTGAAGAAATGCCTCCATGAGATCCAGCTGTAAGGCATTTTCTCAACTAGAGATCAAGGGTATGAGAGTCCATTGGGGTGGTGTCATCCCTGGACTGATAGGCCTGGGTTCTCTAAGAAAGCAAGGTAAGCAAGTCATGGGAAGAAATCCAATAAGGAGCACCCTCCATAGATTCTGCATCAGCTCCTGTCTCCAGGATCTTGCCCTGTGTGAGTTCTATTACAAACTTCCTTTGGTGATGAACAGCAATATGAAAATGTAAGCTGAATAAATCCTTTCCTCCCCAAGTTGCTTCTTGGTCATGATGTTTTGTGCAGGAATAGAAACCGTGACTAAGACAGTAATCTTCATGCTTTTATGTCATCATTCCTTACAATGTGAGCCTTCAGATGATCTCTTCCCTCTTGCGTGGATAATACAATATGCAAAGCTCATTTTATAGGATAATTTTTCATATCTTTATAGTTTTGTCTGTTACATTAATTTAAGGGTGAGATTATGGGGTCAGTGCCTAGGATGATTCTTAAATCTCTGGTATCATTTTATAGTGTAGGACACAGAGCTCTTAATCAAAAATACCTAGTGGACAAATTACAAATATCTTCCTTTAAGTGCCACAATAGATGCTAGTATGAAATATTACAATAAGAAAATACACAATTATGTAATAGTAAAAGTGCAGTCTTACTGAATGTAAATGCTAAATGCATCTCCAGTATCAAGAAGGATGAAAAGCTGAAGAAAAGTATGCCTATGTGCTTTGGTGGGAGATATAGGCCTGAGAGACAAGATGTCGGTTTAAAGACATTGATGTATATACACTTCATAGCTCTGCATTTGCTTGCTTTTCTACAAGAACTTGATTTCAGCCTTTTCTCTGTTTTGTTGAAGGGATCTTCTTAAAATCTGTTTTCTTATATTGACTTCACATTCACACAAATACATAATCCTCTGGGAGAATATCTCCCACATACCCTACTATCCTTCCATCGATCACCCCTCAGACTCATATTAGAGACCTATGCCCCTTAACAATTTAGTTTCAAAGGCTGAGAAGACCACAAATTAGGTGTCACATAGGCATAACACTCTGGAGATGACTCCTGAGATGACCACAAGCACCGATTGGGAGCTACTACAATGAGCAATTAAGTGTGGAGAGATGGAAGAGAAAGAGAAGCAGAGGGTGTGTGCACAATGAAAAGATACAGAACCGGAAACTCTAGAGTTGTCAATGATGCCACCTAAGGCCATGGTGAGGACTTGGCCTGGCTTGCCAGAGAGGCCATTCCACAGCTCCTCAGCAGTGGAGGTCTGTTACTACCAAAGGCCAGGTAGACATCGCTGGTCTGGGCTACCTCTTGGGACCATATTGATGTCTGTGGGTTGTGTAGAATTGGTCCTACCCCCTACCTAGGCAGCATGTGACAGCTGGCCTGAGAGTCATGAGAGCAGAAGAGATGGCCCCATCCATCACCAGCTGCTACACTCAGGATATTGGTTCTACACCTCTTAGGAAGCACAGGAGAGCTGGCCCTGGCTTCAAGTGTTGCTGTTGTTCTGGAGACAAGGGTGTAAGTGTGGGAGAGCTGGTCCCATGCTCATCTGCTCTGTGCTGCTATGAGCAAGAGAGAGATGTTCTCACCACCACCACTACCACCATTTGTGGAAAAGGGGAGAGTTAGACCCAGAGTCATGATAACAGGAGAGCTGTTCCTGCTTTTTACCAGCTGACACACTCAGGAGTGCTGGCCCTGTATCTCTCCAGAGCAACACAGTAGAGCAGACCCTGGTGGTAGAAGTGCAGGCAAGCTGGCTCTGAGGTATGAACATGGCAGAGCTGGCCCTAAACTTTGTCTGACATGTGGTGATATGGGTGATGGAGAGATATTCTCCTCCTATCCCCTCACACCTTGCTACCTATGGAAGGAGAGGGAGAATTGCTTCTGAGGTCATGAGAGCAAGAGAGCTGATCCTGTCCCTCACCAGTAATAACACTTGGGAGAACAGATTCTAAACCTCACCTAAGTAGCATAGCAGTTCTGATCCAGGATGTGGGGGTTGCAGGCGAGCAGGCCTCAGGTGTGTGACACCATGAGAGTTGGCCATGACCCCTGCCTGCTGTGGCATTAAATGAGCTAGCTGCGGTAGTGCTACAGAGCTCACCTTGGTTGTATGGGTGTGGAAGAGTTGATGGGCTGTTAAGCTATATCACCCAGGCCCAGATTCAGAGTTGGCCCACCATTACAGTGATGAACTGCTTGAGTGCATGAAGAGGCCTGTCTAGTAGATCTTAAGCTGCAGGGTCTTCATAACATGGCATCAACAGAATATCCAAGAAGAGTGTAAGTGAGCATCTAGTATTGATAATGTATCAGAAGCCAGGGGCAAATGTTTATTGCAAACAAAGAAGTGTGGACTAAAGGGTATATTATGGGACATACCTTGACAAACTACAGCTTCCACAAGAATGTTTTTCTTTTTGGTTCCAAGGGCAGAGGTAAGTGCTGCTTTGCACCCTGGTCACCCACCATCTGTACTCCCTTTGGGGTTGGGGATGAGGTGACATGGAATCAATGGCTCAGACTCTAAGAACAGATGAGAAGGTGGCAGGAAGTTTGTTTATTAATCCCAGGGGTATGCCTTGTATACCCATGTCCCATTTTCCCAAACAAGCCTGTTCTCGAGTGGCAGTTCCTGATTGGCTGTCATTGTCTGCCTCACCAATCTCTAGGCTCTCAGGTAGGTTTCAGTTTGGCCCCTCTGGAAGTTGCCTCCACAGCTGCATTCACCCACCACCCCAATACCCTACATTGATGCTGAAGCCTTGTCAGTGAGGCCAGCCATTTCTCCTAGAGCGGGTATGCGGTGAAGGGAATCTGAGTGGGACTGATGTGAAATCCACAAAGAATCAATAAAAAGATAAATATACTCATATAAAATTAATTTGCTTTTACTTTCTTGTCATATGCACATTGTTGCTCTTTAACCCGCAGCTGTTGTGACAACAAGGTTGAAAGAAGCAAGTAGATGTTCAGAATTTTGTCTCTGCAAAACATGCCAATTCAGTCATAATTTATTGTTCTGGTTACTCTTTGCATTTGCAAGGGTTAGGTTCAATGTTTATTTAGTAAATGTATTAAAATCATGAGCTTCATGGTATCATTACTCAATAAATAACAACTTGTAAAATGTATTTATTATGAGACCTGTCACCAGCAGGAAAGTGGCCTGGTAGAGAAAGGGTGATTTGGGATGAGGGATTCAGAGGTAGACATTGCATTCTCTCGCACACTGATATAAGCATTCATACTAAGAAAGTTGACAACTTTCCTAACATCTAATGAAATTAGAACATTGAATAATTTCGTATAAATTCAGTAGAGTTAATTTGATTCTATGAGATGGAAAGTAGAACTCTATTGACAGATAATGTGGGAAAACTGTGATGCCGAGCTCCACAGCTTTCACTACTGAGGAAGTTCCAGGTTCAGTGTGGACTTGGCAGAGCGGAGCCAATAGAGCTGTCCAAAGTAGTCAGGCATTGTGGATCGGATTACCCCCCAATCAGCAACCTATTAAGTAGGAGAAAGGAGTCTGGGGAATGGAATTGCTCACCTCTGACCTCATGTAGTAAATTTCTAGGCTAGCTGTAGTTAACCTTACTGTCTTTGGAGGCTGTATGGCTATATGACAGGGTCTAGGAGATGGATCTTAGACTGAGTTTGTTGCAACGCGTCTCCTGAGTCTGGTTAGCATCCACAAGACAGAACCTTATCGTCCAATATATAATTCTAAAATATCAACAACATTTCCAAAGACTCCTGAAGTTTACAGAGAAGGTTTTAATTGTACATTTGAGCTGTAGAAGACAAAGCTGACCAACTTTCAGGTCTAAGGCCCATTGCGGAGAGCTAAGCACATGTTCCTGGAGCAAGTTGGATATAGCCTAAGGGAGTCAGGATGGTAGCAAGAACCGGTGAGGCATTGTTACTTGTTCTAGCTGCTCATAATTGTTCTTATAGAGAATCAGACAACACTGTGGGCAGCTACTATCCTTTCTCTGACCGCTGCAAGGATCTTAGTTTTGAATGAACAGTTCTTGAAATTTAAAGGACCAGGATCTTCCTCTATCTCTTTTCTTTATTCCTTTTTGTAATCAATACATTAAAGACCAACAAAGGCTTATAGAATAAAATAGTGACTGTGTATACCTACAGGAAAGATGCAGTCTTAGATATCCCATAAGAGCTTAGGTTTACATGTTAGCATGACTCATCATGGGGGAAAGTACAATTGTTGAAGTGGAACAGCCTTGATTGTCACAGGAGAAAATTACACTTTTCTCTGTATAATTTTAGACTTCAGATCATTTGAAATCTACATTCTTACTTCTCAAACTAGTACTATCGATGTGTACATCTAAATTCAATGGAAAACCTTGGTACAGCTGGTATTGATTGTGCTGTTCTGAGTAGTCTCATATAAAGATGCCAACACCTGCAAGAAAATACGCAATACTAAAATTGTGTTGAAATTATGAATACTTGATATTGAAAAAAGAAAGTAAGAACCACATTTTATAATTGTAGAAACTCTATTCAAATAAAACTTAGATGAAATTGAAAGAAAGGCATTTCATGCTTAGCCTGGTAGAACATGAATATCCATAATGAAAAGAAATGAATGTTAAATATGATTATATACTTTTATTTTCTTGAGCACAGTATAATGAATTTTTTAAAATAATATATTGTTTATATACTGTGCATGTGAATCAGCATCTTATTACCTTAACAATATACGGAGACAATAAACTATAAAGAGAAAAGTTTTTAGGTTTTCAAAATTGTAGATATCATTTCATGGTTGGGTAACCGTATTAGTTTTAAGGTTTAGGGCAAGGCAGTACATCATAGTATAATCAAGCATATTATACTTGGTTAAGTATACTACTCAACCCATGGCAGCTGAAAGATGTATAGAGGGGGAATGGTATAGCTAATTGTTTTCTTAGTTTGGGCTTTACTGCTGTTAAGAAACCCCATAGTCAGGGAACTCTTTTAAAAGAAAACATTTAATTTAGTCTTGCTTACAGTTACCAAGGTTTAGTATGTTATCATCCTGCTGGGAAACACAGCAGCACACAGGCAGATATGATGCTGGAGAAAGAGTTGGAGATGTAGCTGCAAGTTTTACATCTTGATCTGAAGGCAGCAGGAAACTGTGTGTCACACTGGGCATAACTTGAGCATAAGAGACCTTAAAGTCTGCCTTCAAAGTAACATATATACTCCAACAAGGCCACATCTACTCCAATAAGATCACAGCTTCCTAATTGTGTCACTCCCCATGGGCCAAGCATTCAAACACATAAGTGTATGGGAACCATATCTATTTAAACCACCATAGCTGTCAACTTGACATACCTAGGGATAGGGAACCCCAGTTGGAGCATTGTTGGACCATTAAAGGGTTGCCATTGGCCTGGAACCCTGAGATTGAAGGTGGGTGGCCACGCCCCAGAACCCAGGACTTAGTCATGTAAGACACAGGTAAGGGGCATGGCCTTGAGATTTGCATATTAATGAGGCTGGGGGTAAGTAATTAAAATTTCCCCTCCCTAGCTCCTCCCTTGGCACTCCCAAATATAAGGGAGCCCCTCCTGGCTTTTCGGGGGGAGCGCACCAGATTCATCTTTCTCTTCAATAAAACTACTTCATGGAGACTCAATCCACCTGTCTTCTCGAGCCTACTTTTAACTTCCACAACTCTGCAACTGTCTCAACCATGTGGAAACCACAGCACCATGGCGAGAAGTGCTCCGACCACTCTGATTCCGCCTCCTCTACTGCATCGGCTGCGGGCCTGATCCCAGTTTGCAAGACTTAGGCCTTCCAAAGCCACTTGGGAGGCCTAAGGAGCACGGGCCCCCACCTGCGATTAATCCCACAGAGCATTACCTTCATCTAGTTGAGCCATGGCATTTTTTAGATTGCTAGTTGGTATAAGAGGGCTCAGCCTATTGTGGGTAGAATACACCTAAACAGGTAAAACTAGAATATATATATTCTAATATATATATATATATATATTAGCTAACAATGAGTATAAAGATGTCCAGTATTCAGTTTCTCCCTCAAATTTACTTCCTGAAAGACTGTAAACTTTAAAATTAAATAAACTCTCTCCTCACCAATTTGCTTTGGGTCATAGTTTTATTGTTTTTGTTGATGATGGTGGTTGTGTTACAGTTTTATCACAGTAACAAAAAGCAAATTAGAAGAGAAAAGAAGAGGAAAACAAAGGAGGAAAGAAAAGAGGAGGGTTTAGAGGGGAGGGAGGGGAAGGGAAAGAGGACAGGGGAGAAAGAAAGCAAGAGGAGGAGAGAGGAAAGGAGGGGAGAACAGGAGAGGAAGGGAGGGGAGAGAAGGAGGGGATGAGGAGAAGAGGGAGAGAGAGAGAGAGGCAAGAGAAGGAGACAGGAAAGGAAAGGAGAACAGGAGAGAAGAAAGCAGGAAAGATCATAAAGCACAGGTTTTCTAATCCACTTTTGTGGAATGCTTTTTGTGATTTAATCTCTCCCACTGTGACCAGCCTCTACAAATTCCCAATAGAATGAGCAAGAAGCAATGTTTGGAAATGGAGCATAAATGGACATTCTAGATAGAATTCACTGCCATAATTTGCAAGTTTTGATCCTACATTTGACTTGAAACTCAACTCGAAGCTACAACATACAGAGTGGGTCTTCCTTTTATACCCAATTTAACTAATTCACTTTAAGTTTGAAGTTACTGTGCTTCAAGAAGTATTGAATTAAAATCAATGTTAAAGTTCTGTTTCTTTTACGCAAACACACACACACACACACACAAATTAGTCTTACAAAAGCGCCATTAGCATGTAAATAATCAATTAACTTGGTGGTTTCTGAGAAAACCAGAGGATGCTGTGAAGCTTTCAGGACTGTTCAGTATTCACAGGGAAATACTGATGGTATACTTCATTCACCCTCATCAATAGAAAGACAATAACAACCATTTCATACATATATAACAAAGCCTGTACTGTTATTCACCATGAAGAACCAAAGCTGAGATGGTATCTGATCTCAATTAGGAACTTCTATGTATATTTAATCAATGATAATGCTCCCAAATAATTGTTGAAATTGCCAATAATGAGCCTTTTAAAATAACTTTTTATTTGGTCTTGAATTGTTTTTTGTTTTTCATCTACTAGATGAAAAAAACTGTGCTAAAATTATATAATTCTAGGTTATATCAATTGCACCACCCAGGTCTCAAGAAAATACTCATGATGCATAAATGGTATTAATTTTTAAATTGTTTTTATAGGTTATTTTATTTATTTGCATTTCAAATGTTATCTCCCTTCCCAGTTTCTCCTCCAAAACCCAACTATTCCATCCCCTTTCCCCTGCTTCTATAAGGGTGTTCCCCCTACCCTCACACCCACTCCCACCTCACCCTAGCATTCCCCTAGGCTGGGGCATCAAGTCTTCACAAGACCAAAGGCCTCCCCTCCCATTGATGCCAGATAAACCAATCCTCTGCTACATAAGCAGCTGGAGCCATGAGTCCCTCTATGTGTACTCTTTGATTTGTAATTTAGCCTCTGGGTTCTCTGGGGTGAGAGGAGGTCTGGTTAGTTGATATTGTTGTTCTTCCTATATGGTTGCAAATCTCTTCAGCTCCTTCAGACCTTCCCCTAAGTCCTCTCTTGCGTTCCCCATTCTCAGTCTGATGGTTGCCTGGAAGCATATGCATCTGTTTAGGTCATGCTTTGCCGAGCCTCTCAGGGAATTGCCATAACAGGCTCCTGTCAGCAACTGCTTCTTGGCATCAGCAATAGTGTCTGGGTTGGTGTCTGCAGATAGGATGGATGCCTAGGTGGGTCAGTCTCTTGATGGACCCTTTTCCCTTTTTGTCTCTGCTCAGTCTTTGTTCCTGCATTTCTTTTGAACAAGAACAATTCTGAGTTAATATTTTTGTGATGTGTAGGTAGCCCTATCCCTCAGGTTCTTTCTCCCCTTTGTTTGGTATTTCAAACTAATTTCATCATGTTGGGTCTTGGGTGTCTCTTGCTTTTCTTGCATCTAGGACTTACTAGTGGCTATCCTCAGTTCCCCATATCCCACTGCTACACACAATGCTGTTATTTTTTATTGTGATGGTATAGGTTCTATTTTTAAGTTACTTTGCAGACAACTGACCACAAGACTATGCTATGTAGACATAGTAAAATGCTATCGATATTCATGTAATTTCTTAATACTGAGAAATAATTGCAATATTATATAAAATGCAGATATTTCCATTACATCAATAATCAAACTTCATGTCAGAAACTAACAGTTTCAATCACTATTATAGACAGACTGTAAGAGACTTACAACATGATTTATCATTTGATTAATGTTTGTTAATATAAGATGACTTATCTTGAAAAAAATTGATGTTTTATTTAAAAGGTTAGATTTTTACCAACAAACAAACAAACAACAATCAAAAAGAGAACTTTCACCTCCACCCAATCCCATATCACCTATACTGTTATTTAAGGGAAACTTCATGTTCCTTCCATCAAGTCAAATTTTGATGAGATTTCTGGGGTCTTAAAAAGTATAAAGTGCTTGCTCTTGGAAGTGATGTTATGTTATGGAATGTTATTTGGAAATCTGCAACACAGCTTCAGAACTTTGCAAAATTTTGCTGCATGTCAGCCTGCATTTTTAATTAATTCTTATCTATCACACTACCTAGTCAACTTGAATGACCCAAATACTTCTTTTTCTTACTGAATATTTTACTCTCTTAGAAGATTGTGCATTATTATACCAATTGAATTTTTAATATTCATCAAATGTCATTGTAAGCTTTACAAGGGATTAGTGCAAGCAAATTCATAAGCTGGAATATTATTGCTTCTCCTCAACAACAAATTAAGAGAGTGGAAATAAATGAGATAGAGCATTCGTGTCTTATTAAAATATTTTTGCAGAGTGTTAAGTATATTTCCATTTACCTAAGAACATACTCAATAAAATATTAAATTTTTACGTTTGTGTTTGTCTATCATCTCATCCTTGGGCATTTGTTTTAAGTGCTTATTTATCTAAAGTGATCAAAATAAGATCCTTCTTAAAACTTTCATTTGAATTCTTTCCCAATTAAGTGTGTATAAAGAGACAAATGCAATGCAATTGCATTTAGCATTTCCTCTTGACAGGTGTTAAACACACAGTGCCTTTAAAAGTGACTGTCACAGAAATAGTAACTCATAAATATGGACCCACTCCTATTGCTATCTTCCCACATGGGTATGTGCTAAAGGCATTGCTCCTGTTGTGGCATGATTGCTAAGGAGTTTTGTAAATTTCACTTACTGGAAGACAACGAATGCAGCTAATGTTGACATTTGTGTTTGCTTGCAGATTGGCATTTGACAATAAAGTACCTATCATCATGGTAAAGAGGGTAAAAAGCTAAATAGGGTGTGCAATTATCACGATGTTTGCTTCACTCTAGGATATAGCTCTATCTAACTACATTCTAATGTAGACTTTCAAAAGAGAAATATAATGAGATAGTATACATAGACAGAATAAACTGCAAGCTTTGCCTTGAGGCTTCCTTCAGCAATTTTAAATTGCATAACACCTCATCATCAACATACTCAGTTTCAGACAGAAGGCAGACACAGGTTACATTCCTGAAGCTATAATAAATAACAGGTTCAAAATACTGATATCAAAATTTGTGTCATGCTTAAGAATATCCAGGAATAGAAATGTTCCATGTAGCCACCCTCCCTTTTGCTGTAAAAAGGCTGGAAATTGGATTTGCCTTCTAACTTAAAAATAGATCACAATTTGTCCTAAAGAAATATGTATGTGTAATTTATCTTAGCACATTGAGTTATAACATTAAAGGGGAGAATTTCATCTCTGCTTAGCAAGATTGGCTTCCTTCAAAAGATTATAATCAAAGGTAAATATTCTCATATGACATATAAACCATTATGTCACCAATTTTGTAATGGTATCACTCTTTTTCAGTGAGATCCTCTTACTTTTACTATCCTGAATTATTTGTCTTGAAATTAATTTGAAATAATGTTCTGAGCAGTGCAGAAGACAGACCTCACCTGAGCCAGGAGAGAACTTAGTCTTTTTTCAACTTGTTGAGATCTGTAAATTCTTTGATAGTAGTGAACACTGTGTTCTAGGCATGGTTATGACACTCTTGATCTCCTAGCAGCTGTGATCACCCACTGAAAACCTACACAACTTTGGACCCATTGCAATTTATTCTTGGAAGGAGTGACTGTCACATAAGGTGCTTCTGATGGTTTTGGAAGCATTCAAATATAATGAGAGAATACTTTAAGAGGTGTCACCCATCCCTGATGATGTAAATATTTAATTTTTACTGGAGGAGATTTTTTCTTTACTAGTGTGTATTCCTGCTCTTGTACACAACTACTGACCCGCTTTTCTGAAAGTAATCCTTCATCCATGCTCCTATAAGAGACCCTAGTTAACTTTACTGACTCATTTAGCTAGATTTTGGTGGAATCCTTGCCTCTGATTTGCCTTCTGTACTCTATGCTATATGAATAGATATTTGATTTCTCTCCCAGGAGATATTCATACAACAGTCTGGAGATTGATTTTCAAACATTAGTTGGCTGTATTCCAGTGATGTGTTTTAAAGCTTCACACTCATCAATCCATTCAAAAAATTTCTTCTTGGTCCTTATAATTCTCAACTCGTTAAAAAATATGGAGCAATATAATATGCAACTCATTTTATGAGTATGGCATGTAGCTTCAAAGTTTACAAAACTTGAATTTTTCTTTATATACATGTTCATCTGTAAAATGGGTGTGTGGAGAGACACCATGACTTTGGCATGGGTATTAGACTCTACAGGTATTTTGTCAGATATAATGCTGATTGTTCCAAGCACACTCAAGAATAGTATTGGAGAATGACACTAGCTAGATTCTCACTCTTTAATATTCAGAGGAAGAAGAGATCTATACTTTACAGGCATTCATTAAGCCTCTAAGGCACCACATTTTCTTCAGAGCACAGAGTTCAAACGCGTCTAGGAACCTAGCATCTGGTATGTGTGCATGTCATTTTCCACTGTCAGAAACACTTTGACACCGGGGCCAGTCCTGTCTCTTTGTATATAAGAAGCAGGTGTTGGATCCTGCATCATCTTCTTTCTCCTTTCACAGGGGGAAGATGAGGACAGATAATTGAGGTGAAGTGACACCCAGGCATTTGCATTTCACAAACATAGCATTGTGCATTACACAGGACAGAGTAGAGAAAGCTAGAGCTGGATGACAGGGAAGACAGACTTCTCAGGCAGGGATTCAATACTTCTAGGACACAAACACAGCAAAGCCATACCTTAGTCATAATCCAAAGCCAGAAATATTTCAGTTAAAATCACAAAAATAATTTTCAAACAGATGATTTGAGTAACAGGAACCAAAAATATATTTTAATAAGAAATGGCTGTAATAATATGTGCAAAGAAGAGACAAGTTAACTGTAGATATTTCTTTATACTTGCCTTCTATAAAAATACATTTTGTAATTCATGACTGTATAGTTTTAGAATTTTATTGCACTTTCTAAAGTAGGCCAATTTCTTTTATCAAAAGAAATTTGGTTTTAAATCTTTATAACTTATTTTCAGTTTTTTTAAGGTGGCTCTTTCATATTTATAATTAGTATTTAGTACAGTACACATTTGAGATTACTACAATTTAATGGTATAATTGTAAGCATTATTGTTCTCTTAGAGTTTCTATTGCTGTGAAGAGACACCATGACCATAGTAACTGTTATACAAAAAAAAAAAAAAAGTTTACTTGTGGCTGGTCAACATTTTCAGAGGTTTTGTCCATTATCATGCTGGAAAGCATGGTAGTGCCCAGGCACACATGATGCTGGAGGAATTGACAGTTTTACATCTGAGGATAGCAGAAGAAGACTGTATATCACACAGGTGTACCTTGAGCATAGGAGGCACCAAAGCCCACACCCACAGTGACACACTTCCTCTAACACAACCACACTTATTATAAGGCCACACTTCCTAATACTGCCAATGCCTATGAGTCTATTGGAGCCACACCTATTCAAACTACCACAGTTATATACTTTGTCTAATTATATAGAATCTGATGGTTTACAAGCATTTACAAGTCACTATCTTGTGGATAGACAGATATTTAGGTAGTTGTTGTGAGCCTGGAGAATCCTGGAGCTAGTTATGGAAATTCAGAAGACAAGCATTTAAAAGACTAAGAAAAGAATTACTGACACATAAGTAGGCAGTACAAACACCATAAAGTACATGGATGGAGGTCCAACACTCAGAATGCCTGGGCAGATACATTTGAAGGGTACCAAAGGGTGTCAAGGGTTGAATATTTGTTTTTGTTTTTGTTTCACATTCATTCTGTCTCATACTTTACATCCTGACTCAAGTTTTCTCTCTCCTAACTCCTTCAAGTTCCTCCCACCTCCCCTCTTCCCTAGATTCATGCTAACTCAGAAAAGAGCAAGGTCCCAGTGATATCAACCAAACATGGTATAATAATTTAAGATTTAGGCACAAATCTTCATATCTAGGGTGGACTAGAAGACCCAGTAAGAGGAAAGGAACCAAAGATCAGATAAAAGTGTCATATTCCCACTGTGAGAAGTCCCACAAGAACATCAAACTAAACAACCATAACCATGAGAGGACCTATTCCAGACCCATACACAACCCATAATTGTCACTTCAGTCTCTGTGAGTCCCTATGAGCCCTGCTTAGTTGATTCTGTTGACCATGTTCTTGTGGTGTCCTAGACCTGTCTGGCCTTACAATCCTTTCTGTTTTTCTTCTGCAATATTTCCAATCCTTGGCTATTATTTGATTGTGAGTCTCTGTATCTACTCCTATCAGTTAGTGGATGACACCTCTCTGATAATGACTGTGCCAGACATCAATTTATGTGTATAGAAGAGTATCATTAGAAATCATTGACTTCTTTTTGCCAGTCTAGTTTGGTTTTATCCTGGGTCTCTGTGTTATCCTTCTTCTGGCTACTGCTCAACTAGGCAGTGTTTATGTCAGCAGATCAGGGTGTTCGATCCTGTGTAGAAAAGTACATTTTGCAGAGGGGATTCGAAAGGAAAATGTTTTTTGGAGAAAGAACAGAGTCCTCCTTCAATCAGTGGGTCTGTTTGAAGACAATTGTCACTTCCGATCACAGAAGAATAAAAACGTTACTCTTGTGTTTTTCTAGGAGAAACTGTCTTGATTTTGCCAGGTAAGAAATGGGGCATTGGGTAGGAATCAAACAGCTCCAAATTATTTAAGGCGTTGACATTAAAACATAAAGACCAGATTATTGCAAGTGCTATATAATGTATGGAAGTAGAAAAATGTCTTGGCTTCACCAGAAGATTCCCCTTCAGTGTGTTGGAAGACAAAATGAACCCCTGGATACAATGCATTCATTTAACAACAATGTGGAAGAAAAGAACACTCTGACTCCTACAAACGGCCAAATGAATTTCCACAGAGCATAATGACCAATGTGAAAAAAAACTGGACATCAGAATTTCATATTTGTACTTAAATAAGAGGATAGGAATGCACACAGATAGCTGAAGTTTTTCAGTTAATATCTACATATTTTGAGGCAGTTGAGATATGAGAATGTTATAATGTGGAGGAGACAACAAATGGAAATTTATTTGGTTTATTGTTAGAACACTTTAGTTTAAAAAAGAGATATGGTGAGAGCTTCCCAGAACAATATTAAAGTGAGACCAAAGTAAAGTACATTTTATTGTCTCCTTTGCTATCAGGTGATTCTCCCTCTTTACTTTTCTTGTATTCTGGCACTATAAATTGTGGGTGAAATACCCATCCTTCAGAAGGCAAATTGCTCTAATGGCAACAATTGTACAATTTTCATATGTAACTTTCATAAGACAACTTTCAACATAGTAACCAGACTCTGGAAGTAACTACTAAGAAATACAATATACAGATGGCATTCTAGACTCTATGTTTAAATATTGAAACATTGACTTTCATTCATATATGCCAAAATGGAAGCATTTTTCTAAGTGTTAAAATTTGGTTCCAATTCTATGATGATTGGTTTTTGCTTTTAATAAGGCTTATTCTTCCAATAACTTATATAGATCAAAGTTTCAAAATGACCTGAATTTTAAGAAAAAGGGGTTGTAGTAGTCAATTCTAGGCAATGGCTGGCTTGAGAAGATGACACGGACAGTAAAGTTCTCAGTGTCCTTTTCGGCATGGTGAAACTGAACAAAATGCAAATGGAGACTATTAAAGATATTTTACCCTTGTACTCAGGCTTCATTGATTTTATATGTATTTCAACTATTTTGTAGAAATTTACAATATTATGCATACAATGATAAACCCAAGAATACTGTATTATTTTTAAATGAAGATAGAATGTACATTTAATTTCAGGCAAGGAAACTATAAAGAAAACACAATATTTAATCCTCTCTCATGCTTTGTCTCTTCAGAATATCATAGATGCTGTCTTTCATTAACTTTTATCATTGAAAATCAGCTTTTTCCTCTTCTAAAAATTTGATTGATAAAAACAAACTCTATAGATTGTTTCTGGCTTCTTAATACTTTAGTTGGTTTCTTACAGTTTTTCATCTAACAAAACAAATTGTTCGGTGTTGAAACACAAATTATCCTCATCTTTATTGATTTAAGATAGCAATAATCAAACATATCAGTTTTAAAATAGTCTTAATAGTGCATACCTATAATGCAAAGTTAGACGTATTATTTTGATATTTTTATGAGTACCTAACATGCTGGAGTTATTTTAGTTCCCATTAACATTTGTTGTTCACTAGCCCTACTGATGATTCCTTTTTTTTGTTCTAAAATGTCTATCCTGTATTTGCATTTCTAGTTTGTTTTATCTAGATTCTAGCTGCAAAAGAGAATATTATGCCTCTTTTGAGTCTATGCTTTTCACTTAAAATGGTTATCTCCAATTCTATTTTCTTGTAACACCATGGGAAAATGAAATTTGTATCTATCAGAGAAATGTAAATCAAATTACAATTTTTGTCGTCCCAGCCAATTAGTCATTATTGGGAGTACAAAGGACAAATATTGCTTGAGCTGTTGTAGGAAATCATATGACTTATGTCTATAAGTCAGTATGAATATTTTTTACAATATAGCAAAAACTAGATCTATTATATGTTCCTAAATATCTTCCCAAAGGAACCTAAGCCAGAATAGAACACAGGGTTTTGCATGCCTATTTTATCTGGCACTGTTCACAACAAGGTAATTGTGAAATCAGACTTGGTTAAGATGTGCACACACACCAATTTGCCTTGCCATGTCTCAGAAGCTTGAACATGCTTGGAGTCCAAAAATCAAAATACTTAACCCATCACATCATTCCATTCATGTTCTTACACAAAATAACTCTATGTTATATAATAAATGATTACTTTTAAAGATAGGAATGGATACACTCCATTAACTTAAGCAAGGTTGAAAGTGAAATCATCCAGTTTAGAATATGCCATGCCAGAGACACTCTAGTTACAAATTCAAGAACCAGTTAATGGAATTTTTCAGACTATTTCTGCCTCTTGTGTCATTTTACATTGTATTCACTGAAAACTTGCCAAGAGATTATGCAGAAAGCAAAACATGATGTATGCAGGTGTCTGTCTCAGTGAATGCTCACAGTTGCTTTAAGCCCCTATGGGAAGTCTGGATGACAGAAACATCATTATTTAGTAGAAGAATCCAGTCACAGGAGTTTTTGATAATGCAGCTAGATTTCCACATGGTGAATGGGGACATGTGTTCTTGGTTACCTGACTCAAAATATTTTAAGATAGGGAAAGAGAATAGATTTGTCTTATTCTACCTTTAAGAGAAAATGTCTGTAATTATTACTGAGGGACTAGTTTTATTGTGTCAAATCCACAGCCCAAGGTACCATCAGAGACTGTTTCCAAATTGTATGACAAACATTGCATGCAGGGTCAGATACTGTCAACTCTGGATGGATACAAAACTCAAAGGAGAATGTAGAGAATCAGCCAAAGATGACTTGGATCAAGAAGTGTAGCTCACACACTCTGCCACTGGGAAACTCAGGCCACCCTTATTTATATTTCTATTTTCTCACAACTGAAAAAGTTTTACATTCATTTTCTCATTTTCTCACATTCAGTATCTTTTAAGAACTTCGTATATTTAACAATAATGTACATACTGTCCTTTCCCCCTTCCTCATTCTCAAACCCCGTAGTTTCCTGCTAACTCATGAAGTAGATCAAGAAAGAGCAAATAGCTTTAAAACACAGCTAATATCTAACCCAGCACATTGGGACAAAAACAAGTGACTAGTTGGTAGCAACTGTGGTTCCAGTATAGTGAAGTGATATACTACATACCCAGGAAATTCTTATTTAATTATTGACACCTAGCTTCTCACTCATCCTAATTAGGAAATCTAATTCTTCTAATGCCCAGGGCTCTGGCAAATCAGTAACCTGAGACAACCCTCATCGTTGCTTGATTCACCTCTGAATGCTTCTATTTTATCTTGGATCCAACAATCCAGCAACATTGTTCTAATATTTTGAACATTATCTAGCTATTATTTGGAACAGGTTGGTGGGCACATTTTTGTCAGAGCTAATGAGAACATCCAGATGTTAGCCAACTAAAGAGAACATCCAGATGTTAGCTGATGTACCCAGACCAGGGCTTTGTGTTAACTTATCCTCCTCATCATTATTAACAAACAAAGTAGTGATCTATTCTACTCCCACAATCCTCAGAGAAAAGAATAATATATCATAGACTGAATTTTCTTTTTCTGATTCTGGGGAAACATCTGTCACACACAAAATGAAAGTAAAGTCTTTCAAATACAAAGCCAAAAATGCAAATGCAAGACAAAAGTCAACCAAACATTCCCCTGGGAAAGTCCAGGAGATTCTGCACAAATAGCCCCATAGGCCCTTGCCATGTAGGAATCCACATCCTCAGGTCTCATAAGGAGAGACATCTACATTTCACTCACGCACCATTCCCTGAAGAGGCTTGGCCAACACCTTACTGTCAATGAGGATGATGATAGGAAGCACCAAAAACCTGGAAGGAAAACATTAGTTTCAATATGGGATCCTAGGCACATTAAATCATCAGCAAGCAAATCTATTTTTTGTCTTATACTCCAGTGTTCTCAGGATGTTCTGTCCATATCTATGTAGAATTCTAGTCAGTAATCATATCTCAACTCTAGACTAGGTTCTTGGAATTCACGAAGTACCTTTGTATCTATCCTGTTATATTATAAACCACAATCTTGATCCTCTACAAAAACTTATGCGTATATTTGCCATATATGGATATGTGTTTATATGTAGATGGGGACATACATAATTGTTTGACCATTTTATTTTAAATAAAGGAGTTCAGGTTAATATTAAAATTACTTTGATATCCACATAAACTCCTTTAAATATACCACCTGCTTCTAATCAGATTTGTAGAGCTCTGTGAATAAAGATGTTTCTGTTTACATTTCTTAATAATACCACAGAACAAAAGTTGCAAAAAGGACACGTTGACTGTGTCTTTCACAGTACATACCTAAGCATGTTGCTATTGCTTCTTAGAGATTAATCTCTTTCTCTGCTGTTGTTAATTTCAGGCTGAAATTCTGTAGTATTTATGTGAGGCATATGAGTCATACTACTTAATAGGGATTGTTAGGATGGGTTACAATGACATTTTTCTGAAGGATGACCAGTGACTACATAGAGGCACACACACACACACACAACTTCACAAAAACACACATATACAGGCACACAAACACGCACACATACACACATACAGAAAGGCATATGCGCAGGCATAACATACATACATACATACATACACACATGAACACACATATAGGCATACACACATCCTTGTCTGCAGAAATTATCCTGCAATAAAACATTTTATATACTATTTGTATTAAAACACTATTGTGGGTTTTTAACATCAAATGAAAGCAAAAGTGTGTCAACCCTCAATCCTGATATCAATAAGTTCAAAATAGGTAGACCGGTAATAGAATGTTGTACTTCTTCTTAAAATTATTTATATGTTCATTCATTCCCCCATGATTATTTGTCCTCTCAGCCATTCACTGAGCTAGGTAATTCACTTGGAATATCATTTTATACATAAGAGACACTATAGGAAATAGAATAGGACACTGCAGAAATTCTGGGACTAAAAAGTATAAAAACATGAAATAAAAGTCAATTAAAATGCCATTATAAAGAGGCAGAGACAAAATGAACAGTGAAATTGATAGTAGTATAAAAACTTATACAGTTAGCAGTACAGAGTAAAGGTTTTTTTTTTCTCCTTGCTTAAAGTAGGAGGAATTGATTTGGGATTACATTGAGGTGATACAATGCACATTAGTGCTGGAGACAAGGTCTCAGGAGTTGGAGGCAGCAAGAAAGCACTGTGCAATCAATCAGAAAGCAGAAACATAACAAGTAGATTCAGTTGTAAAATGTCAGGCTCTCTGTCTCCATCCCCTGACCTGCTTCTTCCTGTTAGACTCAACTTCCTGAAGATTTTACAACCTTGATAAACAGCTAGGAACCAAACATACAAATGGGGCATTTCAGATTCAAACCTCATACAAAGACATGTAAAAAAGTCAAATTTCAATCATTAAAAAGTTACAAAACAACTAGTTACATTTTTTAATATTCTACAAAGTAGTTGTAACTTCATTTTTTACACTAGGAAAGGAAGGAAATGTGCATCAAACCTCACAAATAACTCTTATCCTCAACAATTGTCAATTTATGAACAAACACAATATAAACACATTCTTTGAAAATCTCACCTTCATCACAATTGTTTAAAGTACTAAAGTACGAGATACTAAAGTATGAGACAGTCACTGAATTAATGGCTCTTCTTTATTCGAGTAAGGACTTTTAATTTTAGAACTCTCTTTTTAACAAATTCAGTGTATAGTATATTATGATTAAATTCTCTAGTATGCATTGTATCTCTCTTATGTTCATATACATGATGACCTCATACAAGTCCCTGGCCACTAGCATGACTTTCTGATCAATGTGTTAGTTTAACACAGCAAAGAAGAAGAATCAAAGTGTATTTCCTGCCTCTGGCTAGGATGTTCATTTAGGAAAATATTCTCTTGCATATTTCAGGATAGCCTTCTTTGTGTAAGGGTGAACAAGATTATATCACAAATGTGTTACATTCATGTAATATATACATATATATATGCATATATATGTGTGTGTATTATATATAAGTATATATATATATATATTACATACAGTATAAACAAAATACATATATAGCTACATTTTCATACATTCATCCATTAATAGACTATTGCTGTACAAACTCTGACTGAAGAATCATTCTCCATGATGTTTTAGAGAGGTTTCGGCCATGTACGTGCAAGATTCATGTCTCCAATACTGCTATTGTGAATAATAATTTTGTCAGGGACATGAGGTAGCAGAAAGGATTAATTTCCAGTGTGTGTATGTAGAGGGGAGAATGTAGAGGGTGTTGCAAACAGGTAAGTGCATGGCTATCACCTTCATATCTTTGAAGCATTAGATATTTATTCAAACATTTCTAGAGTAATTATTCCTATAAATCATTAATGGAATCTTTGAGTACTTTTCATTTTGGACACTGAAAATTCAGGGGTTTTCAATAAATTAATAGTTGTTGGTTTTAAGCTGGGTAGTGGTGGCACATGCCTTTTATTCCAGCACTTGGGAGGCAGAGGCAGGCAGATTTCTGATTTCGAGGCCAGTCTGGTCTACAGAGTGAGTTCCAGGACAGCCAGGGCTACACAGAGAAACCCTGTCTCAAACAAACAAACAAACAAAAAATAGTCGTTGGTTTTAGAAACAAGAGAATACTAACCTGAGTGGTTGTCATCAGAATTAAATAATACATAAAATGTAAAAAAAATTTTCCAATAAAAAATTTCCAATAAAAAAAATATCTGCTTAGTGAAAATTAAAAGTGAAATTTTGATCGCCAGGTCTTGCTACTTCTGTTACTAGTGATGTGAATTATGGCAAAATTTGAGAATTTGACTTAAAAAATGATTTAGATTTTATAATTGTGCATTTATTACTTTCTAAAAAAAATCTTTTAAAATCCAGTGAGTTGTAGGAACAGAAAGATTTTAATCAAATACACGTTTAATTCTTTTTTTTTTTTCTAATTTTATTGAAAATAGAGTCAGAAGGAATGAAGGACACCAGGAGAACAAGGCCCTTTGCATCACCTAAGCAAGGCACAGATGCATTCACAAGCACAGAGCTTATGTGGGTCTGTATTTATTTGCATATATATTATTGCTATTAGTTTAGTATTTTTGTGGGACTACTGACTAATAACAAATGGATCTCTAACTCTGTAGCTGCTCTTGGGACTTCATTCTATTCTGTTGCAGTACTCATCATCAATATGACAGTTTTTTCTTTCTTTTCTTTTCTTTTCTTTTCTTTCTTTTCTTTTCTTTTCTTTTCTTTTCTTTTCTTTTCTTTTCTTTGCCATGATTGGATGTTATATCTTAGAAGCTTGTTCTTTTCTAATGAGATATAAAAATGTAGGGGTTGCAGAGGGGAGGGAAAGGGAGGAGAGAGAAGGGGAGAGGAAAGGAAGGGAGCTGGGGAGGAACTGGGAAGATTGGAGGGAGGGGAAACTATAATCATGATATACTGTATGTACTTTTAATTTCTAAGTAAGATAAACTGACAGAGAAATAGCTAAATGTCTGAGTGTCAGTTTCTCTGTTAAGTATTGGTAGTTTTATAGCTACATGTTTTCTTAAGTAGCTACCATTCTAAATTACAATTGGAGTAACTTTTCTATATTTTTTCATCATTCAATGATCTACACATATTGAAAGAAAAATATTAAGAGATTTTACAATGCTTTAGAACTGCAGCAATTGATAATGGCTTTTTATGATGATTCTTAGATCCGCATGTGTATAGACAGAACTCTAAGCTGAGGTCTCATTCTCTATTTTTTAAATTATCGAGGCTGATTTTCAGTGATTCTTTATTTTCAGAAGTATTTCCCACTTATGCTTCACTGGGATGTGAGGTGTCCTAAGGATTTGTTCAATTTCACTAACATGCCATTCAGTGGATTGGAAATGAGCTTGGGGCCATCAATAAATTTTAATCATTCCCTATTTTTATTGTCTAATAGGAGGTATGTTGCAGCTGTTGTTCCTGCTTGTTATTTTATACAACAGTTAATTATAAATGTCGTTGAAGCATTCAGGCATTCTGATTACTAATTCAGCTAAATATTACCTGTCTCATAATTCTAACTAATAGGTGTCATGTGGACACAAATGGGTTCTAAAACAGATGGTTATCTAGAAACTCATGTAGGTATGTTATAGAAGAATTATGGGAGGAAAATGAGCATTGTATTAAAATGCGTTCCTGTTCTCATTAACAGTGGCAAGGGAATTTCATCCAGTTTTGTAGACCTTCTCTTAACTAGACCACCAATGTTGCTGACCTAAATTAGTGCCAATTACTTCCTCTAAAATCTGTACAATTTAAAAAAAGATACCACACACTATAAGAAGACACCAATTAAACCATGAAAATGTTCACATTTGTTGAACTGGAATATAGATCCCAAGTCACATTAGAATAAGATGGCTTGCCTTTTATATTTTAGTGAAAGTTATGATCAGTTTCTGAATACAGATAGATATTTTTTTCATGGGTTCCATACATTGTCCAGATGTCTGAGAGCTTAAGAAAAATGCAGCAGTTTCTGGTCATGTAAGATAATCTTTTGGTATGAATTCTGCCTGAGAAGATGAATGGACATCATTTTGGAAAGCATATTGATTGATTTGCCTCGAGAATTTTTACTTCTGCAAATGCAGAAGGAACATTTTCTTCTTCAAAAATTATCACTTACACAATGTCCAATAAATTTTCTATGAATTTTATAGCTGAAATTGATACCCGTAGACAAGTGGATACTGTTGATCACATTGATGACCTCCCCTTATTCTATGCTATGTAGAAATAAGAGAAAGAAGAAAGGGACTATAACAGACAGGACACCATGTGAAGTCATATACTAAGACCTGTATCTTTTTATAAAATGGAGGATCCATTTTCTTTTGTATTTATTCACTTATAGAGTGACATTCAGTCAACTAGTTGGAGGCTTCCAATACAATTAGATTATATTTGTCACCAAGCAAATATGCATTATTTCTGTGTGCTTTTGTTGTTATGAGAAAATGTAATTGAGTAATATTTCACTTTATTTTCTTTAGTCTTAAAAATCTAATTTAAGGGGCTGGAGATATGGCTCAGGGTTTAAGAGTACTGACTGCTCTCCCCGAGGACCTGAGTTCAAATACCAGCAACCACATGATGGCTCACACCATTTTTAATGGGATCCAATACTCTCTTCTGGTGTGTCTGAAGAAAGCTACAGTGTAGTTACATACATAAAATAAATAAAATCTTTAGTAACAACAAAATTTAATTTAATATTTCATATCAAAACATATTTGATCCAATATAATACTAATTAGCCTGAGACAGAATCCCCGTGATATAACTATACAATAGGATCAAACTATAATCAAATGAAGATATATGTTTGTAATTTATCAATCAAAAATGAAACATACTCTAAAATTATTCTTGATATTTTTTCAGAAATAATCCATCTTTGTATCAAGTTAAATTTACAGCTACCCAGAAGAAAATCAAAAAATGTAAGGTATATTCCTTTTCTGGCCAAAATTTACTTGGAAAATTTCTGTTCAGTGTCAAAGTATTTCAGAATGTTTTCTTTCATTGTTGTTGTTTTCCTTCACTTATAATATGGTCTACTGAACCACAATCAAAAGAATTTTCTTGTTTTATCTCATCTTTGAAACCGTGTTTAGGTGCTGAGGGTCATTTGCTGGTCAAAGGAAACGTTCCTTTAGTTACGGTGTTCAAAAGCTGCTTGCTGTCATTGAAAGCTTTTCTGGTAGAGTGCAAATGGCCCCGGAGTCGGCAATTTGCTGGCGATTCCTCTGTACAAAAGAGGAAAAGGTACTTCAAATAGGATGTGTGCAGAGTTGCATTTGATGGAAAATATGTCAGGCACCAGACTCCTCTCTCTTTTGTTATTATGTAAGGTTCCCACTTTTAAGGCAATAGGTTTTTTAAGGCTTTCAACAAACATTCCATTTCTCCTGTTCAATGACACACTAATTCTTTTTCTAAAAACTGTAATTATCATTTAGGAATTCAATACTTCAATGTCTCCTTGTTGAATAAAAACAAAACAGCCAATAATATAGGATCTCAAAGGATAGCAAGAAGAAACTTTCATACTACATTATCATCACCTAGGAATCAAATGTGCTTTGATCTAGAACTATGAATCTGATTTATATGCTGAACTGAGAAAAAAATGTAAATTTCCTTCGTTTTCTTGAATATATTCTTAAAGACTTATTTTTATTATTGTGGTGTGTATGTGTCTGTGTCTGTGTGTGTGTGTGTGTGTGTGTGTGTGTGTGTGTGTGTGTGTGTGTGTGAGCGTGCATGCGTTCGTGTGTGTGTGTGTGTGTGTGTATGTGTTGCAAATTGAAGCCAACTGGAGTAGTTTTAGTTGTCAGACATGGTGCTGAAAATAGAGGCTGAGTTCTCTGGAAGAGCAGCAAGCATCTTTAAACCCATTTCTGGGTGTCCTTAAATCAACTGACAACATTTGCAAATATTTACCTTGTTCGTATTTAGTAAACATGCTTGAATTTTTTTTTAAGTGTTTCACTTGTGGAATTCATTGTTTTCCTTTATAACAAAAGGTATAAAAATATTCCCTCTGGAATCAGGTTCTTCAGTAAGAAAGGGAAGAAGGGCATAATCCTGAAGACTGTGAAAGCCTTGTATGGTAGAGCATCACTAGACAGCACCCACAGAACTGTAATCTCATTAATGTGCCTGAAGGGCCCAAGGAACCAGAATGGATAGTGCGAGTCACATGAAGAAATAGATTTACCTCTGCAAATTATGTTACTGACATTTAAGCAAAATTCTCTAGTATCTCCCTTAGTAAAATGAAGGAGAATTCTTAAGGTACAATATTGGAAACATATCAAGTAACTCTGACAGGACTGATATAGGCTGCCAGTCAGTATCACTGACACACTCTTTGTTAAGTTGGGCTTATCAATCCAAACTGAATCAAATTTTGGCAAGTATCTACATGACATACTTATTTTGAAATATTTTTCATATAAATGTGTTTCTGTTCTTTGAAATTTTTTACTTATGGGTCTAGTGATATGTCTCAGTGGTTAAAAACTCATACTGTGCTTTCAGAAGCACAAGGATCAATTCCTAACACCTACGTGTTGATTCACAACCACCTATATCTACAGCCAATTGCAGGAGATTGTATATATGATGCACATACAGACATACCAATAAAATGTCATATACATAAAATAAATGAATCTTTAAAAGTTAAAATTATTTCATATATAGTTGTAGATTTGGAGTTCTTTTTACTTTAAGTGCTGCATTAATAAGAATAAGTAGCTGAATGGTAGTTAAACGAGAATAGCAATGTCATGAACACCCTGCCTAGTGCCACAAACACCCAAGAGGTGAAAGTCACAATCATTCTATTTTGTTTCAGATAATGTAATATATAGTTTATTTATTTAAAAAAATGTAGTTTTATATGTTTTTATGATTTCATACATGAATATTGTATTTACATCATTATAACCCTACACTCTCTCATTCCAAATCCTGCCATTCCTTCATTCCTCAAATCAAATACCTTCCTTTATTATCTTTACACCCATACATGAAAACACACACACACACACACAAAACACACACACACACACACACACACACACACACACACACACACTGCTGAGTCCAGTTAGTGTTGTGCATAGCTGTATAGAGTTATCGTCTTGAAATTGCATAAACTATTGGGAAACGTCCCTGGAGAAGATTAAAGATTGACTCCCTCTCTTAAAGGGCATCAATTAAATGCAGATTTTCATCTAAAGGTGGGCCTTGTGGGATGTTTCCCATATACTTTGGGATGCCAACCAATGTTGTCATTATCCAGGTCTTGTTTCAGCAACCATAGAGTTACTTCATGGGTACAACTTTTTGTCACGTATCAAAGACATGACTCCTTTGTAGATGTGCTTATCCTCTGGCTTTCAGAGACTTTCTCTGCATCTTGAGATATTCCTTGAACCCTAGGTGTAGAAGTTGTGTTGTAAATATATCAACTAGGTTTGGGCAACCTTATGGTCAGTTCTGTACATTTAGACCAGCCGTAGATTTCTGCAGTTACCTGTATGCTGTTCAAAGACGCTTTTTTTTTTTTTGATGAGGGATGAGAGCTACATTTATTTGTGGGTATAAGGATAAGCCTGTAGAGTAAAGCTGAAATTTAATACTAACTTGGGAAAGTGGGAGTAATAGGTTCACCTCTAGGGTCTATAACCTTACCAGTTACAGGTAATTATGTAGATTTAAAGTATGTTGTATGACTTTCCTCTTACTGAATGAGCCTTAAATCAAAATAGACAGCTTTTTGTCATCCCTAAGACATAAATGTCACTACTTAACCCTTTTGACATACCAGTCTTTGTTGTGGTTCCTACAGATTGAGGCTGTCATTGTTTCCCCACACACATACACACCTCATGGCAGCTTGCACATCACTTTCAGAAACTATATCCTTAAGGAGGAAGCTTACAAGTCACTTCCAGCACAACTCCTGTATGCCCTGTGTCTGAAGTGTGCTTCTTTCAGCAAATACTATTGCTCCTAGTTATTCCTAGAAGACCATATTTAATATGAAACATATTTAATAAGAAATTTATGTAGCTAGTTCCCTTCATTAAATTATCATTCTATTGATCTTTTTCTATGAGCCAGATTATTCTTAAATTTAAATCAACAACATAGTAACTCTTTTTTTTTTAATTTTTATTTTTAATTTTTTTTTCAGCAAATCAAAAAAATTTAAAAAGCATTCAAACAGAATAAAATGAAAAGAAACAAACAAGCAAAATACCAAGGGTCAGATATACTTATACAAGAATTCTATAGAGCCTTCAAACAAGCAATACTTTTGAGTTATGTTTAAAAAAATTCAGAACCACAATAAGCTCCTTCACAAAGCAAATAATATTGAAATAGTGAAATCAACCCAACAAAAAATATAAATTATAGTCCAGTATCCCTCATGAATATACATACAAAAATTCTCAATGAAGTAGTTGCAAACTGAATACAAGAGATATAAAAAAATAATATTCCATGAATAACTGAACAACTGTCCTCTGAGAGGCTCTAACCAGCAGCTGACTCAGACAGATACAGACATCCAGAGCCAAACAGTGGATGGAGCTTGAGGACTCTTAAAGAAGAATAGGTGGAAGGATTGTGGGCCCTAAGGAGATAGGAACTGCACAGGAAGATCAACAGAGTAAACGAACCTGAACCCTTGGAGCTCTCAGAGACTGAATCACCAACCGTGGAGCATACCTAGTCTACACAGATCTACCTCCATGGGCTGAACCTAGGCCTCCCTGCACATATGTTGTAAATGTGCAGCTTGGTTTTCATGTAGGTCTCAAACATCTGGAGTGGGGGCTATCCCAAAACATGCAGCCTGTATATGGAGTACGGTCTTCTAAAACAAACAAAACAAAACAAAACAAAAAAAAAAAAAAAAAAAAAACATAGTAACTCTTGAGACTTACGTGATGGAGAAATTCTCAAGCAGTCAAGCAAACAGCTAAATAAATGATGGAAGAAAACCCAATCATACTCTCTTTCAGTTCTTTTCATGTTCTGTTTTACTTAGTCTTGGGTCCATATGTGAGAGGATCTGGAGTTGGGAACTTGTGAAGCAGTGTTCCTCCATACAATTATTTGCCATCCTGCCTTGTTGCATTGCTATACATATTGTACTGGCTGGTTTTGTGTGTCAACTTGACACAAGCTGGAGTTATCACAGAGAAAGGAGCAACAGTTTAGGAGATGGCTCCATGAGATCCAATGGTAAGGCATTTTCTGGATTAGTGTTCAAAGTGGGAGGGTCCATTGTGGGTGGTGCCATCCCTGGGCTGGTAGTCTTGGGTTCTAGAAAAAAGGAAGCTGAGCAAACCAGGGGAAGCAAGCCAGTAAGGAACATCTCTCCATGTCCTCTGCATCTGCTCCTGCTTTCTGCCCTGTGTGAGTTCCAGTCCTGACTTCCTTGGGTGATGAATAACAATGTGAATGTACAAACTGAATAAACCCTTTCCTCCCCAACTTGCTTTTTGGTCATGATGCTTTGTGCAGGAATAGAAACCATGACTAAGACATATATATAAAGATTATTTCCATTCATGAGTTCTGCATTCAAATTTATTAAATGCACTGGCTTTATTACTGGATATTACTAAGCCTTTGTATTATCTGATGAAATACCCATTTCTCTTGGCTCCCACAGCCCCCTACATTAAATTAGGAGATTTCCAAATTCAATGTTATTTCCTAAACAGGTGTATTTATTATAAATATCTCATAGTATAAGGCGTATGTTCTCATTAGTACGTCTAGTCTGTGTTCATAGCTTTACCCACCAGTTTAACACCATGTGTTTCTGTTATGTGTCTAAAAATATCCTCGGAAAATCATTGAGAGACTGAATGCAGGATGTCTCAATGACTCTGCTCATTTACAGCCATTCACAATGATGCTTTTGAATTAATCAGTTTCTGTGACATTTTTCATTATATTATTCCTCAAATATGTGGATTAAAGTTTGTGCTTCATACTGGGAGTTCTTTGTTCTTTTGTTTGACTTCCAGATGCCTTTGTTTTATCTGTAGCTTGGCTACATTTGTTTGTTTGTTTGTTTATCTCAGGGTTATGGAGAGGGTGGTTAGAGGACTGCTTTTCGTATTGGTAGGCTCCTGTATATGTGTTGGGGGTCTCATATCAGCTAAAGTATGCTGCCTGGTTGGAGGCTCAGTGTCTGAGCAATCTTGGGGGTCCAGGTTTATTGAGACTGTTGGTCTTCTGTATGATCACTCTTCTCATTAGCTTCTTCCTGCTTTTCCCTAATTCAACCTCAGGGGTCAGCAGCTTCTGTCCATTGGTTGAGTGTAAATATCTGTATCTGACTCCTTCAGCTGTTTGTTGGGCCTTTTGGGCGCAGTCATGATAGGCTTCTGTTTGTAAGTACATCATAGCATCAGTAATAGTGTCAGGCCTTGGGGCCTCCCATTGAGCTGGATTTCAATTCAGAACTGTCACTGGACCTCCTTTTCCTCAGGCTCTTCTCCATTTTTGACCCTGCAGTTCTTTCAGACAGAGACAATTCTGGGTCAGAGTTTTTCACTGTGGGATGGCAACCCCATTCCTCCACTTGCCCTGTTTTTCCACTGGAAGTTGACTCTAAAATGTCCTTCACCCGACCGGAGGGCATTTCATCTAAGATCCCTCTCTTTGAGTCCTGAGAATCTCTTACCTCCCAGGTCTCTGGTACACTCTAGAGGGTTCCCCACCTCCTACCTCCCAGGGCTGCTTTTTTCCATTCTTGCTGCTGGCCCTCAGGGCTTCAGTCCTGTTCCCCTCCCCCCCCATCGCCAATACCTGATCATGTTCTGCTCTTCCCTTCTGTTCTCTTTCCCACCCAGGTGCCTCCCTCTCCTTCTCCCATGATTGCTTTCTTCTCCATCTGAAGTGGGATTGAGGCAGCCTCACTTTGGCCCTTCCATTTGCTAACCTTCTTGAGTTCTGAGCATTGTTTCCTGGGTATTCTGTACATTTTTGGCTAATGTGCACTCATTAGTGAGTCTATAACATGCATGTCCTTTTGGGTCTGAGTTACCTCACTCAGGAGGATATTTTCTAGGTCCATCCATTTGACTGCAAAACTCAGGATGTCCTTGTTCTTAATAGCTAAGTAGTATTCCATTTTGTAAATGAATCACATTTTCTGTATCCATTCTTCTGTTGTGGAACTTCTGGGTTGTTTCCAGCTTCTGGCTATCACAAATAAGGCAACTGTAAATATAGTGGAACATGTGCCCCTGTGGGATGGTGGGACATCTGACTGCCGAGTCTGAACTTAGTCAGAGAAGAAGCACCTAACCTTCAAGAGACTTGAGGCCCCAGGGAATGGGGAGGTCTGATATGGTGGGAGTCAGTAGATGGGGACATCCCTTTGGAGATGGGGGGGGAGGAGGTACGGAATGTGGAACAGTCAGAGGGTGGACCACCAGGTGGATAAAAACTGGACTGTAAAAAAATTTTAAAGAATAAAAGTAAATAAGTAAATAAACAAATATTGAATCTTAATGCTTTTATGGGTTGTGATGGTTAACATATGCTTGTCCCAGGGAGTAGCACTATTAGAAGGTATGGTCTTGTTGGAGGAAGTGTGTCACTGTGGGGGTGGGCTTGGAGATTTTCCTCCTAGCTGCCTGAGGATGCCCAGTCTGTTCCTGGTTCCCTTCGGAATGAAGATACTGAACCCTCACCTTCTCCTACACCATGCCTTCCTGGATGTTGCCATGCTTCTGCTTTGATGACAATAGATTGAACCTCTGAACCTGTAAGCCAGCCCCAATTAAATGTTGTCATTTATAAGACTTACCTTGGTCATGGTGTCTGTTTACAGCAGTAAAACCCTAACTAAGACATGGGGTATTCTATTTCTAGTTAACTATTGAACATCATCAGATGTATCTAATTCCAGAAATGTCAATTTAGAGTATTTGAAAATTATTTTTTCATATGTCCTCACTTCAATCCTTCTCTAATTTATCTCCTATTCTTCAACTGTTGATATTCATTATAAGATTAGAGAACATGGGATAATATTGTATACTCTAATTATTTCAATTAATTCTTTCTATTGCTTCATCAAGCCTGTATCCTTCTAACTTACAACTAACTTATATCTCATAGTGGAACCTTCTCCTAATATTGAATATGATCAATGCTGAATTTTAATATTTTCGTAATATGAATTTTATAGATATCAAATAGGATAAAACATTGACTTAACCATATATTTGGCTGTTTGTTGCTATTACAGTCTTAATTTAGTGCTTCTGTGCATTTACTTTTATGTCAGATAGGGTTCTGACTGGGAGTCTGCTTTCAAGTTACTAAAATGACTCAAATGAAAGGTAAATGTAAATTGCCCTTAAATTATGTTTGAAAATACGATGTTTTCTTTATTGAATATCTAGAACATACACATTATGCATTAGAGTTTATATATTCACATCAATTATTTTATTCATTCTCAATTATTACTGTTAAATGACTGTTACTTGTTACAATTTTGAATTTTTGTTTGGATAATTTTCTATGTTTCATCTATATTTGTTGTTTGTTTGGTGAGACATACTTCCAGATCAATCATGATCTAAAGTCTCATTCTTGTAAATCTGTTACTAGTAATGACTGATTGGAAGTGTTAGGTATGAAACAGATTTAAATAATTTATCATAACTTTAATGATGCAAAATTTAAGTTTCATATACATTTATTGTCATTAAGAGTAGTTAAAATTCTAATAATACTGATAGAGACTATATAATTTTAAGCCAAAGTGTTTTTTAATTTTGTCTTTAATTGTGAGTTAACTTTAGAGAGAAAAAGTGGAGTTAACTCAGTAACAAAGCTTACTTTTGTTACTGTTGCATTTTTTGAGGTTTTAATATAATTGTAACATTTTTGCCTTTTCTATCCTCCAAATATTCCTACATACCATTTCTCATTCTCCTTCAAATTCACAGATGCTTTTATCATTAATTGTTATTGTATAAATATATATTTCCAAATATAATTGGTTTAGTCTATATAATGTTACTTGTGTGTATATTTTCAGGGATGACTATTTGGCACTGGAAAAAATTGGTATGCTCTTCTGCGGGATTGACCGTCTATCATACTCCCTGTATTCTTCTGTTGTCTGGACCTCTTTGTGTAGGTTTGACTTCTCTTGGGCTTTTCCCTGACACATTGGCATGTTAAATGATCTTGCCCTTGTTCAGCCTATGTTTAAACAGTCATATTGGTGAGATTTTTGGGTATAGTTTCTGATATTACAAAGACATAATCTCATAGCAACCCCCCTAATATGAGGCTATGAGGGCATTCCTATTGAAAACACCACATTCTAATACCTGGCCTCCATAGGCTTTTAGCCATAATATAGTGCAAAATGCATTTAGTCCAACTTCAAAAGACCCCATAGTCTATCACAGTCTCACCAATGTTTAAAAATCCAAACTTCAATGTCTCCTCTGAGACTCATGCAGACTCTTAATTATAATTCATCATAAAATCAAAATCAACAAGAAGACCATATACTTCTAGCATATAATGGGAGAAGATATATATTACTGTTCCAAAATGGAGGAAATCGAGCATAGCGAAAAAATACTGGACCATAGCAACACTTAAAAGTAGTCTGGTAACTCTGCATCTTCATGTCTGATATCAAAGCACTCTTCAATAGCCAACTCCTTTCATCTTTATTGACTGCAACACACTGCTCTCTTTTGATTCCATTCCCTGTCATTAGCTCTCCTTAGCAGGTATACCATGTCTCAGGCATCTCCAGTTTTTTTAGTTTCCAAGGCAATCCAGATTTTACATTTATAGCCTTACACAATGACATTTCTAGGCCTCCTTGGCTTGGAGGATTTTAGTAATGGAGGGAGATTTCATCACAACTTTCTTCTATCCTTGACTCTAAAGTTAGAACCATGGAACCTCAGTTGCCATGTTATGCTGACCATGTTCTTCTTCTTTCTAGGGCTGAAGCATGACCCCCTCAGTCAATTACATTTCTATTAGTTTTCTGTTTTCAGTGGTTCCCTTTACTACCTAAGGTTGGCTGTGCTGTAACTTGCTCTGTAGGACAGGATGTCCTTGAACTCAGAGATCTGCTTGCCTCTATTTCTGTCTCTGGAATGGTAAAATTAAAAGAGTACATCACCACCCTTTGCTGTGATCTTTTTTTTTTTTTTAATTACTTTTCACAATTTCAAAGCTTATCTGGGTAGGACCTTGCCTGAAGCTACTTCTTCCTGAATTCCATTTAATGTCAGGATTTTCTTTAATCTATTTATCTCCTTGAACACATTACTTAGCTCTATTCTACTTCCTGGTACTCCCCTTTTCTACTCAAATTGCACATTTTGTACTTTTCCTTCCTCAGCTTGCTCCTCTTCATTATAAATCTGTATGAGGGTTAGCAGTAATAACTATAGGTCAGAATCAATACTAAGCTGTTTTGAAATATTCTCTGCCAATGCAGAGACTTTTCTTGAGATATTTTGGACAAGAGCAGAAAGAAGATATTTACTTCCCCAAAATATCACAAGAAAAGTCTTTATCCCACATATGAATATTCTTTTCCTCTTAAACCTTATGTGTCAGGACTCCACAGTTCAAGTCACCCTCAGTACCATTGTTTTCTTTGCTCCTATTAGTATGGCCCATTTAGCAAGGCTTAAAGCATTCAACTGCCTCCCTGTCCCAAAGTTCCAAAGTCTACATTCATCCAAACAAAAGCATGTTAAGGCCTATCAGAGCAACACTCATCTCTTGGTACTAACTTTTGTATCTACCTTACAGTTATAGGTGTACTCAATTATCATCATGGTGTGAAGTATGGTATCATGAAGGCACATATGGCGCTGAAGAGGTAACTAAGCATTGTACATGTGGATTCACAGGCAACAGGAAGAGAAATTGAGAGCCACATGCCTGGCTCGATCATCTGAGACCTCAAACCCAACCCCAGTGATAAAGTTTCTTCAACAAAGTTAAATCTGGTCCAAAGTATTGTACCTCTTAATAGTGACACATACTATGGACTAAGCATTCAAACACAAAAGTTGATGTGGGGGCCTTACTATTCAAACTATCACAGTCATTAAAGAAATTACCAGATAATCCTTCACAATTACTAACTAGAATTATTATTACATGCTCAAATTTTACCAGAAAGCTTATGCATAAAGCATATTTGAATTTTGTAATTATCCTTCTTTCCATAATACAGATTTTGCAAATAACATTTATTTATGGTAAAATGTACATAGTTTAAATTATGTATAAATTCATATTAAACGTATTCTATCATAGTTTCATGATAGGACAATTTAAATAATTTGTGCAAATTAAATATCTATTGCAAACTTTGTCATGCTGGCTTAATATGAGCCTATATATTTTTCTAGCAATCAACTTATACATCTCTTATCTTAGTTTCTGTCACAGTTAAAACTCAGCCCTTAGTTTTACATTGATAAATCTCTCATCCTTTCAATATTTCATTCCTTGTCTACTACAGTATAAAACAATTACTCAGAAATGCCCTATCTTTCTGTTTTATAATTTTTTCTTTTAGGAAAGATACAATTTCTACTGTCTGAAGTCACACATCATTTATTAATAAATTTTCTGCTAGTGTTGGAGCAGGAGTCCAGAATGTCAATGTTCAATATCTAAATTTAGACTTAAAAGTTATCAACATCATCAAGAGATGACCTGAGCCTTTGAGTTGTAAATCATTCTAACTCATTGAGGGCCTATTGCAAGAAAACAAAGACACATATATAAAAACATAGACTTCTTCTAAGAACACTGGAATTCTTAATCTCAAATTCTAGGAATACAGAAGGAGCAGATATAAGTTAAAAGGGGAGAGGAGAATTCAGCTACAGTTTTAGATGAGTTACAAACTGTCCAGCATATATTAGCATGGTAATATGCTTGAAGCCCTGTCTAAAAGAACATTTTTTTTTTCTATAAGAAAGATAAATATTAACAGTACCTTGTTCAGTCATCATCGGAGATGCTTCTTCCTGCAACAAATGGAAATAAATACACAGACCTACAGCCAGACATCATGCAGAAAGAGAGAGAAAACCCACAGAACACTCAGCTCTAAACAGGATTATCAAATCCTTCCCCTTGGAGCTCAGGGAACCCTGTAGAAACAGAAAGCAAAAGAGAGGCAGAGGGGATGGAGGACACCAAGAAAATCTGGCCTTTTAAATCAACAGGATTAACATACATATGAAATCACAGAGACTGAAGTAGTATGCACAGGTTCTGCATGAGTCTGCACAAGATGGGGTCCTAGAGCTGAAGAGAAAAGTAGACACATGCTCCCACTCTTAACCCAGCTAGAAGCTATTTCTATAATTGCTAACTACTTGCAAAAATTTTAGATTTTGCTCCAAACGAGTCTCATTGGGGAAACAAACAACTCTTAAAACTAGTCTGCATGCCCAACAGTAAATGGGCAACAGAAACAAACACAGAAGCCCTCTGAAGTTTCCTTGTCTTATAAGTACTGTCAGAGCATTTTTTTCTTCTTTGTAAAATGTTATTTTATCATGTTTGCTTGTTTATCTATTTATTTACTTATTGATATTTTTTACCCCACAGTTCCTTTGTTATGACTTACAGTTTAATGCTTATGGAATTCATGAATGTGAGAATGAGCAGTTTTCCTTATATGTATTTGTTTTTCGTATCTTTTATTGGGCTCTTTCCTGTTTGTTTGTTTTTTGTTTTAATTTTGTCATTTTTAATGTGTTTGTTTTCTATTACCTTTGGATATTTATTTTATTTTATTGTTTTCTCTAGATACTTTTTAGTTTTCTAAGGAGAGAATGAAAGTGGGTGGACACAGAAAGAAGGGGTGGTGGGAGGAACTTGGAGGACTGGAGGGGTAAACTAAAATAAGCATATACTGTATAAAAAAGTCTATTTTCAATAGAAAAAAAGAAAAGAAAAGCTATGATTTTTGCTCCCTCTTCTCCATAGTGCCTTCAGAAATATTGGTGAAGAAGATTGGGGATTATGCCAAGGTAGGAAACAGCCACCATAGGTAAAGATAAAGCAGGGTAGGAGAAAGTATGTGAGTGACACTGAAGGCAAGAACAAAAATAAATTAAAAAAAAAATCAGAGAACTTTCTTTCCAGTAGAGCAACAGTGACATCCAAGTGGAATTAGGGTTGTAAGACTGATAATTCTATTATTCTTGGAATATGGCTGCAGCAAAGAAACAACAAAAAAATCTACTTCCAGAGATGTTGTAAATAAAATTGACTTCAAAAGCCTATACTGATAGCAATATATGCCTGGCCTCATTGAGTGGTAACACGAAGCACATATGACCAATCACATACTTAAGAGAGTTCAGTTTTAGGATCACCAATAAAACCATGTATTTAATTATACTTTATAATGATACCAATTATAATTGACATTAAACAGTAGATCATCAAACTTCCCAACAAGTTAAAAAAAAAAAAGGAGATCATCACATAAGGAAAATAGAAATGTGGAAAGAAAATACACTCCACTGATATAGAAGGAACAATAGAGTAGAAATATGAAGAAAAATATTGTTTCATACCAAATAACTAACAACTAAGTAGACTTAGACTCAGTCTAATTATTCCATATAGTTCAAGCTCTCCCAGCACCAGATGAACATAGAAGGAAAATAAGAGATAAATTATAAATTACTCACCAGGATCATCAGTGTTCTCTTTACAATTCAACCAATAGCCATCATTCACTAATAGCATTATCCAAGACAAAGGCACCAGAGTGTTCCTTCTCTGTAGAGCAAATTATCACAAACCTTACAGACACTGAGTAGGATCTTGGGAGAATAAGAATAACCCTATATGAATGAGCATTCAGGCTAGGAGCAATGGATGCATGGGAACTGAAAGTCCTTACTTAGGTTGGGCTGAAGTGACATTTCTGTAGTCCCAGAGTACATGTCAATATTGTATGCAGAAATTGTCAACCACAGTGTCTTCCTCATAGATTTCTGCAGCCTGAACTGGTTGATTACACAGACGTCCCTAGTGAGTTTAGTTAATTTTCCTACTCATTCATCTAGATATAAGGAAGACTCTGAGTTTTTGGACTGCTGTTGCATCTCCTTTAGAGTGACTAGCCCACTTAGTCCCAGCTTTTCTTAGTAGTACACATGTCTACTGTTTCTTCATTTCCCATCACCACAG
Organism: Mastomys natalensis; assembly: GCA_021653895.1. NCBI lineage: Eukaryota > Metazoa > Chordata > Mammalia > Rodentia > Muridae > Mastomys > Mastomys natalensis. The sequence goes on from JAJTUV010001277.1 coordinate 155,367, forward strand.
TCTTGACAAGCCAAAATTCATTAAGGTATGTCATCAGGAATTTGGAAGTTAGAATGGGATGAAAAAGAATCTAAAATATGACCCAGACTGCAACAAGCCTCTGTAGAAAATGGGAACAACTGTGCATAAAAAGATAAGAAATCCTCAGAAGATAGATATAACTATGTAAACCAAAGTTAACCAACTAGACAGAGTAACTAATAAGAAAAAAAAAATCTGCCAGACAGGCATAGTAGTTCTTAACAGAATTACAGACTAATTGGCAAATAGAAATACAGAAAAATAAAAGGAATAAATTAGTAAAATAAATGGCCAGAAATCACATCCAGGAAAATGAGAACAATATGAAAATCTGTAGATCTGGGCCAGTATTCAAAGAAAGATTATAGGAGAAATAAATAAAGATTAAATGTTTGTCAAGAATAATGAAAGTTTCAAACTATAGATTCAAGAACTTAGGGATGGATTTGGAGTTCAGTTGAGAGTTTGCTCAGCATGTGTGAGGCATTCACATGCATCCCAGCATTCAGGTAACATGGGCAAAAGAAACTATGGACAACAAAATAAAGCTCAGCACAATGTAAACAAAACAAATCTCAAAGTAAAAGTTTCACACTGGTACATCATATTGATATGGTTAAAAAGTCTTTCAAATTGTAAGAGAGAGTACTATCATATAAAATATTTCTATGAGGATTTTTTTTTTTTTTTTTTTTTTTTTTTTGGTTTTTTCGAGACAGGATTTCTCTATGTAGCCCGGGCTGTCCTGGAACTCACTCTGTAGACCAGGCTGGCCTCGAACTCAGAAATCCGCCTGTCTCTGCCTCCCAAGTGCTGGGATTAAAGGCGTGCGCCACCACCGCCCGGCGCTCTATGAGGATTAAAGATGAAAATAAGAGTGGTATATTTAATGCATTGGGGTGAAATGATAATACCTATAATTATGTTACACAATTCTATGTAAAGGAAAACATGTTTTGAAAATGAAAATAAAGGATGTTTGTCAAAAGTATAGCAGTACACTACAAGAATTTTATAGAATTGTTTATACTCAAGAATATGACACTAGAGAGTAATTTAAAAAACAATAGCAAATAGTTTTAAAACTTGTTGGAATAAAAATATATTTTCAAATTTGACTGTATTTAATCTCTAGGTAATTGACTATAACACCATTGAAGCCCTTGAAGTCTTGTAGAACTGTAAAATGTAAAATTGTTTATTGGAAAAACAGATAATTAGAAGAGCAACATGACACATGATGCAAAGAATTAGCTTTAATATACATTGTAAGACTTGATGGCACGTTTTACAGATTCCCAAATATGTGTCATAGAGTATGTTGCTCTTGTGGCATTTTTAATATATATCTATCATTGAGTAAACATACTAAACTCACTAATTACTCCAAACATAAAAGAACATGAAAATTTCATAAAGAGTGAATGGGATATTGTAAAACAACTGCAACTTGCTAAAACTATGACCAACTTCCCTCATAAGTATATTAAAATTAAGTCATTAACACAATTGTTTTAGAAAGTATATCTTTGGATTATATGAAAAAGCCAGGCTAAATTTCATAGACTTTACAATATTCTAACACTATATGTTAAGATACGCATTTACCAATAGCAGAATTAAAATACTTCTGCATAGATAAAGAAAATGTATTGCCTGTATTACAAGGATGTAACTTAAAGTAGTATTTCTAGGGATACTGAAACGTTCATTATAAGAATTATTAATTGTTTTACAGGTTGTACAGTTTGAAGGTAATAACATTCTGAGACACATGCTGAAATCCAGAGACACGCACTGAGTCCCACAGAGGACAGACCTTCCAGCTACAGATGAACTATTGGCACTGGCATCTCCAAAATTATGGAGACTTCTGCAAATGGTCTGCACTTTAACTAATAGTCCTTTCCAAGGCACTCTTCCTGGTACCAAGCCTCAACTTCTTTGCATGACCCCTTCAATCCTGGATCTTCATCTGCCACTGAGACTGCACCTCCACCAAAGGCCTCTATTGGCTCTCAGAGCGCCAAGCCTCTGCTGTTCTCCATGTCCCTTTCCTGCACTTAAAACCATTATCATCTGGTGATTATTATACTACCAAATTTGGGTGCCAGCCCAGGCATAACCCTGAGTGTATCTGGAATCCAGATTTTGTGTGCTCTTAGGAAACATTTCCAGGAATACTTCAACGAAAACAATGTTGCTCTCTTTAATCACCACTAATTTCTCAGCTCCAGCTAACCAATAATGAGTATCTCAGCAACGCAAAGATTTCACACCAGCAGTTTTGGTATCCTGTTAATCACAGTTGATACTTCATCCCCATCTAACAGAGATTCTTCACACAAAATGCCGTGTAGACTCTTTAGTTCTCTTTGAAACTTTGCAAAGCAGGCCTCTGTTGTCTACCATCAACATTCTTATCCTCGAGCTCCTACCAAACAGCTCACTGAACTCTTAATACTCAATGGCTTTTCTAGCCTGAAGTTCCAAAGTCCTTTCACAAGGGTCCCCAAACTAACATGGTCAGGTCTATAAAAGCTGTACCCTATTATCCTGGTAGCAACAGTTTTTCTTCAGTTTTCTATTTCTATGATAAAACACCAGGACCAAAAGACAAGTTGGGGAGGAGTGGATTTATTTGTTTTACACTTCCAAATTACTGTTCATTATTGAATAAAGTCAGTACAAGAATTCAACCCAGGCTAGAACCTGGAGGCAGGAGCTGATTCCAAAGGGCCATGGAGTAGTGGTGTAGTGGTGCTTTCTGGCTTCCTCTCATGGCAATTCTTAGTCTCCTTACTATAGAACCCAGGCCCAGGGACAGTACCACCTGCAACAAGCTGGACTTTTCAATGATTAATTAAGAAAATATCTTACAGATGGATCTTATAGAGGAATTTTCTCAATTGACTTTCATTCCTTTCAGATGATTCTAGCTAGTGTCAAGCTGACATAAAAGAAGGATGGATGTATACCATAGTCTAAATTTAATCCAAAAGAGAAAAGTTCTCATTTTCTATTTTTTTGGTGCTTCCTAAGTGATTCTGTGGAGGCCTTGACATTACAGATAAGCAATTTTTGTTTTGTGCTTTTTTTTTCTTTGTAATCTTTCAGAAAATTTTGTCAGATAGATTGCGACATTGGCTTATTGGTTCCAAAGGACTCCAAAACAATTTGTCATAATTGAGTTTTTAAGAGCTGCCCATAACTATCATTTAAGTGCTCTGTATGTTCCAAACATGGGTACTTCATGACTGGATCTTTTGCTCCACGTCGCTGAAGTCTGAGGACAGGAGGAGGAGAGTCTGAGTTCCTTATACAGCTGGAAACACATTTTCAAGATAACTTGATTATTGAAGAAGTTTCAGGTTTTTTATTTTGTAGGAGTGAATGCCTCTTTTGCTCAGTGATCATTGGCTGCTGGGCTTTGCATAATTCTTAAGCTTCTCACATTTTCCTACTACCTGTCCCTCTCATCCCTGCTCATCTTATTGGTAGCACATCATTACCTTTGTTACATAATGTAATATGAACGGGTGAAGCTCATCACCTTTGTTATGATAATTGATCTAATATAGCAAACATCTCATCATCTTTTCCATATTTTAGTGGTTAAACAATAAGAGAATGACATACCAGAAACACAGTATGTTTACTCTCTCCTTAACACTTACGTGCTGAACTGTCAGTTAATACTCTGTTGTTTATGCAGTGTTTAATTAAATTAGACAAAATGTGAATAAGTTTAAAGATGGCATTAAAATGTTTTCCTTGGATAATTCAAACTGTATATTTGTTTTAATATTTGAAATAATTGCTGATTGCAGAGTCATTTATTTTAATATTTGTAGACTTTTCAACATTTACTTATGACTGTAAAATTAGCTCCTTGTTCATCAAATGTTATGTTCACATGTGAGAATAACAAAACCATTTTGCACATTAGAAAACTAAACGTGAATCTCCCAGAGCAGGTGACATATTGTTATATTTCATAAACCAACATAGGTTTTCTGGATACAGACAGATAAATTATAGTTTGTAGTCAGGTACTGCACTGAATTGTGGAAAGAAATTTGAATATTTTAATTATGAATAGAAGATTTTATGAAGTTTTTGTTCATGAGTGATTTTGTATCAAATTATGTTTGTGTTTCTTTAGAACAACCTGAGACTTTTGCAGTAAGATTGCTGACATACTATCTCTTTATAAAGGCATTTCAGCAAGCAAGAAAAGAGAATCCAGTGTTTCTGAGACAGAAGAATCCATTCAAAGAGAACTGAAAAGTGAAATGCCAGTTTACTTTGAAGAGAGTTCAAGCAGGAATCATAGGTATTTTAAATGCTGAAATCTTCCCACAAGTGAGAAGTACCTCAGACTATTTGAGTCCAAAGCTGAGGTAAACAACACCATCATTTGTTTATTTGAATAAGACTGTTAGACATGAAGGTGTTGGAATGAATTTGTTAAAAAGTCTGCATATTGAAGAGTGAGTGCAATTAGAAGGTATATTATATATTCATGATACTGTCAAAGAACAAGTTTAATTTATAAAAGCTGCATGTGTTAAGCTGAAGATGTCTCTGGATATTAAAGCATGCTAATTGAGTTGGTAAGTATGCAATGGATCAGTAGAGCTTAAAGGAGGAGGAGAAGCTAGGCTGCATATTTGGAAAACATGATTACAGATCTACATGAAGAATGATAATAAAGATTTGTCCTAAGCCAAGGGCAGGTCAACAGTGGGAGATGTGAAGAGGAAGCCTACAAAAAAATAGTTGGGAATTAGGATCTGGTGAGATGTGAGGCCAAACCTACTCCATCTTGGGAAAGGACTCCATTTTAAAAGAAAAACCCCTGAGAACTTGACTAGTAGCTAAACCTAAACTAAGTACCAAGTACCAAGAAGGACACCATGGCTTGAGTATACCAAGTTCTTGACCCATACCCCTGAGTTACTCTCTAGCTCCTTTCTAGCAACAATCAAAGATTTGTCTGATTGTTTCAGATTTACTTTTAGACTATTTGTGATTTTTCATGGTCTTGCTTCAGAGTACTAACCTGTCAGCTAGCAATAGTCATTCTACTAGATGCTTACCAGGCTGGAGACACCCTCACTTGCTCCCATTTCCAATAAACCTGACCCAATGACAGATCAGGACTTCTTCAGCAAACTATCAGAGATAAGCCCAAACTCGAGTTTATAGTAAAGAGACCTTAATTTGATTACATCTAAATGGGTTCCTCGTTGGTCTCTTGAGGCTTATGAACAAGGCACAATGGAAGTAGGGTGAAAATACAGAAAATGCAATGTTGTCAATGTCAAAACATTAAAATTTTTAGAGGAGGGAGTAATCTGTTAAACCATGATTTTCTGAGTTAAAAAAAAAATGAATCCTAGGGGAAGTTTATAGATCACAATGATGATTTTCTAATTTTATAATTAATAGGGCATGGCACTCTTGAGAGGATTACTTCAGGGAACTATTTGGCCTGTTTCACATAGCAGTAGATACAGCACATCTTATATCCCATTTAATCACTACCAGAAACTTAGCTTACTTAAACAGGTTGTTAGATACATGGCCCAGATTCAAACTCCATTTCATATCTCACTGTAAAGATTTTGTGGTTCTTTCCAGAAAGTCAGTAAGACTGAAACTGAAAAGACACTAGAGATGTACCTGTTGTTTATCTGTAGATGCTCCCACCATTTTAGTAACTATTGAAAGACCTTCTTCCAGGACTGTTACACAACACCAGCAGCAATCTAGGGTGGACTTGGAAACCTGATGTGTGAGATTCCCACTGAACCTCAAAAGCTGACAGATACTCCACACTAAAGCTGCATTTTTAGAGGCTTGTGTTCTATATAGAACTAAAGTTCTTTTAAATTTGTAAATATTACACCCATTCTGTGATGAGGAATGGAATATAAGTTTTCTCTTCTGTTGTGGTGACACTGTAAATGAGAATTTCAGTTATTTACATACTATTACATGAGTAATTGTTTTATATTCATATTATTTGATTTATAGCCTAAACAATTGGATGTCTCACTAATATAAATTGTTATAGTCACTGTTCATGATTTAAGTTTATTCAAAAATCATTTTATATAAGTTACTCTTTGCTTAATAGAATATTTTGAATTACTATATTTGGATTACAATGAAATGGTAAGAATAATTTAATCTAAGTTTCTCATTTAACAAACAGTATAATTTAAATTAAAATATGTGGATACATACACATTTTAGAAACAAAGGAGTTTATTTTAATATAACATTAATTTTCTTCTTTAACAACTTCATATGTGCACATAATGTATTCTTGTTATTCTCACTCCCTATTCTCCTTGTCTTCTTCTCATTCCAGTAAACCCACATCCTCCTTCAGAGTGGAGTTTCTGTATCACACATATGTCTTTAGTTATATCTTGAGACTCATTGAATTTATTCATCTGCATGACCTTTGTGATTAGTCTCTGGAATATGGTAATTCATACATACCACTGAAGACTATGACTTTCACTCTTTATAAGTCTATCAGTAGAAAATAGTTTAGCAGGATAGAATATGATCATATACATCCTTATAAATCTCTTATTGATTAATTGATTAATTGATTGATTGATGACAGCCCCAACCATACACAGAACTAATCCAGCAAGTTTATACCCAGATGATAGCCTTTCACGACCTTTTTGCCCATTTTCTGTCTCTTATGTTCTTATTTCAGTCTCTTCTGTAATAATCCCTGAGCCTTAGAAAGGAGGCAGTAAGTATCATGTTTAGAGCTGAGCACTCAATAGACATTTATCATCAGCACCTTTAGTAGACATAAGTCTCTATATTCACCACAGTTTGTGCAATGAGATTTTCTAGGTAGTATGTAGTGGTATATGTGAGCATGAGCACACATACTTGAAATTCAGTTTGACTCCACATCTTTAATTAAAAGTCAAGACCTCCTCAGCCATCCAATAATCTTAGTGTACTTCTTAGTGTAATATTTTATTAATTTTTAAAAAATTGCAGGCACAGATTATTTTTACCAGGTTTACTATACTAGGCATAAAACTTATAATACTAGGTGCTTCTCTTCAGGTCTGTTGATATTACAGTGTTAACAGGTAACCAATATTACTGAGTATTTTCCTCCCTAACACCTTTAACCCTATGAAAGTTAACCGATTTGGAGGAACTTTCCAGGTCTGCTCTGATTTATATCCCTAAATCTTCTGCGGCATATTCAGCAGTAGGGTTGTTTCAACTGGTTCTGGTAGGCAACCAAGAGCAATGGCAAGAGCCTGTTTCTTTAGGACCCTCTGAGCCTTCATGATAGTAATGTATAAGGAGATATCTCATACCTGGCACTGGGATTTTTGCATGAGAGCCTATGACCTTTAGAAATGGCATTATCTTATCATTAATATCTCTCAGCTAACTGTTTATCCAAAAGTATTTTTAACTGGCTTAAAATGGTAGTTTTCCACATGGCTGTTTCAGACCACTTTCAAGTGGAAACTTAATAATTCTTTGAAAGGTTGGTCGGATGGTGTTTTGCTGGAGCTAACGTGTGAACGAATGTTTCGTTAAAGTGGACACAGGTGTGAAAGGCTAAAGTAGACTCCTAAAGGAACTTTTCTCTGAAGCAGACACAGGAGAGAGTTTTTCTGCTAAATCAAGCACGTGAAAGGACATATGATAATGGATTCTTTGCTAACACAGGCATGAATTGGTCTACCTTGCATTAGTTACATTTGTCAGAACTCCATAGAGAGAAACGCATCGAAAGACTTCTGGCGGTGTGCTGCAGTATTTTTGCTGCTTCCATGGACTCAGGCTGAGGCAAAATTCATGCTAAAGCAAGATATGTAGAGGACTTTTGATGTCTGGAGGGTATAAATAAGACTCTATGGAGTAATGGAGACAAGCTTGGCTTGCTGGTATAGCTAGCTATGCAAAATTTGTGGGTCTCACATCTTCATTGATTTTGCTTCTCTGATAGAGGCACAGCTGAGAACTTCTGCTGGTATACTTCAGGGTCCCTCCTGATGACTAAAGCCTAGGCTGAGGCCTGGCTGTCTCTGATAGGTCATATCACTGCTGTTACTAATCCAGTTCCCAAGTTCTACTGAACTGGACTGCTAGTGTATCCATGAAGTGTTTGCAAGGGATCGAATTGCCACAGCCTGCTAGCCTGTAAACTAAACTGCCAATTACCAGACAACACAGATGGGAGTTGCTCCAAAGAACCTTTCTAAACAGGTCCCCTCCACAACCCCCACCCCATATCTTTTCTTTTCCACCACCTCTGGTGGGGAAGTTAAAACGTTTAAGAACCATCACGAAAAATAAATTTTGAAAAAAATTAAAGTTGCACTACTTTTATTTGGTTTAATTTTCTCCTGTCCAATCATGTTCCCATCCTCTTGCCCATTACTTGAGCTATTAGATAGTATCACCTATGTTTTACTATATGCCCTCACCCTTAAGGCATTATTCATCTCAATCATTCTTTCCTGGTTTCCTGGCTTCTATATGTATGCCTTAATTAGGGTTTCATTGCTATGAGGAGATACCATAACCAAGGAAACTCTTATAAAGGACAATATTTAATTGGGCTGGCCTGTGGTTTCAGTTTTAGTCTAGTATCATCATGGCAAAAAGCATGGCAGCAGACAGGCAGATATGGTGCTAGAGATGGAGCTGAGAGTTATACATCTTAATCTAAAGGCTGCCTGGGAGGAGACTGTTCTCAGCAAGCAGCCAGGAGAAGGGTCTCCTCTACACTGGCTTCTACACTGTTCACTACTCTTCTACACTGGAAGAACTTGAGGATTAGGAGCCCTCATAGTCTGCCTGCACAGTGAAACACTTCATTAAACAAGGCTACACCAATTGCAACAAGCCCACATGTCCTATAGTGCCACTTCTCATGGGCTGAGAATATTGAAATACTACAATACATATAATAAGATTTAAAGCTGAGATCCCCATGTAAAATATGTCATATATTATTTGTCTTTCCATGCTTGAATTACTGCTCTAAGTATAATTTTTACTCTTACATCTATTTACCTACAAATTTTATATTTTCATTTTCTTCACAACTGAATACAATTCCACTGTGTATGTGCATCAAATCTTCATTATCCATTCATCAGTGCATGGGCATGAAGTCCATTTCTATTTTCTACTATTGTGAGTAGTACAGTCATGAATGTGGATGAAAAAGTGTCTCTATTGGAAGATAAAGAGCCTTTGGGAATAGCACCAGGAATTGTGCAGCTTAGTAATATTATAGTTCTTTTTATAATGTATTGAAGAACACCCACAACAGAGGCTATACCAGCTTTAACTCCTACCAATAGTGAACAGGATTTCTTTCCTAAAATCTTCATCAGCATTTATTGGCTTTTGATTTCTTTATGATAGCCATTCTGACTGGCTATGATGAAATGGAGTCCCAAAATAATCTTTTTTTAAAATTTATTAGTTATTTAAATCACATCATAATTTACTTATTTACACAGAGGTTGTAAACACAAAAAGGCAGGATGTGGGGAAAGGAATGGCACCGGACCATAGGTGTTCAGGGGGAGTACAGATACCTTTCAGAACAGGGTATCAGCTGTGTGTAGGTTCAGGGGACAGGTCACTACGACTCTGCCTATGATTCACTTGTCCTTATCTAAGTTGGTACTGTCCACCGAGGCTGTCTGACAGGCGATCTGAATTCTTGCTTAGGCTGCACTGCAAGGGAATATAAATAAAAGTTAAAAATATCTATCTAGGTTCCTGAGGGACAAGCCTGACTGCATAGGGGTTGATGTCAAAAGTATCCCCTCTCCAGGAAAAAGACATCAGGATGGGTATGGCCCTCATGCCTCACTGGACAACGACAGGACCGGAGCCATTACAAGGTCCCCTTCAATTATTGGAGTTCAGGCCTCTATCCCCGCCTTGGCAAGAATAGAATTGCCAAGGCCCTTCTATACTTAGAGAAGGGAGAAGATGTCAAGAGCAGCCCTGCATATACACTAAAAGCCTAAAACCAGCCATAGGCCTAAAATCAGCAATAGGCCTATGCATGCTAACACAAAGTCTTGGGTTTCTGTTGAAAAACAATGAAACAGAAGGCTATAAACTATTGTAAACAGGCAACTTCTGTGGAAATTTACCAGCCCGAGTAGTCATAGGTCTTATAAATAGGCAGCCTCGGTGGACAGTACCAAAATAATATTAATTTGCATTTCCTTGGTATCTAAAGATATCAAATGCTTTTCACCAAACAGTATTCTAGCCATTTGAGAACACTGTTCAATTCAACCTCTAGTTAAATTTTAAGTCAAGTGTGGTTTTGTTTTAAAAGTTTTTTTTTTTTTTAATTCCTTTAAAAATGTAGTTATTAACCTGCTGCTGCAAAACACTAAAAATTGTCCATTGGGTACTTATTTCTGAGTAACTTCAATCTGATTTAGAAAGTTTTACCTATACCCTCATCTTGTACCATGCTCCCTACCTTTTCTCCTAACAAGTTTAGTTTTATGCTGGGTGGCTTATGCACTTAGAATTGGTTTTGTATAGAATTCATAAGAGACAAGATCTTGTTTTACTGCTTATAAATATCCATTTTCCATAACACCCTTAAGTGAAGATAATATCTTTTTCAAGTATGAATTTTTTAAATATAAAAGACAAAATCTGGCAGTTCTAATTTGTTTATCTAAACTTTATTTTTATTTCATTTGGAAACATTTTTTGAAACTGAGTGTAGTCTTGATGGATGAGTATTAGTTCAAGAGTTCTGCACTTAAGCTCTCTATGATACCGAAGCTGGAAAGCTTTCAGGGATGCTATTATTAGAGGAGAAGCCCTATAAACAAAACAACAACAGCACTGTGTGTAAATATGAGTAAGAGACAAGCTGAATATGATCAGTCTTGCTGTTGCTTCCTCTGCAGTGTGTTGGCAGCAGAGACCTGGAGCTCCTGCTGCTTTGCAGAAACATATTCCTCCAGTATGAACTTGCTTTTGCATGAGAAATTCCTAGGGCTTACTTCAAATTTAATTTGTGAGAGTAAGTAAAAAGGCAAAGAAAAAAACAAATGCTTACAAAACAATAAATGAAAAATTGGCAGTAGTGAAATTATGGAATGAGGAATAGTGGAAATTGATCAGACAAATTCTTATACATAGAAAAGAATGTAGGGAAAACTTACAACAACAACATAAATATATATATTAGAGCTCAGACTTAAGTAAAGCTGTATTTGTGGCTTTGTTTTATGTTCTGCATATTTTAACATTAATTAACTGAGCAAAACTGTTAAAATCTTATGATAATTGATTGTGCTTATCTTTAAAAAGTGGCAAATCCTTGATTAAAATATCTCTGTTGTACCTCTGTAAAAGTTGAGAGAAATGAATTATAGATCAACATAACAAGGAATTGAAAGATAGTGACTCAGAATAAAATTTCCATTGTCTTTCATGATTTGGTGTGGAATTATCAGTTTTGTTATTGTATTTTAATTGCAATATTTCTCCCTTTCCTCCTTTGAAGCCCCCCCCATATACCCTTCTCTACTCTCTTTCAAATTCATGTTCTCATTTTTCATCCATTATAATTATATATGTGTATGTATTTGTTTATACATATATAATGATTTATCTTTTGTGATGTATAATATTAGTCACAGGGTCTAAAACAGTGGTTCTCAACTTCCCTAATGTTGTAACCCTTTAATACAATTCCTCGTATTGTACTGACTCCAACCATAAAATTATTTTTGTTACTTCCCCATAACTTTAATTTTACTGCAGTTATAAGTCATAATGTAAATATCTGTGTTTCCAACAGGGATCAACGTCTACAGATTGACAATGGCTGGTCTGAAAGAACTCTGAGGCACATATATATGAATAAGTACTTAAGCGTATGTCAGGTTTGCTGGAATGTGAGTTTGAGTCTTTTAATGTGTGTATGGCAGGCTGTGTATTTTGATGTGTTTCACAACTCCACATTGCCATATGCATGGTATTAATAAAATATTTATTGAGTGTAATTATTTCTTAATAGTGATAATTATCTCAGAGTATTAAAGAATTAAACGAGGTTTGGAAAATAAGAAAGGAAAATACAAGAGAAACTGAATAAAGTTTATGGTTAGAGGGCTGTGGAAAGGGTAATGCAAGAGGGAAAAAAAAATCAGAGGAAAGAAAGTGAACAAGAAGGTGAATGGCAGGTGGTTAGCATGAAGAACAACAGAGAAGCAGGAGAGGAGGCAAATTCTTTCTGTCTGTGGTTTTGTGCCTGGAGCATGAAAAAGGAAAGATCAGGGCTTACCATCTCACTGAGGCAGGAAAAGCACCACAGAATCTCAGCAACAGCATCCTATGACTATGAAAAACTCTGGGGAATGGTGAAAACCCAGCAGTGATAAGCAATGATACAAGCAATGGTATGCTGGTAAAAACAAAGCCTTGTTTTTCTGTTTCTTTATGAAGTGGTTATTCAATAACTGACCAGCAACATAGAGATCATCTGGGAGCTTGTTTAAAACATGTAAGTTCATGCCCTATTCCAGACCCACTGAATCAGCATTTGCATTTTAACAAGATCTCATTTGATTTGTATGCGCACTGCAGTTTGAGAAATACTGTACCATCCTTTATGGATCCCTGGAGCAATGTTAACATTGCTTTACATGCAGATAATGAAGAGCCAGGCACTGGGGGTGCCATAAAAGCTACACGATGTCTAAGTCAAGTGATTCCCAGGGAGTGGTAATTCTTGAAAATTCCCTAAGAAACAGGGGTTGGGGAGAGCTTATTTTAGTGAATACACTCATGGGGTTGCATTAGTTGGAAAAATAAATGCTTGTTTTTGGAAATAATAGTGAAAATTTATCATCAGTCATACGACTATTTATATTTCTTATCTGTACAGTAGTGTTTATGTGATTTTATTAGCCATTCACACTTTTAATAAAATATTTTTTATTTACAAAGCATATGATTTGTATAAGACTTGAGTAGATGTCAGGACATCAGCTTGGGAATAAGAACAGCAATGTAGCCCAGTTAACACTGGTGGTGGAACAGTATATTATCTTGTGAACATTTATGATGACTTTATGTGTGAATGAGGCTGGAGTTTTTTGTTACTATGAAAACACATATAACAACCTAGTATGCAGTCCCTCAAAGCATAGTCATCTTATATTTATGCTATTAAATAAAACAAATCTCAATTCTACCAAACACTAACTAGTCTATATTAAATAGTAAAATCAAACTCCAAATTTCTTGATGTTCTAATAATTATATACTTAGAATTTAGAATATGTGATACATTCTCTTTCTTCAATGTCATTTAATCATTGTCATTATTATACCTTAAGTGACCCAGTAGCATGTGAAGAAACATGACAAATATTTTTCTTCCTTAGAAAGGATAGTGAGTTCCTGGGAGGGAGGGGGGGAAATGGGGTAAGGAGAGAACATCTGAAATGTAAAAAAAATTTTCCAATAAAAAAAAAAAGAGAGATTTGGAAGGAAAAAAAAAAAGAAAATATCACTCAATAGTATAATGAAAAATAACATAAGTAAAAAAAATAAAATAAAAGTTAATATAATTTGTTTTACTTTAATTGGGAACTAGGCTTAAGAAACCATCCTGAGAATATGTATTAGATCTAATGAATCATCTGAGAAAATAATTTAAATAGAGAAACCTGAAAATAAAGGGAGGAGAAAGTAGAATGTTAGAAAGGAAACCTCAAATGTATGAATAGATGAAATATAAATAAATGATAGATAGATATAGATAGATAGATAGATAGATAGATAGATAGATAGATAGATAGACAGATTGATTGATAGAAAGATGGATGGATTGATGGGAAAATGGGCATATAAATGATACATGGTAGATAGATAATAGACATATAAATGATAGAAGATAGAGAGATGATAGATCAATGGATAGATGTTATATAGTAAATAGATTACAAATATATAAAGATAGATAGAATGCATCATTCTATGTCTTTCAACATCTGGGAGCCTTTTGAGATTTTTGCAGTCTAACTCCTAAAAGGCTCAAGGTGGGGTTGTACAGATTAAATTAAAATTTTTATCCCATTTTTAAATCTGAATTTATAAAAATGTGAAGAATAATAAACTTTTTCATCAAAAAAAAAAAAAAAAAGAAATTATAGTCAGTAAAGTACTAAAACCCACTGCTAGCATTTAACACATCAACTTCTCAAATGAAAAGAAAGCTTTATTTTAGGTAATCAACTGAATTAAAATATTCATTATCACTTAGCAATGAGTGAAGTGAGAATTGTGGATTTGGGTGGAAAAATAAATTTTATTCTAAAAAACTGTTATCATTGCTGACTGTAGCCAGAACATCTGTGTGTATATGTCACACACGTGGCAAGTTATGAGGTGACACAGGATTGTACAGTCATTCATTTATTTTCCTATCATTTTCATTGACTGTGTGGATTAGAAACTTGCCCTTTTAGTAAGCATGACTATTTTCCAGGATTCTGCTTTATTTGGTCAATTCTTACCTAAAACTACCACTTCTATTGGCGTTTGTACAGTATTTCTAGATGCTATTACTCATTCCGTTTTTTTTTTTTTTTTTTGTGCATTCTTTTTTTCCCTATCTGCTTTTATACCATTTTAATTACATTCAAGTATTAAGGACAGTTCTAGGTTGAGGAACTAGCAATACAATAGATGCAAATAGTCAAGGAACAAGCAAGGCAGTAAACAAAGTCCCGTGATCACTCGAAATAATAGATTTAACAAAAGTAACTCTACAACACAGAATGTTTTCATGTTATGTATTTTTAAGGAAAGATATGGTTAATGCCTATTATATGAAATAAGGGACTTGTGAATTTGGAAATTATGAGGTATAAATAAAATTAAACAACATAATATGAGCACAAGAACAAACAGAATTCAATATTAATAACATATATAGCAAAAGAATCAAGAACATGTGTGATATGTGAAATATATGTATGTACACAATCTTGAAGGAAACATTGGCATCAAAGTCTACTTATTGTATTAATTTGGGTTTTCTTATTAAATCCTTAGTTGTCTAGTTAGTAAACCCATGTTTTAACAAAACTTCTTGATTATCTACTTGAGTAACATTTGGTAGCTCAGCCTAAGCCCTTGAGGTGTGTTTCAGATTCATACTTTGAAATCATTTGCTTACTAAATAAATACTCATCTTCTGTATTCTCTCATTGTGCTTTTTCTGGTACCTAGGTTCTTTGTTTGAATTCCTTCAAACTAAGGGATCTTCTTTTGAGTCCCTAGTAGTGGTGCATTTGTGCTGTATTTGAGATGTTGTTTAAATTTAATCATGAAACAGACGACAGCAGATATTTTCTCACCTTAGCTGCAAGGATGTGACAAAAATGATCTTAACTTTTTCTATTGAAATACAATCTTGGGATATATCTTGCTCTGATGAATTTGTCAGTTAAACAAATTATATGCATAAATTAGTTACATTACCTTATGGACATTTTATGTGTAAAATGGAAGATAACAGAAAAACAAAGGCAACAGGTTTTACTTGGCTTTAAGTTATAGTGCATAGATTCGCTTCTGAAGATGAGAAGTGCTCACATTAGAACAGGGCTTTTCATCACTTCTGGTAGCTTTCATTGTGTTCTTCTGTCAGACTCAAAGGTGGAAATAGGAGACCAGTTGCAAGTACCTGAAAACTGCTTCCAAGATGATGCTCACTTCCATTATTGTGTTAAAAGAAGGTACTGATAGCTTCCAAGGCATCTCTTAGCTCTGAGTAATATCAGTGCCTGCTAAGTGATTGCTGAGGTGGAAGAACCATGCTGGGTCTTCATGGCATGAAACAAACTTATTGTATATGGCAGAGACAAAGCAACAATATTTAATGATGGGGCCACAAGGAAACGCCTTGATATTGTCCATCCTGCAGCAAAGACTTTAGTGTATGTTGCCAAATCCCAAGATGCTGAGGTTGGTGATGGCACCACCTCAGTGACCCTGCTGGCTGTGGAATTTCTGAAACAGGTGAAGCCCTACGAGGAGGAATGGTTTACAATCATCATCCAAGCTTTCTCACAGACAGCCAGTTGGATGTTTACAAAATCAAAGAGATAGCTGTGACTGTGAAGAAGCAAGCTAAAGTAGAACAGAAGAAGAGGCTAAAAAAGTGTGAGTGACAGCCCTGAGCTCCAAGCTGATTTCCCAGCAGAAGTCCTTCACCAAGATGGTGATGGATGGTGTGATGATTCTTGACATGTTGCTGCAGCTTAAAATGTTTGGCATCAAGAAGGTGCATAGTGGAGCCCTAGAGGACTCTCAGCTGGAAGCTGGTATTGCATTCAAGAAGACTCTTCTTTCTTACGCTGGGTTTGAAATACAGCCCAAGAAATATAAGAACCCCAAGATTGCCCACTTAAAAGTTGAGCTTGAGCATGAGAAAGATAATGCTGAAATCAGAGTTCACACAGTGGAGAATTACCAGGCAATTGTTGATGTCAAGTGGAACATTTCTCTATGACAAGTTAGAGAAGATCCATCAGTCTGGAGCCAGAGCCATCTTGTCTAAACTCCCTACTGGGGATGTGGTCACCCAGGATTTTTGCTGATAGGTACAGTTTCTGTGCTGTCTGTGTGCCTGAGAAGGATCTGAAGAGGATAATGATGGCTTCTGGAGGTTCAATCCAGACCAGTATGAATGCTCTGATTCTAGATGCGCTGGGCTGCTGTCTGGTGTTTGAAGATATTCACATTGGAGGAGAGAGATACAATTTCTTCACTGGTTGCCTGAAAGCCAAAACAGGTAACATCATCTTATGTGGTGGTGCTGAGCAGTTTATGGAGAAGACAAAGAGGTCCCTACATGATGCCATCATTATTGTGAGGAGGGCCATCAAGAATGACATTGTGGTGGCTGGTGGTGGAGTCATCGAGATGGAATTTTCCAAATACCGTGGGATTACTCAAGGACCATTCCAAGGAAACAGTAGCTGTTGACTGGAGCACATGGCAAGACCCTGGAAATTTTTCCACGACATTATGTGACAATGCTGACTTTGATGCCACAAACATCTTCAACAAGTTGAGGGCACAACATACACAGGTGGGGGGGGATGTGGTATGGGGTGGACATCAACAATGAGGATATTGCAGACAACTTCCAGGCATTTGTGTGGGAGCCAGCCATGGTGCACATCAATACTCTGACAGCTGATTATGAGGCTGCATGCCTTATTTTGTCCATAGATGAGATTTTTAAGAACCCTGCTCAACTGTAGATGTTCTTGCTCCAGCAGCTGGCCAGGACAGATGCCAGGGCCGCTCATATTGAGAGGCAGTCTGTACACCTTCTTGTGAGGTTAATGGGGCTGGGGGTGAGAAAATGGTTGATTAGTCAGTTGGCTGTGTTCTCACTAAAGGTTATTTAAGTAAAACTTAAGGTTATTTGGTCAGGAAAAAAACAAACAAAAAAAGGTGGAAAATGGAATGGAAGGTTCATGCTGTAGTTAGGATATGAATTATATCCAAAAGGTTAGTGAATATGAAGATTAATTCACATACAACAGTACTCATAATTTGGACTTATAGAAAGTGAACAGATCCAGAGATATCTGATTCATATATAACATCTATAGTTTTGTACTCCCTCGTGTTCTGTTTGGGCATCTCCACACACAGAATTATAGCCTTCTATGACATTGCCTGAAAATGCACTAAGCAGGGCTTAAGTCCTCAAAGACAAGTACTCCTGTGGAATTTAGGTGTGCTCACAAGACATAAAGTCACTTTAATATGATTGTGCATGGCTAGCATCTCCATACTTTGCCTAGGAAAAGTTAATTTCATGGAATTTGGGAAAGATGAAGAATTTAAGAGGTAGGATCTTGCTAAAATTATCATCCTGGGATATTTCAGGAACAATTCTCTTTTCTCTGGCCTCTTCTTGCTTCGCTATGTAATCTTCCTGGCTACTACGAGGTAAACAGATTTTCTATGCTGGACCTTTTTACCAGGATGCTTCTGCTTTATTACAAATCTCAAGAAATGCAGCCAACTACACATGTTAAAAACTTAGAAATTATCATCCAAAATCATTCAGTCAACTAGGATTTCAACAATCCATGAAATATAGGAAGAATTGTTAGAGGGATTGAATCATACTTAGAAATTTTTGACTGCAACAAAGCAACAGAAAAGAAATAGCCTACAAATAAGAGATCTTTATTAACTACTTATTTGACAAAGCATTAATACCTAAAATGTATAAACAACTTAAAAAAAGGTATCTGTCTTAGTCTATGTTATGTTGCTGTGAAGAGACACAATGATCATAGCAACTTTTATGAAGGAAAGCATTTAATTGGGGCTTGCTTAAAGTTTGAGAGGTTTTGTCTATTATCAAATTGGTGGGAATCATGGGTTATAACATGGTGCTGGAGAAATAACTGCCAGTTCTGCAGCCTGTTATGAAGGTAGTAGGAAGAGAGAGAACCACTGGGCCTGAATTGGGCTTCTGAAAACTCAAAGCCCACCCCTAGTGGTACACTTCCTCCAACAAGGCTCTAACTACCTCAACAAGCTCATATCTCCAAGTTCCCCAAGTATTGCCATTCTCTGATGACGAAACATTCAATGCCTATGGAGGCATTCTAATTCAAACCACATCAATAACACTTAACTAAAAATTGGCTGATGTATTTACTAATTATTAAATGAAAAATAAATATAGTAAAATAATCAACATCCTTAGAGATAAGCAAAATACAAATCAAAGCTCTTCATCAACTGTAGTAATGAAGGATGTCATCACAAAATGAATGAATGGCTGATACTGGTGGGAATATAGAGAAAAAGATCCATATGAAACCCTAGTTGGAATGTAAGTCACGTACAAACATTATGATTTTTGTATGGGGGGTTTTCAAAGATTAAATGTAGAAATTCAATATTGAATTGATACCATTCGGAATACATAGTTGATGTTATTTAATTCAGCATGCCATAGAAATAGTTATATATCCTTGTCTGTTGCAGAAAATTTAACAATAGACAAGTACCAGCCTACATGTCCATCAAGAAAAGAAGACATAAAGGAAATTAGCTATATATGAATAATAGAATTTTATCTATAAGAACAAAGTTATCAAAATTATCATTTGTAGAAAAATGGATAGAATTTGAAATTATGCTAAACAAAGTACACTGAAAGTAGAAGGAATAATGTAGATTATAAGGATTACAAGGGAGGAGGAGAAACAACCAGGTTAATGGGTATAGATAGGACCAAAGTTAATCAAAAATAAACAAATTGGTAATGAAACCTATCATTATGAATATTGATAAAAAATTTCAAAAGAGAATATATATGTGTATTGGAAAACTGCCTCCATACTCTGTGTTTCTCATTGGGTCTGTGTTGGAATCTGCTTTATATACAGGGCTGTAAGCTGTCTATGAAGTGGCAAGGAAATGTTTGGAAATGTCAATTAAAATTTTTCATAGTGAAAAAAGGTTTAAAATAAAGAAAATAAATTTATATTAAAAACACTACATATACACATGGGCCTAAGATATGTTTTAATGCTAAATCACTATGTAGTAAACACATTATAATTGCTCAGAACATAAAAACTATAGTCAGAAGATACAAATTACCAATTTAACAAATTTCATTGCAAGGTTAAACAAATCATTTTTTTTGATAGAGACTCAAAGCTAGATAGGGTGGACAGATTTATAGTAGATAACATAATAGAACTGAGTGTTAAAATTCAAGATCATTGGCATGACACGTCCCAAAGAAGCTAGATGAGAACATGATCTTCTGTACTGTCTTGGTTATGATTTCTATTGCTGTGGAGAGACACTATGATCACAGCAACTCTTATAAATAAAAAATTTAATTGGGGCTGGATATATAGATCAATATGGCAGGATGCATGGCAGCACACAGGCACAGACACAGTCCTAAAACAAGAACATCCCCACCAATAAGGCAACACCTCCTAATAGTGTAAATCCCTATGTGCCTATGGGGACCAATTTTATATCACCACATTCTACTCACAAGGAGTAGAATTCATAGGTTTGTAGCCTTACCATAAGGCAGACATGCCTTTAGTTTGACTTCAAAAGTCCTCATAGTCTGTCAGTCTAAAACCTATTTAAAACTCTATAGTCTCTTTGGAGAGTCATGCAATATCTTAACTGTCACCCCTATAAAATCAAAATAAAACAAGATTACATTCTACAACAGGATGGACAGGGATCCATAGTGAGGAAATATTGGACCAAACAAGACTGCCAATCAGTTGGGCTAATTCCAAACTTTCCATCTTCTTGCCTGATGTCAAAATCCTCTTCAGATCTCTAAGTCTTTTCAGCCTCGTTCACTAAACACACTTCTTTCTCTCAGGCTGGTTCCATTTCATGTTGTCAGTGTTCCTTAACAGGTATTCCATGACTCTGGAACCTCCAACATTTTGGAGTCTCAAAGACAACCCAGGCTTCACCATGAAAGCTTCATACAGTGGCCTCTCTAGGCTTCCATCACCTCTGACACAGTCTATCTTAAGCAGCTTTCTTTAGTCAAGAAAGGAGATTTTTTTTAACCCCTTTTGAGTATATTTGGCTCTAAATCTAGAACCATGTAGCTTCAGCTGCCAAGTTTTGTTTTTTTTCTGGGTGCAGAAAACGCCCCCCTCATTTAGTTACATCTCTATTTGCTTATTATTTTCAATGGTTTTCTTCATTGCCTAAGGTTGCCTGTACTGAAACTTACTCCATAGAGTAGCCTGGCCTAGTATTCAGAGATCAATCAACCTCTGCCTACTGAGTGATGTAATTAAAGTTGCTCCTTTTCATTGTATATCTGCATAATCATGATCACATAATAACCACAGGTTCTCTGCAAATGTAATTAATCCAAATCTTTTCAATTTAGACTCAGGTAGATTCAGCTTTGGACAAGAAGAGAAAGCAGCCACATTTTCTACCAAAATAGCACAAGGAAAGTCTTTAGGTCACATACTAAAATTATTTTCCTCTGAAATCTCCCCTACATTCCAAATCATGCTCTTCACTTCTGTCTTCCATGACTAGAGTGGGCATTCTTAAACCACCCATGTAGTTAGGTCATTGCTAATGCCTGGGTATCTGTAGTTTATAGAGCTGGGTATTGGTACAAGTTAGAGAAACTATCAGTCATTACTTAAATTCTTACTTTATTGGAATGATTGCTGTAGAGCTTGGGTGTTACATATCTATTATTCTATTTGATCTACCATTACCATTTACATATTCAGCTTAAAGTTTATATATTTTTATATACTGTTTTCATGACAGTCTTATAAAAATAAAAAAAAAGTGTACCTATACTTTCATATCCCTTTTTCTAATAGCAGAAAAGACTTTATTTTATCTATCTATATTTTTCTAAGTAATCTTCCATAAAATCTGCATGAAGTTCCATTGCATTAATATAAATAATGTAAATGACCAGCTTCCAAATTGGGCTTCTTCTGACTTTTACAATGTAAATGAATTTGCTCATGTAGGCTTTCCTAAGCTACACATAAAATTGTTATACATCTCCTCACACTTTTTTTTTTTTATTTGTGAACATAGCTATTGTTTAGTGTTCTTTTTTTTTTTTTTTATTTTCAGCAAATCAAAAAAATTTAAAAAGCATTCGAACAGAATAAAATGAAAAGAAACAAACAAGCAAAATACCAAGAGTCAGATATACTTATACAAGAATTCTATAGAGCCTTCAAACAAGCAATACTTTTGAGTTATGTTTAAAAAAATTCAGAACCACAATAAGCTCCTTCACAAAGCAAGTAATATTGAAATAGTGAAATCAAGTATAAACCCAACAAAAAAATATAAGTTATAGTCCAGTATCCCTCATGAATATACATACAAAAATTCTCAATGAAGTAGTTGCAAACTGAATACAAGAGATATAAAAAAATAATATTCCATGAACAACTGAACAACTGTTTTTTTTTTTAGAAGACCATACTCCATATACAGGCTGCATGTTTTGGGATAGCCCCCACTCCAGATGTTTGAGACCTACATGAAAACCAAGCTGCACATTTACAACATATGTGCAGGGAGGCCTAGGTTCAGCCCATGGAGCTAGATCTGTGTAGACTAGATATGCTCCACGGTTGGTGATTCAGTCTCTGAGAGCTCCAAGGGTTCAGGTTGGTTTACTCTGTTGATCTTCCTGTGCAGTTCCTATCTCCTTAGGGCCCACAATCCTTCCACCTATTCTTCTTAAGAGTCCTCAAGCTCCATCCACTGTTTGGCTCTGGATGTCTGTATCTGTCTGTGTCAGCTGCTGGTTAGAGCCTCTCAGAGGACAGCTTGCCCCTATCTGTTCTCCGGCTGGAGGTTTAGATCCTGGGAGCTCTGGTTGAGAAACATCTAAAGAAGTGCTCAGCATCCCTAGTCATCAGGGAAATGCAAATGAAAACAACACTGAGATTCCACCTCACACCAGTCAGATTGGCTAAGATCCAAAACACAGGTGACAGCAGATGTTGGCGAGGATGTGGAGAAAGAGGAACACTCCTCCATTGTTGGTGAGATTGCAAGCTGGTACAACCACTATGGAAAGCAGTCTGGCGATACCTCAGAAAATTGAACATGGTGTTACCTGAGGACCAGCTATACCCCTCCTGGGTATATACCCAGAAGATATTTCAACATGCAACAGGGCCACATGCTCCACTATGTTTATAGCGGCCTTATTTATAATAGCCAGAAGCTGGAAAGAACCCAGATGTCCTTCAACAGAAGAATGGATACAGAAAATGTGGTACATTTACACAATGGAGTACTACTCAGCTATTAAAAATAATGAGCTCATGAAATTCTTAGACAAATGGATGGAGCTAGAAAATATCATCCTGAGTGAGATGACCCAATCACAAAAGAACACACATGGTATGCACTCACTGATAAGCGGATATTAGCCCCAAAACACACAATACCTAAGATGCAACGCATAAACCTCATGAAACTCAAGAAGAAGGAGGATGACCAAAGTGAGGGTGCTTTTGTCCTTTTTAGAACGAGTATCAAAAGATTCAACCAGAGCTCTCACACTTTCTTAAGAATGGATGTTGAGGAAAATATAGCCTTAAAGTTTCATCACTAAATATTAAGCAATACTTATTCTTCATGATGCACAGAGACATTTTTGACAATAGATTCACTTCAGAATAACTGAGTAAAACAAGAAAATTCTCTTGGAAGTAAATGCTCAAATTGTTTTACTTCCTTAAAGTATTCATGCCTGTTTTTAAAGACTATATTATAAAAGTTTAACATGAGTTATATTTTCAAAAACTCATGTTATGAGTTTCATATGTTTTATTTTGGAGATAATGACTTCTTAAAAAGAAAATTAAAGCCTGCAATGAAATGATTCAAGATAATTACAATATAATTTTACAAGTTTGACTTCTAAATGGTGCATACATTATTTTCCTATTTGTACCCTATAAACTTGTTCTGTAATCTTAGGTCACTGTTCACAGACTATTTTGTTGTTTCTATTTAAATACTAGAGCTATTTCTTCTTTCTCACAGGCTCAGAAGCTGGCTCAAAAGTGCCACTGGACAGAAGCCTATATTTATCTATTAAACAAATGAATAATTGAATAATTTTGAAAAGTCCAAGTTATTTCCTTAGGAAACCCAGTTTAAT
This sequence comes from Mastomys natalensis, assembly GCA_021653895.1. Classification (NCBI taxonomy): domain Eukaryota; kingdom Metazoa; phylum Chordata; class Mammalia; order Rodentia; family Muridae; genus Mastomys; species Mastomys natalensis. Next base: position 179,194 of record JAJTUV010001277.1, read on the forward strand.
TTTCACCCTCAACATACTCTTCCAAAATAATAGAGCATCTGTATTCCTTTATACACCTAGTTTAATTCCTTTTGTGTTTATGAAGAGAGAGACAGGTAGACCTGTGTATATATGTGTGCTATAGAGAGAAACTTGGTATGTGTGTTGTGTTTTGTGGTGTGTGATGTTTATGTGCCTGAATGTAGATACCACAGGAGGATATTAAGTGTTCTGCTCTATCATTCTTGTCTTATTGACTTAGGACATTCTCTTTTCTTTCTAATACCTTTCATTGAAGATTATTTTTTCTCACATAATATATCCTGATTATGGTTCCCAGTCGGTTACTCCTCCCAGTTCTCCAGATAAACTTCATTTCTCACTCAACATCACAATAACGGCATTAAAAATTACTGGGCATTAATATCTCTCAACAGCAATGGACTCAATTCCTAATAAAAAGACATATGTTAACAAAACGGATATAAATGGACGTGATCATTCTGCTGCATACAAGAAACATACCTGAGCAACAAAGATCGATATTATCGCAGACTAAAGGGCTAGAAAAAAATTTCCAAGCAAAGAAACTCAAAAAGAAAGCTAATCTAATATAATAAATATTATATAAATATTTATTAAATATTAAATAAATAAATATAAATATGGATAGCTAATATAATAAATAGCTGATTACCAAAATGAATTAAAAGAGATATAAAAAAGGATACTTCATACTCATCAAAGGAAAAATCCATCAAGATGACATCTCAATTCTGAATATTTATGCCAAGATGCAAGGGCACCCACATTTTTGAAAGAAACTATTTATTACTAATAGTTTAATAGTGGAAAATTTCAATACCCACTAACACAAATGAACATATCATTCAGATAGAAAAAAAACAAACAGAGAAATAATAAAGCTAACAGATGTTATGAATCAAAAGGACCTACAAATATTTTCAGAACATTTCATTCAAACACAAAAGCATATATCTTCTTCTCAATACATGGCAGAACCTTCTCCAAAATTGACTAATATTCAGTCACAAAGAAAGTCTTAACAGATACAAAAAAATCAAAGTAGCCCTTTGGATCTTAATACATCAGTATAGATTAAATCTGGAGTTCAACAAAACAAAAACAAAAGAACGCCTATTAACTCATGGAACATGAACAACTCTGTACTCAATAATTTTAGGACCCTGAAAGGCTGCCATGCCCTGGCTGAGACTTTCTGTGTACTGCTGTCTACTAAGTAACATTCTGTAGTTTCTCTAAGACCAAAAACATCCTGACTGAGGCATGGTGCCCCAGGAAGGGAATTTACACTTGACATCCATTGCTCCCCAGTTGAGTTCCTGGTTTTCCTTGAGTTTGTGTTTTTCCTTCCCTGTCTTGGTGTATATATTGAACCTGCTCAATAAAAGCTTTGGCATTTCTCATAATGAATGTCCCGAGTCTGTGTCTTCCTTTAATCCCCCAGGCCTACACCCGAGCTCGGTACTGTGGCAGTGCTGGAGCTGACAAGTGGAGGTCCCACCGAGATCGGGAAAGCAGGAGAACCTGACGGGATTGTTCCTGAAGGAAGCTGGCCTGCACAGTTAGTGGAACGTATTGGAGAGGCAGCATGTGATCAAACTGAAAATAGCACTAAGTGAGTATGAGTTTTGATTGAACCATGGGAATTGTAAGTACCTTCCTAGGAGTAGTGGCACAGGATGATGTACCTTAAAAAAAATCTTTGTATGAGGTGGAGAGCAGCTCCAGGTCTGAGGAAGAGGAAGAAACTTTAGAAAAGGAAATAGCTTAATTAAAGGAAGAAATGAAGAAATGCAAGGTCTGAAAGGGAGCAGATTGGAAAGGGGAGTGATCACCTAGTAAAAATCCTTTGGTGGATTCTACAGAGGCCACTGCTCCCTGCATATGATGAATGCTCCCTGAGGGATGGTGGGTAGTGGAGTCCATCCCTAAGAAGGGGATGATTTTTCTAAAGCAGGTTCCAATCATGCTTATCCTGTATGGAAGTCCTTCACCCTAATAACCCTAGACAAATGCTTAGGTAGCATGTGCCTTTTTCTTTTAAGAGAAATTAAATAAAGAGCCTCAAAGAAGCAGTTTTCTCCTATGGGGCCTTGTCACCCTTTTCTTTGGCAAATTTGAGTCCTATAGCACCTTTAATTTAACACCAGTATATTGGCAACAACTATGCTGCACATTGTTGAGTGGAGGAGATTATTTACTGTGGAGGGAGAATATCAGGAGCAATGCATTACCTTGGCAACATTAAATGCACAGGAAGGGCAACCCCAGACAAATCTGGAAATGCTAATCAGATCAGGACAATATGTTTCTCTCCATATCAGATTCATTATGATCCTGCTATTTATGCCCAAATTGCCACTGCAAGCTATTAGAGCCTGGAAAGCTTTGCCTAATAAGCAGCTGGAGTTCAACTATCAAGATGTCCAGCCCTCTGAGCCCTTCCAAGATTTTGATGAATAGGATACTCCAGTTAGCAGAAAAATTGTTTGGGGATGCTCATACCGCCATGCCCTAGTAAAACAGTTAGCCTTCGAAAATTCTAATAAATGGTGCAAGGACGCCATTAGACCACATAGATCAAAAACCTTAAAGGATTACATTAGAGTTTGCAAGGAAATTGAGGGAAATTTTGTTATAGGCAATACTAGCATCTGCCATGCAAAAAGGATCTAGCAAGAAATAAAACTTGCTTTGGATGTGGTTAAGTTGGACATTTTAAGAGGAATTGTCCAAGGAACAAGGGGATTGTGGGTCCTGGCCTGTGCCCTCAATGCCAAAAAGGTCATCATTGGGGTAATAAATGTAGATCAAAATCAGATGCTGATGGCTACCCTCTCCTCACTCTGGAAACGGGCAGCAGGGCCCTGCTCCGGGCCCACAAAACAAAGTGTACAGATCTATGAATACTACTATTACCCCTACTCCAGTTTGGTTTGTGCCTCAAACCAACCCCTTTATGTCAAAGACCTTGTCAAGGTAGCCCAGGAAGCACAGGATTGGACCTCCACAGCATCCACAAGGGCAGTATTGACACCTAAAATAGGCCCTCAAGCATTAGGTACTGGAGAGTATGGCTACATCCCTTCAGGGAGTATGGGCCTTCTCCTAGGATGCAGCAGTGTCCTTTTGAAGGGAATTAGGATCCTTCCGGAGTGGTAGACTCAGATTATACTGGAGAAATTAAAATTGTGGTTACTGTGGATAGGGGAGTTGTAGTTATTTCCCAGGGAAATAGAATTCCTCAACTAGTTCTTTTGCCGAGGCTACCCACTAAACATGCTACAATTAAGGATACTAGAGGTGATGAAGGATTTGGATTCACAGGGACTGCTGCCTTCTGGGTTTCCACCCTGGAGGACCACCCTACCCTTACCCTTTGGGTTGATCCGAAAGCCTAATGCAAGGAATTCTGAATACTGGTGCAGATACTACTTGATATCTAAAACATCTTGGCCTAGTAGCTGGCCCTGGATAGATTCTCTTCAGCTTATAAGGAGTGGGGAGAGCTGCCATACCCATCAAGAGCAGTAAGATCTTAAAATGGTGAAATGAGGAAGGACATGAATTATTACGAAAGGGAATTTGTTTTCAAGTAGATGTATAGAGTTGATGAATAGATACTCTGAGAACTTTAAATGATTATCAAACATTGTTAGGAGACATAAATTGGTTGAGACCCTTCCCTACAATTAAGCGCAGGACAGTTAAAACCTTCTTTGATATTCTTAAGGGAGATGCATCACCCACTTCCCCAAGACAATTAAATGAAGATACTAGGGAATGTTTGAAAATGGTACAAGAAGCTCTTGAACAAGTTCATTTAAATTATGTAGACTATTCATACTGTTACTTGTGGGTTTTGCCTCAAAACATTCTCCAACTGGTGCCCTTTGGCAGGAGGGCCCTATTTTATGGGTTCATTTGCAAGCTTCACACTCCAAGATTGTTGTATCTTACTCACAGCAGTAGTTTCCTTGTGTTTAAAGCCCATAAAATAAGCCTACAAATGTTTGGTAAAGAACCAGACTTGTTTATTAGTCCTTATAATAAGGATCAGATCCAAGTTTTATCTCAAAATTGTGTTGATTTGGTCTTGTTTGTTTGTACCATTAATAGCCCATTTGATAATTATTATCTGGATAACAAGTTGTGTCAGTATTTTTAAATTCCACCCAGTGGTTTTTCAAAAAATTATTTCCAATCAGCCCTTGAATCAGGCTTGCCTAGTATCTACTGATGAATCCTCCAATGATAGGACTGCAGTTGCTTCCCAAGGTAGAGTTGAGACCTTATAGAGTGACCAATTGCTCTGCACAATTAGCAGAGCTAAAGGCTGTACAATTGGCACTATCTTGTTCCCAATCAATATATATTTTATATATATGATAGTGTATATGTTTCTCAAATTATGGAACCCTTGGAGACTGCATCTTATGTGGCACCTGTGTCTTGATTTGCTCTTGCCTATGGGTGCAAGCTCTTTTATGGTAGCAAACTTTGCCTGTGTTTGTGGGTCATATTTGGGGATATTCATTGTTGCCAGGCCCCTTGGCCCAAGGTAATAGTGAGGCTTATTTTCATACCAAACAAATTTTGCTTGCCTTAATTTAGTCACTAATTATGATAAGGCTGTTGCTATGCATAATAAATTTTATCTTAATTCAAATTTCTTGAAATTTCATTGTGACATTATCAGAGAACAGGCTGTTCAAATTGTTACTCACTGCTCTCACTGTGCTCAGTTTATCTCCTCCTCTAATTTGGAGTGAATCCCCAAGTTCTTGCACCCAATGATATTTGTCAAATGGATGTTACACATATTCCTTCATTTGGGAAATCACACTTCATTCATGTTATTATTGATATCTTTTCTGGTATGATTTTTGCCTTGGCTCACATTGAGGAAAAAAATAAAAGATGTTAAGAACTATTGCCTGCAGACATTTGCCTATTTTGGGGTTCCCCACCAAATAAAGACTGATAATGGCCCAGTCTTTAATAAATTTGTGATGAATATAATATTATCCATAAAACCAGGGTTCCTTATAATCCACAAGGCCAGGCTATAGTGGAAGGAGCACATTTAACTTTGAAAAATTATCTTGAAAAAACAAAAAGGGGGAGTTTACCTCACCTCATGCAAGATTATCCTTTATTTTATATATGTTAAATTTTTTATTAGTGGATAAGGATACATTTTCTGCAGGAGACAGACATTGGAAATGAGCCCAGAAGACACTGGGACTAGTGAAATGGAAAGAATTGTCATCAGGTGCATGGAAAGGCCCTGACCCTGTGTTAGTCAGGGTTCTGTTTGTGGTTTTCCTAAAGATGCTGAAAGTCCTGTTTGGACTGAGCATTGTGTGTGCCCTGTCACTATGGAGCCTTGCCCAGGCAGAGATCTACTGGAGCCTTGTGAAGAACCCCCAGTTCTGATGTCAATGGGGATAAGTAGCTTGACTTGGCTGGTCATAGTTTCCACGAACAAGACTACTAGAAAAGCTGCAGCTAATTTTGAGAAATCAACAATTTCTTAATGTTACTCAACAGTTATCTATCTACATTCAGAAGATTAATGATACTTGTGTGCAGCCTCTCTATGGAAAGAAGTTTTTAGCAGGACTCAAGCTGGCCGGAAGGCTCCTTAAAGGGTGGGCTAGAAGTCCTTGTCTTTGGGAGTCTTAGACTTTTGGGCAGCCACAGTGGGATTGATATTTCTTTGCCTCTTTCACAGACAGCAGATCTAGTTCCAGGCAATTACTAACCAGGTGCTCGTGTTGCTAGCACAAGAGAACCCTTCTCCCCAGGTTTGGCTCAGCCTTTACAGAGAATAGTTAGTCAATGATGAGCAATACCTTTCAGTCCTTATCTACCTAAGACAGGGGCCTGAAGCTGGCAGGAATTCCCAATGACAGGTAATTGGTGACCTAAGACAGAAACTATTCACCTATAAAGTAAAAATGGGGGACCTGTAGGACTCTGAAGGGCTGTCATGCCTTGGCTGAGACTTTCCATGTGCTGCTGTCTACTAAGTAACATTCTGAGATTTTTCTAAGATCAAAGCATTCTGATGTAGGCATGGTGCCCCAGGAAGGGAATTTACACTTGACATCCCATTGTTCCCCAGTTGAGTTCCTGTTTTTCCTTGAGTTTATGTTTTTCTTCCCTGGCTTGGTGTACATATTGAACCTGCTCAGTAAAAGTTTTGGTGTTCTCTCATAATGAATGACCTGAATCTGTGTCTTCCTTTAATCCCCTAGGCCTACACCCAAGCTCAGTACTGTGGAAGTGCTGGAGCTTTCAAATAATCACTGAATCAGGGGAAAAAGAAAGAAGTTAAAGATTTTCTAGATATCAATAAAAATGAAGGCAAAACATACCCAAACTTATGGGACACAGTGAAATCTGTGCTAAAAGGAAAGTTCATAGCATTAAAGAATTACTTTCATAAAGAGATTGGAGAGATCTCAAAGTAACAATTTAAAAGCACACCTAAAAGCACTAAAACAAAAAGAAAAAATACACACAAGAGGAATAGAATGGCAAGAAATAATCAAACTCAGGGCAGAAATCAATAAATTAGACACAAAGAGAACAATACAAAGACTCATTGAAACCAAGAGATGGTTCTTTGAAAAACTTAGCATGACAAATAAACTCTTAGCCAAACAAACTAAAAGGAAAGAGACAGTATTCAAATTAACAAAACCAGAAATGAAAAGAAGACATAAAAACAGACACGAAAATCCAAAGAATCATTAATAGGCCTGTACTCAACAAAATTGAAAAATATAAATGAGGTCATACAACAGGAAAAAAAAAGATGTCTGCATGTAGAATAACATAAATAACTTACATTTTTCACCTTGCACAAAACTCAAGTTCCAAGAGTATCAAAGATGTCAACATCACACCAGTTATATTGAATCTAATAGAAGAGAATTTGGAAAATAGCCTTGACTGAGTTGTCATAAGAATATAATACTTATACTTGGCTTCCTGAATATAGTACTGATAGCTCAGGCACTAAGATCAACAATTAATAAATGAGAACTCATGAAACCACAAAATTTCTGTAAGGTAAAGGACACTGTCAAAATGACAAAACTGCAGCTACAGAATGGAAAAAGATCTTTACCAACTCTATATCTGCAAGGTGTCTAATATCCAAATATATAAAAAGATCAAGTTATTAAACACCAACACATCAAATAACCCAATTAAAAGTGGTGTAAAGAGCTAAACAGAGAATTCTCAACAGAGGAATGTCCAAGAAGCACCTGAAGCGTTCAATGTCATTGGTCATAAGGGGAAACACAAACCAAAGCAACTATGAGATTCCATCTTATACCCTTCACAACATCTAAAATGAAAACTTCAAGTGACAGCACTTGCTGGCAATGATGTGGAGCAAGGAACACACCTGCCATTGCTGGTGGAAGTACAAACTTGTATAATCACTCTGGAAATCTAACTGGTGATTTCTTAGAAAATTGGGAATCAAGATCCAGCTATACCATTCCTGGGCATGTACTCAAAAGATGCTTCACCATACCATAAGGATACAGGTTTAACTGTGTTCATAGCAGCTTTATTCATAATAGCTAGAAACTTGAAACAACTCAGATGTCCATCAACCAAAGAATGGATACAGAAAATGTAGGACAATTACACAATATAATGCTACTCAGCTCTTAAAAACAAGCACGTCACGAATTTTGCAAGTAAATGGATGGAACTAGAATATATCATCACGAGTGAGGTAAACCAAAGCCAGAAAGACAGGCAAGGTATGTACTCAGTTAAAAATGGATATTAGGCATGATGTACAGATTCCCATGCTATAACTCACTGACCCAGGGAAATTAATTCATAAGGAGGGCCCAAGACAGGATGCTTGAATCTCACACAGAAGGGGAAATGAAATGAGGGTGGGAATTCAGATGGAGATCAGGTGTGTGGGTTACAGTGGTAGGAGGGAAGAGAGGGCTGGGAGAGAGAAATCAGTTGGAGCATCTCTGAGACAAGCCTGACTGGGATAAGGGGAAAGGGTCCTGGGAGGATATGGGTGTGAATCTAATTGAGAATCTGAGCAATTCCACACAGAAGCTATGTTCTGTCTGAAGGAACTAATGATGTCTACTTTCTGATTTTTGGGCATGTTGCTTACTTATACAGCTTAACACCCATCCCTTGAAGAGAATATATGAAGAGTACTGGAAAGGAAGAGGGCTTATCTTCCCAGCTGTACTAGTGAAACCACTGAACATGGAAATGAAGCTGTTCTGAACTCTCCAGACCACAACTCAGGTAATGACACTGAGATGTTAGCTAGTTGCTCTGAGGAGTAGAAGAATCTACTAGCCAAGACCCACCTAAATTCCTGACCACATGATACCATGACATGTATCTAAATGCAGCTGTCTTTAAGCACTAAAATTTGAGGCAGCAATGAATAGCCAGAATAGTTTTCTTCTTCCTTCCTCCTTTTCTTTTTTCTTTCTTTCTTTCTTTCTTTCTTTCTTTCTTTCTTTCTTTCTTTCTTTCTTTCTTTCTTTTCTTTTCTTTCTTTTCTTTCTTTCTTTCTTTCTTCTTCTTCTTTTTTGCCACTTATACAATTTACGTGAAATGAGGAAACTACAGCCAAGCCTTCATTTGAATAGCTACTGTTGGGATTGGGATTTTAGCTCAGTGGTAGAGTACTTGCCTAGTAGTTACAAGGACCTGGCCTCAGTCCTATAGTATGAGAAAATTTAAAAATACTGACTATTCTTAATTATGGCCTTGTAGCTTTAGACAGCACTTCTGCTATCACTAATGACTCCAACACAAAAGCTGCCTTTGCCTCAGGACACCCAGAACTCATCAAATCTCCTCCAGGCAATGCCAAAAGAGATGCTTCATTTCAATGACTTGTGATTTGTGTGCTCTCTGCAGCTGGTCAGATAATCCAGGCACATTTAAAGGGTAATTTCAAATTTTTCCACAAGCTAAATCTTACAGAATATCTAACCACCCTCCTGTAGAGACAATGGGAGAGTTCCTGGGAGCACAGGAAAAGGAAGAAGTGCTTTCTCTAAACTGAACCTGAGTTACTGTTGGCAGGCTTTGGTTCTCCCTATCCTCAATTGTGGGATCAAACAATTAATGTATTGTATCAAGGTTCTTTGCATCTTATATACCAATGTTTTGGGCAGAAGTTGCAATGTAAAGAAATATGCTTTATTCACCTCCAATGTTATACCAGAATTTCTAGTGTATATATTAGTCTGATAATTTATTACGTAATTATATCTTTTTATGTCTATACCTCTATCTATCTATCTATCTATCTATCTATCTATCTATCTATCTATCTATGTGTGATTATATAAAATTATATTTATATGGTTATATAAGATTATATATATATGTTTATATATATAATAAGTATAAACAAAAATATGACAAAATAAAATCAGATAAAAATTTTAAACAAACAAACAGCATTGGATAGAACAAAGCAACAGAATGAATGGAGTCCAATAAAAGGCATAAGACCAGCAACCCACTTTGCTGCACATTTAAGAATTGCATAAAATTGCTAAACTAGAAGCTATAATGGTCTGATACAGATCCTTGAAGGCTCTGTGCACTGTGCCTCAGTCTTTGTGAGTTCATATGAGCTTTATCATGTTGACATAGAAGACATTGTTTTCTTGGTGTCCTCTATCCCCTCTGACTCTTTTTTTTTTTTTCTGCCTCCTCTTCCACAGTGTTCCCTGAGCCCTTGTGGAAGGATTAGATAGACACTGTTTAGGGCTGAGATCTTTTACTCTGGGTGATGTCTGGCTATGGGTCTCTGTACTTGCTGTCATCTGTTCCAAGAGGAAATTTCTCTGATGACGGCTGAGCAAGTTACAAATCTTAGTACAACTGAATGTCATTGAATCATGTTATTGCTACCATTTTTTAACATTAGTCTTTGGTTTTACCCTAGGTTTCTGTAATATCTAGTCTCATGTTCTTGGTCACACAAACAATGTCAAATATCATTCCATCTTGAAGACAGGTTGGTTAGTAACTCTCAGAAGCTATGTGCCACCATTGTACTGGCACATTTTGTAGACAGGTCATCATTGTAGATTTGTAACTATTTTGCTGTTTCTATGTACCTTTTGGTAGCTTGCAGAGAATCTTCCTATATCAAAGTCATTAGAACAAAGTCTTAATGCAGGAACCAGCTTGACTTCTCCAGGTTCAGTGACTAGTGCAGGTGTCGTGTTGTCTTCAGCAATGGAACGTTCCTGTCAGATTCTGGTGATTTACATGGGATTTCTTTGACCAACAACTGAATTAGATGAAACCAGATACTGATAACAGAAGTTTCTTTTGTGCATGGGATGTCCAGTTGGGCACTGCCATTATTTGGCACCATTACTTGGTGATTTTATTGAGATCACATCCATATATGTATGTACTTTAGGAAGTTTGTACTATACTTGTTTTCCAAACTACCCCTCAAAGCATCGTTAATTTTAATTGTCATTCCTGATATTTTCTTCTTCAATCCCTCTCCCATACCCCTCCTGACTTGGTCCCCATTTTCCAGTTTCATCCCATCCATCAATACCTGTGTATTCTATTTCCCTTCCTTATCTGCTCCTCTCTCAGTCCCTTACTCTATGCCTAACCTCTTTCATTCTATAGACTGTAACTTGCTTACCATTGACTTAGCAGCTAACATTCACATATAAGCAAAAGCATACATATTTGTCTTTCAGAGTCTAGGAAGCTCACTCATGTTGTTTTTTTGGTTCTATTCATTTACCTTCAAATTTTAGGACTTAATTTTTCAGTAGTTGTATAATACTTCATTTTGTAAATGTGGTACATTTTCTTTATCCATTTTTATATTTTCATATAGGCTGTTCCATTTTCTGACTATTATGAATAGAGCAGCAATGAACATGATTGAGCAAATGTCCTTCTGGTAGCATAGCATCATTTGAGAAAATGGCATGGCATGATATAGCTAGATTGTGGGGTAGATCAATTCCTATATTTTTGTGAGACAATTACACTGCTTTCTACAGTTAGCACTCCCATCATCAATGAATGAATGTTCATAACCATTTTGTTGGTTTTAGTCATTCTGACAGGTGTTAGATGGAATCTATATTACTTTTTATTTGTGTTTTTCTTTAAGTATTTCACAGTCATTTGAGTTTTTCTGTTGAGAATGTTTTATTTAGAACTGTACCTGATTTTTAGTTGGCTTTTTTTTAGATATATATTTAGGGTTTTTTCGTTGTATTCGTATTTTTGAAACTATCCTTCTATCATTTCTTTAGTTGGTAAAATTTCTTTCCCATTTTGTAGACTGCTTTTTGCCCAAATGAAAGTATCCTTTGCTACACAGAAAGTTTTAAGTTTCATGAGATATAATTTTGACTTCAGTATTTTTGCTATCATTGTTCAAAAGTATTTTTCTTTGGCAATAAAATTGACCAATCCAGCTCAGTCCGTCCATGGTTCTCTAGGTAGGTAGCGAGGATTAAATAGAAAAAAGACAGTTAGACAACACTGTAGCATGACCCCAGCCAGTTCTGAGACTGACACGGGTTTAATTTTTCCAATCTGCTTTTATACCACTTTTAGAATATGCAAATAAGATCAATTCTGGGTCAAGTAACAGACAATGCAATAACACAAATAGTCAGGCAGCAAGCAAAGCCATAAACAAAATCTCATAAAAATCTTTTCTAGGGGCTAATCAGGATGACCAAGACAAAAGGAATGCCACACATTACTCATCTGAACCCATTCTGAGCTTTGCATTAGCTCAAATATAAATATTCTTAATCTGAGCCTATTTCCTGAGTCCTATTCCTAGATTCTTGCCTTAGCTTACTCCGTGGCCTGACTTGATGTCAAATTCCTGCCAAGTTTCTAGAAGTTACCCCAAAAGCACTCCACACAAAATCAAGATTATTCTATACTTCCTCTTCTATCAAATTCAGTGTACCTGGTTTTATGTTAAGGACTTTGATCCATTTGAGCTTGAGTTTTGTGCAGGATGATAAATATTGGAGTATTTGGATTATGCTACATGCAGCATCCACTTTACCAGTATCATTTGTTGAAGTTTTTGTTTCTGGACTTTTATTGAAAATCAGGTGTCCATGGGTAAGTATATATAATCCTAGGTTTCCAATTCTATTCGTCAACATGTCTGTTTGTGTAAATCACATGTTGTTTTTAATAATACATCCCTGTAGTACAACTTGAAATTTGGAATGGTGAGACTTTCCGAAATTCTTTTATTATTCAGGATGTTTTACCTATCCTAGGTTTTTTGTATTTCCATATAAATTTGAGAATTGTCCTTTTTAAAATCTGTGAAGAACTGTGTTGAGGTTTTAATGGGAATTGCACTGAATCTGTAATTGCTTTTGGTAGAATGGCCATTTTCATTAAATACTACAAATCTATGAGCCTGGGTGATCTTTCCATTTCTGATATATTTTTCTATTCCTTAATTTAGTATCTTAAAGATTTTATCACACAAGCTTTTTCACTTAGTAGGTTAGGGTCATCCAAAGATATTTGATGAATAATTTTGAGGCTATTTTGAAAGGTGTTTGTTTGTTTGTTTGTTATTATTTATTTATTTATATTTATTTATTTTGCCTGATTTCTTTCTCAGTCTATTTGCCATTCTTATATAGAAGAGCTACTGGATATAATTTAGTACCCGCTGCCTGGTGAAAGTGTTTAGCAGTTGTAGGAGTTTCCATGTATACATTTTCAGATCAGATACTTATACTATCATATCATCTGCAAATAAAAGTACTTTGCATATATCTTTCTGATTTGTATCCTTTTGATCTCCTTAAGTTTTCTTATTGCTAGAGTTAAGACTGAAGAATACACTGAATAGTTATGGAGAAGGGCAAACTTATCGTATTCCTGATTTGAGTGGAGTTGTTTTAAGTTTCTGTCAAGTGAAGTTGAGATTGGCTATTGGTTTGTTTTAGACTGACTTTTTTATGTTGAGGTATATTCCTTGTGTACCTTATCTCTGCAAAACTTTTATCAAGAACAGGTGTTGGAGTTTTCCAAAGGCATTTTTTTTTGGATCTATGATCATCATGCATTTATTCTTTTACTTTTTTTTATAGTGGATAAAATTTATTGATATACATATGTAGAACCATCTCAATATCTAGGAAGAGCTCTACTTGATCATGATGGGTGATATTTTTATGTGTTTTTGGATTAAGTTTAAGTGTTTTATTGCCATTTTTTGCATTTCTGATCATAATGGAAAATTCTTTGCAAACCCAATATGGTAGAGTATAGATTTTAAAAGTATGTCTTATGATTCTCTGCCTTCCTTTATGTCTGTTGTTATGGCTCTGTTTTTTTCTTCTTTTCTCTCTCTCTCTCTCTCTCTCTTTTTTCATTTAATTTGTATTATTTCTCTGCCTTTTAGTTGAAAGTTTGTCAATCTTACAGATTTTCTCAAAAACAAACTCTTTGTTTCACTGCTTTTTTGCATTACTTTTAATTTAATTTAATTTTAATTTATTGATTTTAGTCCTGACTCAGATTATTTCTTTCCCTGTATTCCTTTTCAGTGTTCTTTCTTCTTTCTTTATAGAGCTTTTAGTGTGCTATTAAGTTATCCATATGAAATATCTCAAATTTTTTAAATGTAGCCACTTAGTGGCATCAAATTGCTTATTAGATCTGCCCTTTATTTTTTCATTATAAGTCTGAGTAAATTGTATATTTACTTGTATTCAATTCTAGAATGTCTTTAATGCTTTTCTTAATTTCTGTCTTGACACATATTCTTTCAGTAGTAAGTTTTTAAGTGTTCATGTATTTTTAAGCTTTCTGTTGTTTCTGTTGTTGTCGATATCATTTTTGTTGAGAGAACAGTAGGATTTAAGATATAATGTCAATTTTTTATTCTTTTCTACATAATATATTCAGATTGTTGTTTCTCCCTACCTTATTTTCTCTCTGATACACTTTCTTCCAGGAATACAATCAAATCACAAAACTGAGAACCATGCTTTATATGCAGAAGACCTGATGAAAACCAGTGCAGGTCATGTGAATACTTCTTCAGTCTCTGTGAATTCATGAATTTTTTCTTATGCTAATTTAGAAGGCTTGTTTTCTTGGCATCCTTGAATTCCTCTGTCTCTTACACTTTCTGCCCCCTCTTCCACAGATTTTTCTGAGCTCTGATGGAGGGATTTAATGGAGACCTCTCCCATTTATGACTGGGTGTACCAAAGTCTCTAACAGCCTGCATAATACCTGCCTGCTGTCGGTGTCTGTGTTTGTTCCCATCTTCACATAATGCTGATGATGGATGGACAAGGCACTACATCTATGATTAGAGACAATGTTATTAACAGATATTTTATTTCTACATTTTTGTAAAAAAACAAATGGGTTTTATACTAGGTCCCTGTGTTATCTATTCACAGATTCTTAGGGCATCCACGTAGTGTCATGTCATGGATCTTAAATCTTATATTGGTTAGTAACTCCACAGACTTTCTATTACCATTCCATAGCAGTCTGGCAATCAGGACAACATTGTAATTTAAATAATTTGTGACCCTTTCTGTTTTTAAATTTCTCTGGGTTTAAGGAGAGAGGAGCTTTATGTACAAAGATGGTAGAACATAGGGCTGAAGGTTTTATGTAGGCATCAGCTCCACTTCTCCATGTTCAGTGAGTTATGTAGGTGTTATCTTCAGTGATGAGACTTTGCTAACAGTTGAGAGAGCAAGCTATAGGTTTGGCAATAATCTGGGTTGTTTGGGAATACCCATGGGACCCTTTTGTCCAAAACTTCAGTTAGATATAATTCAATCCCAGTACTGGAAACTTCATTTGGTAACAAGAGATGTCCAGTTTCAGCTCTGTCTTCCCATTATTTATATGTCATTTAGCTCGCTTTCATATATGTATATATTTAAGGAAGTTTCTATCACATTGGCTTTCCCTAATACTCTTCAAATTACTTTAACGTTAACTGCCTCCCCCACCCCATATTCTTTCTCTTGTTCTCTCTTCTCACCTTTTCTCTCCAGACTTAATCCATTTCTGTACCTGCATCCTTCCCAATATACACCAATCTATTCTATTCTATATCTATTCTATTCTATTCTATTCTATTCTATTCTATTCTATTCTATTCTAAAATTACCTTTTCCTAATGAGATACATCTGACCCCAATTCTTTAGTTCCTTATTTTATTTATAACTCCTGTGGTTCTATTTACTATGGCTCAGTTGTCATTAATTCAACAGCTAATATTTTTCTTTGTGTTTGAGTATATAGTCAATTTTGGAGAAAGTTCTATCAAGGCCCAAGGAAAGCTATATTCTTTAATCATACAGTTAAATGTTCTGTAAATACGTTAGGTTCATATGGCTGTAACATAAGTTGGCTCCAGCATTTCTCTGTTTAATTGTTGTCTGAATGACATATCTATTGGCAAACACTGAGGGTTACAGCAGTGATATTGAAGTCTCACACTATCAGTGTGAGAGTAAATATGTCATTTAAGCTGTAGTAACAGTTCTCTTACAAACTTGAGTGTCCCTTTGCTTCTTATACTGATGTGAACAATTATATGATCCTCTTGAGCCTTTTTTTTAATGAGTATCCTATGGATTTCTCACTCCCTTCTGATTAGTTTTTGCATTGAAGTTCATTTTTTTCTGATATTAAAATTGTTACATCAACTTGATTTTTATGTCTATTGGCTTAAACTATGTTTTTTGTTTTTCTTTTTTATCCATGGATGATGTTATCCTTAATGTTTTCACATCCATTCTCTTAGTCTGTGTTCTTTTACTTGGGGAACTGAGACCATTGTTGAAAGATAACCATAAGCAGTTTTTGGTTTGTTAGCCTAGTGATGTCTGAGGCTAGTAATTCCTAGAAATTTTCCTGTCTCAGACTTTTTTCAGCTTCAGTACTGCATTTACAAGAACATATTGTGTTACTGCAATTTTACATTGGTTCTGGGGATCAAAGCACATTTCCATTTCTCATGTTTGAGCAGACATGCACTGAGATACAATCCAGTTGTTTGTCCATTGAGTCACCTAAGTATGGGTATTTTACAGCTTCTAAATTATCTTTCTCCTTACATTTGATCTTGTGTTATGTGTATAATTCTATTAGACAAGACCATAGCCAGAACCGTGTGTGTGAGTGCACAGTGGTGTGTATGTGTTTGTGCATGTATGTGTGTGTGCATGTATGTGTGTGTGTGCATGTATTGTGTGTGTGTGTGTGTGCATGTATGTGCGTGTGTGTGTGTGTTGTGTGTGTGCATGAAAGAGTGAGGGGGGAGAGAGGTAGAGAGAGAAGCAGTCTTAACTGTATCATTTGTTAAATCACTGTTTACTCATTAGTAAATTTGCAATATAGCTTTAAAATTGTTATAATAGTTAATTCTCCTTTTAAATGAGATAAAAAAATGTGCAAAAGAGTATGGCTCATATTTCTGCTTGTAAATTCTGATGGCCACTTATTTTAAGTTGATAAAATCCTATTTCTGTGTTTCACAAATAACTTCTCATTAGTCTGAAGATGTTCTGAGTTGAAAACTTTTGAATTGATTTCTAAATTTCCCAACATATTTATTCATAAATAGCAAAGAATAATGAGGAAAGATTAAAAGATGAATGTCACATATTTTCACTCTACCTGTACAAGGCACACAGCATGTATTTTGCCCATGAGTATTTCTTATGAATGGTCTAGGTGGCTTTATATTCTCTCCACCTGAGTAGGAGATAACAATATATTGACTACATTTCTTTCACAAAAATTCAGAGAATGTTAATTATACTTTAGATAGTTAGGGATTTGTTAGTTCTTACCATTTCTAATGATATGCCATGAACCTGCATTAACAACATAAACATATATTATTAGTATAAACAAACACAATGGAACTTTAGGCAATACAATTGGAGTAAAATCAATTTTATTATTTTTGGGTTTGTTGCCCTAATATTTTGCAAAATGTTATAAATTGTGAGGGAGATTTTCATAACTATGTACTGTAGTAGAAATTAGTGACCAATTTGTAGTAGAAGTTGTTATTTAACCCTCCAAATTTGTCGCGGTAAAACTCCTACCCAATGGAGACCAGTAAAGGAAGACACAACTCAGCAATCATATATAAATAACACGCCTGGATTGGGCAGATTTACCACTATACTACTCTAATCCCCGGCTATGAGATCCCTTATAACTTGCGGTTATCCAGGCCGCATGGTTGTCCAGCTCCGTGTCGGCTTCCTTCTACGCCGGCTTCCTTCTGCTTCTACCTCGACTACCTCTGCCTCTGCTTTCTCCTTCTGCATCTCTCCAGACTTCCTTCTCTTCTGCCCCTGCTCTGCCTTTTATATCGAATTCCTCTCACTCTCTCCTTCCCCTAAGCCTTTTCTCTGCCTCCCCTTCTACTGCCCAATCTCTGGCTCTAGTCTTTATTTTACAGGTTTTAATTGGACAGAAGATTCACAAGATGTCATTTGTGTACAGATTCAGTCATCCTCTGCAGCCCCTCCCAGAAGGGTGGAACTAGTATCAAAATACAAGCCTGGGGCTATTCACTGGGAACTAGGATCAAAATAAAGGCTGAGGCTATCCACAACATTGATTCAATCCTCCTCTGGAGCCCCTCTCAGGGGGATGGAACTAGGATCAAAATACAAGGCTGGGGCTATCCAAACAATGTGTAACCTTGAAGAGTTGCACCGAAGAAGAACACAATATCATCATCAGTTTCAGGACTACCCACAAGAATTAACATGGAGGACTCATGAACTTCAGCTGCATATTACAGTGATTCCTTATCTGATGTCAATCTGGAGAGAGGTCTATGAAACTGTATGCCGCATGGAATCTGGGGATGAAGATGGTGGTGATGACACTTATAAAGAGGTTGGATAGGGATTCAGGAAACGTTATATTAAATAACACTTAATCTCTTGGATTGGAAGTTCATATTTCTCTATTTCATTACATCATCTCATCTTGTATCTACTTCTGTGATCTATCTTCTTCTATTATCTATACTATCATCTACTTTCTATATCTTCATCTTCGTCTATATATCTACCTATCCTCCAATCCATCATTAATCTACTCATGCCCAGTCTATTGTCGATTTCATTTCTGTCCTATCATATCTGTTACATTAGTTGTGCAAGAATTTTTTTTAAATTTTTTATTGGTTATTTTATTTATTTACATTTCAGAATGTTATCTTCCCTTCCTGGTTTCCCCTGAAAATCCCCTATCCCAACCCTCTTTTTCTATAAGGGTGCTCACTCACCCACTCACTCACTCTCATCTCACCACCCTAGCATTCCCCTAGCTGGGGCATCAGGTCTTCATAGGACCTCTCCTCCCATTGACATCAGATAAGGCAATCCTCTGCTACATATGCAGCTGGAGTCATGAGTCCCTCCATGTGTATTCTTTGGTTGGGGGTTTAGTCCCTGAGAACTCTGATGAGTTGATATTGTTGTTCTTCCTATTCAGTTGCAAACCTCTTCAGCTAGACTTCGATCCTTCCCCTAACTCTTCCATCGTGGTCCCCGTGCTCAGTCTAATGGTTGGCTGAAAACATCTGCATCTGTATCAGTCAGGCTCTGGCAGAGCTCTCTAGGAGACATCCATATCAGGCTCCTGTCAGCAAGCACTTCTTGGCATCAGCAATAGTGTCTGGGTTTGGTGGGTGCATATGGAATGGATCCCCATGCGGGGCAGTCTCTGGATGGCCTTCAGTCTCTGCTCCACACTTTGTCCCTGTATTTCTTTAGATCAGGCGCAATTCTGGGTTAAAATTTTGGAGATAGGTGTTGGCCCCATCCCTCAACCAGAGGCTGTGCCTAACCTCTGGATATGGTCTCTGCAGGTTTTCCTCTCCTTTGTTGGGTATTTCAGCTAATGTCATCCCCATAAGGTCCTGGGAGCCTATTGTTTCCTAGTGTCTGGGACTTTCTTTTGGCTACCCCCAGTTCCCCATCCCCCATTGCTACACACCTCTGTTCAATTTCCTGTACATCTGTACATCCCCAATCTCCTTCCACACCTGATTCTGACCCCTATTTTTCTTCTGCAAGAAATTTAAGAAAAATGTTTTAGTGTTTTAGAAAGTGGCATTAGTAATAGATCTAACCACCATTTAAAAAAAAACTTAAAAACACCTGATATTTGGGGCTGGGCAAATGGCTAAGCAGTTAAAATGCTTTTGCAATTATCCTGAATTTGTGTCCCAGCATTCATTTCGAGTGGCTTACAACCGCCAGCTTCAGGGAATCTAATACCATTTTTCAGACTCTGGGAACCCTGACATACATATGGTATACACACACACACACACACACACACACACACACACACACACACACACAAGTAAATAAATAAATAAATAAATAACCATAGTAACAAACAAACCACCTGATATTTTAGACATGTATCACTGGTGATATTGAAATTTTGACTTTTTTTCTCATAAAATAGTATTGTTTATTAAGGATTATCTGAAGAAAGAAAGTACAGTGAACTTCTGTAGAACTACTTCATTCTTTGTTTAGTTTTCTATTTTTAATATAAAAGTACTTTATTTATATTTTATATAATATGGGAGGGGTCCCTCCAAAAGCTGTACATATGTGTACCACAGGCATGTCTGGTTCCTGGGGAGACCAGAAAACTGGATCAGATTCCCAGAATTGGTAGCACAGAAGATTTGACCCACTGTGATGTTGAGAGGCCAAATCCTTTGGACTCAGACTCAATCTTAGAGAATCTGACCTATCGTTGGACTCATGTTAACTAATAGTCTGGCACCTCACATCAGTTTCCAGGCTTCCCACAATAAGATCTGAGTCTAGCACCAGTTTCCAGGTTACCCCTCAATAAGACTTGCATCTAGCACCAGTTTCCATATTATTCCCAATAAATATGCACCTCCAGGTTACAAGCCTGCCCCTGCCACTTCACTTCCTAATAATCACCTATCAAGAAGAAAACAGAAGTTAAGTTTATGGCTTGGCACCCAGCACCAGCAAATTATGTTAAAGGCCATAATGGTCCCCCAATCAGATGTGTAAAAGGCTAGATACCCCCTTCTTGCCTCTATAAATGCTTGCCTGAAGCTAGACTTTGGACCCCTTCCCATTCTCCTGCATCAGAGATGGTGGTGTGTCCCAAATCTGAGCTCGATAAAGAGACCCTGATGTGATTGCATCAGATTTGATTCCTTGTGTTCTTTCTGGGGCTCACAAATGTTTCCTGGCACAAAATTGGGTTCTGGGAACAGAATCATAACAGAAGAATCTGCTAAGCATTAATATCCATACTCATGTGTCATCATTATACCTCCCCAGTTTTTTCACAGAAGTTTCTCCTTTCCCTTTCATAATGTGGTTGAACTCAGGCATTTATTTGTTAAGCATAGATCTACCACTAGCTAAGCTGTATATTCCCCAAAACTATTTTGTTTGATGTTGAGGTTTTATCTCAAATTCTAGAGAAAGGAAATAAAACAAACAAACAAACAACAAACAAATCTCCAACTCCTTGGAAGGAAGGATAGTGGGAAATATGACAGATGACATTTTTATAGTTTTGACACTGCTGGCATTTACACAGGACAGGTGGCATGAGAGCATCTACAGTCATGTCCATCATTCCGCACCTTTCTAATGATAGTTTGTTGTCTTCTCCAAGGCTAACTTGAATAAGAAGCATTTTTTAGAAGGACTTTGTAGTGGAAGGAAAAGCATTTCACAAACAAAGAATGCACTGACTAGGCAAAGGGTGATTCTCCTAGGTGCCACATGACAGCTGGAACTTTTATATTTGATAAGATCAATACACTCAGCACTGATAGCCACATGTCCTCATGGCAAGTGACAATCTGACAGTCTGGAGGCCACATGCTGGGCCCTGAGAATCACACTCAAACCAAGGCTTATGAAGGCATAGCACTATAGTATGCCTGGAGGTGACCTGAACAAGCAGACAGGAACCAGTAAGGACCCTTGCTTCAAGCTTATTAAGACCACTCCTGTGCTGCTGTGCCCCCATGTATTTAAGGAAGAATAAGAGTTTATGAGACATAAATGATGTCTCCATATAAATAACACACAGGTTTTATGATCCATTTTATGCCACAACTTAAATATTCACTAAGAGATGGCCATGCTTCATCTTGATGGACAGGAGAGTTTGACTTCTTAATTTATCATTTTATTGATTTCCTCCTAAAAATCTCAAAAAGAATGAAGCCACATGTTTATATACATGTAATATAATGAAATACTACCTTTTACTTTGGTTATTAAAAATACATGGAAATGTGATATTAAAGAGTAAATTTACTGTAAAAAGTAATTTTGAACTAATTACTTGAATTTTGTACACCCAGCAGCAAAATGTCTGGCCCATATGAATGTTGATACTATATAATAGTATGAAGACAAAATGAAGTAGGTTCCATATTTTTCAAGAATGAGTTTGGTAGTATCAGTGTGACCATCTATTTATGCTTGACTTTCAGTGTCCCCAGCACTCAGTTGGGAGCGTCTGTTGTTAATATTATCTTGTTCTTTCATTCCTGCACCCTGAAGTGGTAGCTCTGCTATGATAACTCACCTCCCCTTGTGTGGCTCTTCAGGTCTGCAGTAGGGCCATACCACCTGCCGGAATTGTTGTCTTTTTCTCACTCTTCAGTCACACTAGGCATTTCAGCCTCTTATCTACTTATAATTTTGTCTAATCCTATTCACTTTTTATGTTGATGCTTTTTATGATATTTTTGCCTCAAGCCTCATTCTTCAAGGAAACTTAAAGAATCAGTACCAGAAAATCACATGAAGAAAGCTCAGAGCACCCACCTGGGAACTGATTCTAAGCAATCTGGAATACCCAGATAGGATGTGTAGCTGTTCAGTTTAGGATATAATCAAAGATTATCTAATGAATAAAATCGAATGACTGCATTTTTCAGTGTTTAAAATGTGGTAGAAGTACAAATATTTCATAGCTGACAAGTTATTGAATTGCTTTCTATTGTGTGTAGATAGGACTGATATCAAATGGTTTTGAAAGGTACAGGTCTGTGACCAGCTCTGAGGATTTGTACTACAGAAAATTCAGACTGGAGAATCATGTACTTAAAACATCATTGAGGCTAATCAGGTCTCCAAGGTTTTAACAAACAAGTGAAGAAAACATAAAGTTTCATAAGGTGTGCCCACGTGATTCAAGCACGTTTGAAGCAGATCTCTCAAAAGATCCAAGATCACAGATTCAGTATTATCCTTAGCTACTTATGGAATTATAGCTATGAACTATGGAGTTCAGTTACACATGAGAGTCTCTATCAACAAATAATTAAAATACTCATGATTATCAAAATTTTGGTCTTATACAGCAGAGGTTTAAGGCTTTATAATAGTTAAAT
Organism: Mastomys natalensis; assembly: GCA_021653895.1. NCBI lineage: Eukaryota > Metazoa > Chordata > Mammalia > Rodentia > Muridae > Mastomys > Mastomys natalensis. Next base: position 201,735 of record JAJTUV010001277.1, read on the forward strand.
TAATAAAACAGAAGAGCTTATGTTATCCAATTTAGAATAGTTCAATAGCACCAATTTTTTTTTTTACCTTAAAATAGGTCAGCCAGCATATAGATGAAAGGTATTTCTTTATTGGAAATTTTATTTACATTTCAGATGTTCTCCCCTTACCCCATTTTCCCCCCTCCCTCCCAGGAAATCCTATCCCTTCCCCCTCTTCTTGATTCTATGATGGTGTACCCCACCTACCCTCCCCGTACCTCACCTCCCCACCCTGGAATACCCCCCCACGACGCCCAACCTTCATGAGACCAAGGATCTCTTCTCCCACCTATATATAGCCCCCTTGCGTATATAGCTAGAGCCATGGATCCCTCCCTAAGCGCTCCCAGGCTGGTGATTTAGACCCTGGGGGCTCTGGTTGGTTGTATTGTTGTTTTCCTCATGGTGTCTTGAATCATTTCAACTCCTTCAGTCTTCACTCTAACTCCTCTATTGGGAACCCCATGATCAGTTTGATGGTTAGCTGTGAGCATCTGCCTCTGAATATGTCAGACTCTTGCAGACCTCTAAGGAGACAGCTATATCAGGCTCCTGTCAGCATGTACTTCCTGACATCCACATCAATGTCTACCTTTGGTGACTGCACATGGATGGATACCAGGTGGAATGGTCTGCAGACGGCCCCTCCTTCAGTTTCTGTCCTCACTGTTGTATCCATATTTGCTCCCTTGATATTTTGTTACTCCTTCTAAGAAGGACTGAAGCCCACCCCCACTTTCTCATCTTATGTTTTGGACTGTGAGTGAATCTTGGGTATTTCAAGCTTCTGGGCTAAAATCCATAATCAGTGAGTGAATACCATGTATGTTCTTTTGTGATTGGGTTACTTCACTCAGGATGATATTTTCTAGTTCCATCCATTTACATAAGAATTTATCGAATTCATTGTTTTTATATGTATCCATTGTGTAAATGTATCATTTTTTGTGTCCATTCCTCTGTTGAAGGGCATCTGGGTTCTTTCCAGTTTCGGGCTATTATAGATAAAGCTGCTATCAACATGGTGGAGCATATGTCCTTGTTATACGTTAGAAAGATATTTCTTACAAATATATTTATGAACTGCAAAGTTACTACAGAGTAGCTATGATAATTTTCTATGTTTAAGCTTAAAGTGCACACTTACTTGTAAAGTACCTTTTTAAAAATTCCTGACAGGGTACATAGTTTCTCAACTCCTACCTGCCAGCAGGTAATTGTTTCTATAACCAATTTCTGAAGATTTGGAACATTACAGATAGCCATGTTCTAAGGATAATGGAGTTAGTAATTGACAGATGCAAGGGGAATAAAACAAATGGTAATGAAAAATATAATGAAAACACGTTCTGTTTTATGTAGATATATAGTAATGTGTGTTTGTTGTGTGTGTGTATTATATATGGTTTTATGTATACATATATATAAATAAAACATAACATTAACATTTACATGAAATTTGAAAAACATTTTCATTGGCACACAATTTCATATTTGTGAAATAAGCACATACATATTAAGCAATAGTTGATAGTTAAGAGTTAATGATAACAAAATTGTTTCATGGATACTTCCTATTGGAAAATCCCTGTATCATCATATGAAATATTCCCATGTACAATAATAAATGTTATTTGTGGGTATGTATTTGACCAGTGTTTAATCTGTCTAACATCTGGGGACATTTAATATAGATGATAAATTATAGTCATGAATGAATTAGTATTCTTACTACTAGGAGAGAAAAAAAAAACAAATGTCAAAAACTAATGATATATAAAATGGTAACTATAAGATAAATGGACCATTCTTTTTTTATTTAATTAAATATATCTGTGACAAAAGCCAATACTGCAGTATTGACTGAATAATTTAATCTTATCATCTTATGGAGTAGATTTCAAAATAATAGATTGTTCAAGCTGAGGAAGTTATTAAATACTTTCAGATTCATGAGAATTGTGGGTTTAGAGCTGATTCCTTCTACTTCATTCCTCAATGTTGACAGATATTAGAACATTCATAATAAACCTGCCATTAGGTGAGTTCAACTCTTCTTTTTTATTTCCCTGACAGAAAAAATATTCATTTTGCCTGAAATATTTTCTTTCTAAAGGCCTAATTTATGAGGACCAAAATAACTCATTCCAAATGGTCTATTCAGACTTTATTTATTGGAAAATATTTTGACACTTGTGATATGTTTAAGATGCTAATAACTAACATAATTATGATGAGTGAGTGTTAACTTAGGATGGATTATGGCAGAGATTAAAAGCAAGAGTGTAGTTAAATGACATGTCAGACATAGGGTAGGGTCTTAAATATTGTTTTATTTAGTTAAACTCATGATCATCACATTAACATGCTTGCCTGAGACTGTATCATTCTATGCATGGACATGCCCTTCCAAATAGAGAAAGAAGAATTTTATTTCATTCGAAACAGGGATTGGAAAAATCATTAACCAAATGAATCAAAGTGAAAGAAGCACCTACTTCTATAGTTTCCAGTACTTTACACTTTTTAACTTCATGGACTTTCCCAGATACTCTCTGGTGCATCAGGAGCATTTAAGAGCAAATTTCAGCACAGGTAAATGGAGATCTGGAGGGCTGTATCCTAGCAGTTCCTGCATGAGGATCATTGATGCTGACCACTTTTTGAGTGTTCCACACAAAGGCAGCAGATCATGACTAGAATAAGTTTCCTCTGTTCAAGTTTAGTTGGGAGTCAATGGTTTAGAGTGCATGGCTAGCAATTCAATATGCTGTTTAATATGTCCTGAACAAGCAGTATATGAATAGTCATGTCAAAAGTATATCAATAGTCATTTAATGGAGGAAACCCCACAAGGCTTCAACCCTAAACAAAGAATTATAGTCAACTAAGGAATAATCTCTCAATGGAAGAGCTCAACAATTGGTTATCCAATACTAAATGATCAGTCATGAAAATATACATTCAAGTGACATTTTACAGGCTGAGAAAGATATTTAGAAGTGTGTGTGTATGTGTAATATGTGTGTGTACATGTTGGAATAGAGAAATTAGTGAAAGATATACATTCAAGTGACATTTTACAGGCTGAGAAAGATATTTAGAAGATATTTAGAAGTGTGGTGTGTGTGTGTGTGTGTGTGTGTGTGTGTGTGTGTGTAATATGTGTGTGTACATGTCTGCATAAGAGAAATTAGTGAAAGAGAGGCCATGAGTTTGAGGAGGAACAAAAAGTCAGTGGGAGAGTGTTGAAAGAGGAGAGGCAACGGAGAAGTGATGTAATAATATTACAGTCTCAAAAAGAACACAAAAACAGCAATAAAATGAACAGAAACACCATCCATTTCTGGGGATTTATTGGTAGTCTAATGCTGTTAGTTAAGGAAAGACATTCAGTGGTATACCCACTGATAAAGGTGCATATGCTGCTGTAAAAAGAAAAAAATCCTTGACTGTGTTCCTGTAAGCAACACGATGAAACATCAGGTCACAAATATACAGGAAAAGAGAAGATCTGCTGGAAAAGAAGAGGGCACCAACAAGGACATGAGGGGACAAAAGAGGCCAACAGATCTCAACATAATTAGCAATACATTCTGTAGATGGAAGAAATATCACAACGAAAACATTTATTAGTGCATAATAAATATACAATAGTAAAATATTTAAAATTTGAAAAAAAATGGAGGAAAATAGAAGTGATGGTAAATTAAAATATTAAAGACTTGGGTTTGGGGGGAGAGGAACCTTGGTTAATTCCTCTTCTGCTCCATTCTGTCCTTTTCTTCCATGCAGCAGGTTACCTTATGCTTTCTGCTATGCTCCTTTTGCTGTGGAGAAGCTTTGTTTTCTTATTATTATTTTATGTAGCCCTATCTGCTGATACTCTGATCTAGTTCCTGGATCATTATAGTACTGTTCAGAAAGTCCATGCATGCCCCAGTGACCTGAAGAGCATTCACCCTGTTGTCCCATAGCAGTTTCAGCAGGTTCTTTTTTTGTTGGTGATGGTGGGGTTTTTTTGTTGTTTTGTTTTTTGCTTTAATTAAGAAATATGACCCTAACCCTAACCCTAACCCAACTCTGACCCTAACCTTAACACCATTTTTAATTGATTTTTCCACAAGGTAAAAGATACAGGTTGTCTTTGTTATAGTTACTATTGCTGTCATAAGAATATCATCAACAAAAGAAAGTTTGGAAGGAAAGAGTTTCCAACATCAAAAGCAGTTAGGGCAGGAACTTACACTGGGCAGGTCCCAAGAAGCAGGAGCAGATGCAGAGTCATGGAGGAGTGAGACTCACTAGCATCGCTGTCTTCCACACTCAAGTTAGGATGGCCCATTAAGTCCCACTAAAACACTCAACTGCTTTCCTAATCTAAAGTCCCAAAGGCCATATTCTGTGAAGAAGAAATATGATCAGACGTGTCACCAAAATATCCCCTCCTGGTCTTAGTATTTCATTGCTGTGCAGAGACACCATAACCATGGCCACACTTTTTTCTTTTTTTTTTAATTGCGTATTTTATTTATTTACATTTCAATGTTATCCCCTTTCTCCATTCCCACCCCCTGAAACCCCTATCTCATCCCCCTCCTCTACTTCTATAGGATGTTCCCCCACCCACTCCCACCTCCCTCCCTCGAATTCCCCTATGCTGGCTCATGAAGTCTTCACAGGACCAAGGTACTCTCCTCCAATTGAGGCCTGACAAGGCCATCTTCTGCTTACATATGCAGCTGGAGCCATGAGTCCCTCCATGTGTACTCCTTGGGTGGTGGTTTAGTCCATGGAAGCTCTAGGGAAATTTGGTTGTTGATATTATTGTTCTTCTTATGGGGTTGCAAACCTCTTCAGCTCCTTCAGTTCTTTCTCTAACTCCTCCATTGGGGAACCCATTGGGGACCCTGTGCTCAGTTCAATGGTTGGCTGTGAAAATCTGCCTCTGTATTTGTCAGGCTCTGGCAGAGTCTCTCAGGAGACAGCTATATCAGGCCCTGTCAGTATGTACTTCTTGGCTTCCACAATAGTGTCTGGGTTTGGTGACTGTATATACTGGTGAGGATGTGGAGAAAGAGGAACACTCTTCCATTGTTGGTGTGGTTGCAAGCTGGTACAACTACTCTGGAAATCAGTCTAGTGGTTCCTCAGAAAATTGGACTTAGTATTACCTGAGGACCTAGCTATAGAACTCCTGGTCATATACACAAAAATTCTCCAACCTATAACAAGGACATATGCTCTACTATGTTCATAGCTGCCTTATATATAATAGCCAAAAGCTGGAAAGAACCCAGATGTCCTTCAACAGAGAATGGATACAAAAAAATATGTGGTACATTTACACAATGGAGTACTACTTAGCAAATTAAAACAATGACTTCATGAAATGGTTAGGTAAATGAATAGAACTAGAAAATATCATCCTGAGTGAGGTAACCCAGTCACAAAAGAACACAGATGGTATGCACTCACTGATAAGTGGATATTAGCCCAAATGCTCCAAATACTAAAGATACAATTCACAGACCACATAAAGCTCAAAAAGAAAGACGACCAAAGTGTGGATGCTTTGGTCCTTCTTAGATGGTGGAGCAAATACAGAGACAAAGTGTGGAGCAGAGACTGAAAAGGAAAGGCCATCCTAAGACCATGGCAACTCTTAAAAAGAAAAACACTTAATTGGTGACAGTCTACATTTCAGAAGTTTAGTTCATTATCAGCATAGTGGGAAGCATGGCAGTGTAGAGGCAATCATGGTGCTGGAGTATCTAAGAATACTATATCTGTATCATTAGGCAGCAGAAGAAAAGCTTGGAAACCACTAGGCATACCTTGGGCTTCTGAAACCTCAAAGCCTACCTTCAGTGACACACTTCCACCAAGAAGGCCACATTACCTAATCCCTCTCAAATAGTGTCACTACTTAATGATCAACTGCCTATGGGGCAATTTTTTTCAACTAACATATGAACCTAACTTATTCTTTTGTAGGTTTTATAAACTCCATTGAAATTATAATATCAAATGACTGATGAAAACTCAGAAAAAAAAATACAACAGATGTTATCCCTCAAATGCTGATCCAAGCTCTTAATGCGTAAATGTATGTAAGCTAGTTTAAGTGTGAGTATAGGACTGTGAAAGGATGATTTGGTCTCCCTGGTAGAGCACTGGTTTTGAGATAGCTGGAGACCCAACAAGTGTCCATTGCCTTGTAGGGACTGCAAGGCACATATCTCTTATGCCCCCAGATTCCAAACTCCTGACACCCAGTATACATCTCCATTAACCTGTGCCTTGCAGTCATGTTTAGCTAAGCAGCCCCTCCCAGAGAGGTTTGTGTCACCATCCACACACAGGTAGAGGGCATGACTACAGGCTTCAGCCTCAAGAAATTTCCATATTAATAAGTTACCTGAAGACCGTCGAGCATAGCTAAATTAAGTGACCCTCCTCTTTCCCTGCTCCCTATTTAGGTCAGGCCCACCACACACCATGAACAATAAAATTCTTGTAACTCCAGATTTCTTGTGTTATTGGGGCCTGCCACTGTGGAAAACTACCCTGTGTTTCCACAGTGTGGGACCTACATGTATAGTATACAATTTATAGTATACTATAAATTGCAAAAAGGAGACTGAGAAGTTAATATCAGATGATTGGGAAGGACAAATATGCATGTAAAAAGTCACATGAGTCATTGAAGGTGAACTATAGCTAATTTTTTCTAATGTCAATCCTGTTATAATTATGTTTTTTTTCACTTTCTTTTCCTTGGTAGATATGTGACTATAAACATAGACTAGTTGATAGTTAAAGTATAAAACTTAAAGAAAAATGTTTATTGATTTCTGAGACAGCAAGATATCTGAGTATAGACATCAAATGCTAAGGCTGTCAAGGCTGAGTTTGATCCTAGAAACCCTTGTGGAGAAAGGAGAGAAACATAGACACATACAACGCACACACACAAACACATACACCCACACACCAGAGTAAGTAAATGTAAAAACATATTATTGACTACTATAAGATTTACTGAAGCTTCAAACCAGGTATCACTAGCACAAAGACATGGTGAGTAACTCCAGCACCTTAGTCATTTCCTGTTTATTCTCTGTTCTTTTGCAACCCAATAGCAGCACTGTTGACTTGTGTTATGACTGTCTAGTTTTTCCTTCTTTTTCTTTTCTTTCTTTCTTTTTCTTTTTCTTTTCTTCTCTTCTCTTCTCTTTTCTTTTTTCTCTTCTTTTCTTCCTTCCTTCCTTTCTTTTTTTCTTTGAGTGCTGTGCTATATTTTGTGTCTTTGGTTCTTTTTTCCATTTAGCAATACTAATTATATTAACCTTACACACTGTGTGAATCAATAAAGCACCTTCAAGTCCTGGGAAAAATTCCAGTGGATGATATCACAGTTTATCCATTCACTAACTAAAGGACTTCTGAGATATTTCTAGTTTTTATTTTTTATCGATTATAAATAGAATTACAATGTGTGCTTCTTCTTTCTTATAACTCACATATTTGGTAAACACATTCTTCAAAAAATAGTTTTGATAAAATAAAGCATTATCTTGTTAGAGAGCCCAGACTCTGATTCGAAATCTAAGGCTTCTGTGCATGGTACCATCCTCAGACATGGACTCCTATTTTATTATAAAGCAGCTGAGTAAGCATAGACTGTAACCCAGCAAAGATAATTCATTTATAGTTTCTGCTTCAGTTCTGTACTGACTTGTTTTGTGTGTCAACGTGACATAAGCTGGAGTTATCATAGAGAAAGGAGACTCCCTTGATGAAATGTCTTCATGAGATCCAGCTTTAAGGCATTTGCTCAATTAGTGATCAAGGTGGGCTGTGCCATCCTAGGCTGGTCGTCCTGGGTTCTACAAGAAAGCAAGCTGAGCAAGCCAGGGAAAGGATGTCAGTGAGTAACATCCCTCCTGCTTCCTGACCTGCTTGAATTCCAGTCCTGACTTCCTTTAGTGATGAACAACAATGTGGAAATGTAAGCTGAATAAATGCTTTCTTCCCCAACTTGCTTCTTGATCATGATGTTTGTACAGGAATAGAATCACTGATTAAGACAATTTCCTATCAACAGGTTTCTATCTTAAATAACCTGCCCTGAATTGTATTCATAATGGAAAGTTGTTATCTGGAAAAAATTCTTTCCTCCACCATTTTTTTGTGACAGTATTCTATTACAACAATAAAAAGCAAACTAAACTTATGTGTTTGTCTATATATGTACACTTGTGTGAGTGAGTGTCTTTACATATACTCCCATTACTTTACTGTCCATTCCTATTAATAATGTTTTATTTATGATAAGAAAGTATCATACCAAGTATTAGTAAAATAAAACAATTATATGTGTGAACTTTAAAAATTATCTCTTCCCCTCACTTCAGCTTAGTATTTCTACAGTCTGTTCTCACCTCTTTTCTTGGATGAGTTATAATGATAAAATGCTAAGATAACATGAATTAAACAATACAATCATTTTGCTGTAACTTTATGCAACTTTATTTGAAAAAAAAAGTTGATTGTCAGCTGTGGATAACTACATTAACATAGATAGACAATGTAAAGAATATCAGCCACCATGAAATGGTAGATTTTGGTTCAGAAGACATTGCAAGGAAAAAATGTTGTATACACATAAGGGAATATACCTAAATAGGAGGACCCAGAGGCCTCATAAAATACTGAAGCCAGCATGTATTTGGAATCATTCAATCCTGAAAGGATAAAGCTGATTTTTGCTTTCTGAGGGGCATTGTTGTACATATATTTTCTGGATGTTCAATTCATTGCTCATCCCAGGGAATTATCTGGACAATCCATAAATGACCACCAGTCCATGCATTACAGTTGATATGAGTAATGAGTACACATTGTTTGCACTGGGCAAAGGACCCTTTAATATTTCAGGATGAAAGACAACAGAATGGCACAAAATTTAAGTTTTGCTATGCAAATGCTTCATAGCTCAAAACTCATGAAATATTTCTGAAATTTCCTTTTATAGTTTTCTGGGAATTGTTGACTATAGTAATAAAAACCATAATAAACTGCAGACAAGCAGAAGCTATTCTATTGCTTCTTCATCCCTGGGTAGATAAAAACTGTTCTAGGGTCTTCTCACAAGAACAGTGACTTTATTGTGAGGACCACCACCCAGATAAACATATGTAAACTGGATTACCTCCCAAAGGTCCTATCTCCTGTGTCATTTCACTGCTGAGTAGAGCTTCAATATTGCAAACTGCAGACATTCATTCTCAAGTAGATAAATTCTTTTATATACATTTAGTTAGAGCTGGTACTCAGACGTTGACTGTGAGTAGCCACAGGATGCAGGCAGTGAGAACTCTAATGAGAGAGCTTACATAAGATTATACTCTTCAAGAGAATCTAGGATGAAATACATAGCCAACTAATTGCATTTCACCTATAAATTATTTATATTGAACAAAGAACAAATATAAATTGCTATATTTAAATGTTCTGACAAATAGATCTCTACACCAATGGTTTTATTAGCAATGTGATAAATGTTTTAACTTCATTGCATTTTATAATTCTCTCTGTTACTTTCAGCAATTCAGAGGCTCATTTGCATTCAACTTCATTATCATATTTTGCATCATGTTGGTAACTAACTCAGTACTCACCATTTCATCTGAAATTAATAGGATAATTTTTATTTCCTTAAAACATTGTTCCTATTATATTTTTTAAAAAACCTAGTGTGTATGGGGGGCTACATATGTTCATGTGAATTTATGTCTGTGAATATGTGTACAAATGTACATATATATTTATTTAAGAATAAATCAAATTACATGATGCTAGGTTACAGAATCACTTAAATATGTGTTTTCAGTTATTCAGTGAGTGAGATTGGTAATATATTAGTTTGATATAATACCAACCAATAATTGCCTCTTCATTTTACTTCAAAGTAAAGCACAAGAATATCTGTTTTTATACAACCCTGAAGAAGGGCTCTTTCGTTTATATATAAGGGCTATAACCTCATTTGCTAAATACAGATAATCTTTAGGTAATTCCAACACATATTGGTCTTAGTACAAAACCTACCCTTAAGTCACACACTGCATCCTTTTCAATCATAAGCTTTGAAGTCACCACAAAGATCTACTATATTAAAAAAGGTAATCCTTGTTGGTGTCTCAGTGACTGAGAGATTTCGGGGATCCAGGTTAGTTGAGATCAACACATATACAGCAGAGGTCTGCCTGGTCTGGCCTCAGTGAGAGAAGATGCACCTAAGCCCTGAGAAACTCTGATGGGGTAAGGGTTGGGGCATCCTCTTGGAGATGGGGCCGGAGAAAGACATGAGACGAGGAACAGTCAGAGGGCAGACCAGGAGGGGGATAATGACTGGAATGTAAAAAAAAAGTAAGTAATAATAATACAGGAATAATAATCGAATAATATATATTAATAATACAATGAGTATTAAAAATGTTACTCTTATTACTTGTACCTCCATGGTAAAATATTTAATTCTGGGAGAATAAATTAATTTTGAAAATTCTTGTATTTATTTAAATGGGATAATATACAATGAAGTCTGTTGAGATACATGATACGTTTATAATATTGTAAGCATTTTAGTTTATAACACTTTAAAATATCTACTCACTAATTAAAAGCTATATGAAATGATAAAACAACAACAAAATGGCCAAAATTTCCTCAGAAAAATAGAAATACACATGTATAAACTAGAACATACTAAATATTTTTGGATTCTTTTTTCTTTTTAATTTATTATTATTGATTATTTTACATTCCAGCCACAGTTTCTCCTCCCTCCTCTTCTCTCAGTCCCTCCACCTCACCACTGCTTTGCCCACCCCATCACACTTACACTGTTTCTCTTCAGCAAGTGGGCGCCCTGCCATGGATATTAACCAAACATGGCATACATATCAAGTTGAAGTAAGACTAGGCACCTCCATTCATATTAAGGCTGGACAAGTTCACCCAGAGCGAGGGAAAAGGTTCTAACCACTGGCAAAAGAGTCAGAACTGCCCCTGCTCTGTCCAACAAGATTACTTCCTTTTAAAATTCTCTCCTATAATGCATCTGGACCAGTTTCTCCTTCCTCTACTCACCCAGTTCCCCCTGAACCTCTGTACTCCCTGAGATCCCTCCTACTCCCCTTCAGAAAAGAATATTAGTTTTTCATTTGCTATGAACTTATATTTTATCATGTATTCTGGATATTATCTCTTGTCAGATAAAGAATTTACAAAACCTTTTTTTTATGTTGTGTGCTATCACAGCATTGCTATTTTTTTGTTCTGAGGTGGTAAAAGGAGAGTTCACAGAATGCTCACTACAAAGGAATGACAACAGTTTAAAATAGTGCATATATTTTTTTTCAAATTGGTCAATAGCAAAGATATAAATACATCAACACCTCTCATTATACCTCATAGACTTGAATACTTATTGTTCCATTATGTACATAGTGGCCTTGTTTGTGATAGCCAGAAGCTGGAAACAACCCATAATAGAAGAGTGGATACAGAAACTGTGGTTTATTTACACAATGGAATATTACTCAGCTATTAAGAGTGGGACATTCTGAGTTTTGAGGCAAATGGATGGACCTAGAAAATATCATCCTGAGTGAGGTAACTAAGACCCAAAAGGACATGCATGTGTCCTTGCAAGTGCTATGTAAAGCATCAATTGGTCAATTCCTGGATTAGTAGCAGGTGTGCACTTGTTCAGGAGTCCATAGTATCAAAGTCTACCAGTGAATAACAGTTTGTCTGATAAATTACATTGCTATTCTCACAGATAAGAAATTTCTTTACTTTCACAATAAAGTCAGAGAATACATGCGATGTCACTCTGGTTTTTGCATATTTAGAAAAATCTTGCTTCTCCCATTCACTTGAGTGAATGACAGTTCAATTTCATTTCATCTAAGCCAATATAAGCCAATGTTCAGTTTTCTCTCACTCTTCCATACTAGGGCGTAACATATAGAATCATGTTTCCCTTTTCATATTTTTCAATACTTCTACCTACATAAGGTCCTCTCTGAGACACAAGGCTGTTTTTCTTACTACCCTGAAGAGGTATGAATTCTACCACAACACACACACACACACACACACACACACGACAAGTATATATATATATATATTAAATATTAAGTGTATATTTATTGATTTTAATGTTTTGATATATTTAACATATGGAAGTGATCTGGTATAAAACTGGGAAGTTCCTATCCTCAATTGCACACTTTTTCCTCCTCAGTTTTCCAAATATTTCCAGTGTATATGTTATAGCATTTTTATTATTAAAGCCATTTATATATTTATTTTCCTACTTAGATATTAATCATGAAAAGGTTATACTCTTTTTAAGTATTTTAGTAAGCTATACATAAGAAAAAATATAACAAACTCACATATCTTCACTGCTGGATTTCAACATTTATCAACTCATGGCCAATCTTGTTTCATCTATGATCCATTCATTCTTTTAGGATGTCTCTATGTATCATATATAACTACATGTGGTCATCCTGATAAGCTTTTAGAAACAGTGATCACGGAGTATTCACATAATTGTGTTTAACGCCTTGCATTTTCTTTGACTATTTGTGTTGATTATATTGCTTGTTCCTTGACTATATGCATCTATTGTATTGCTAGACCCTCAACCTAGAACTGACCTTAATACATGCATGTAATCAAAATTGTATAAAAGCACAAAGGAAGAGGATGTATAGGATAAGGGGTTCTAGGGAGGGGGAATGGGAAAAGGGGATGACATCTCTATTGTAAATAAATAAAATATCCAATTAAAAAAGGAATTATTTGTAACGTTTTGCTGTGACATTGTACATGTAGTAATATATGAGACAAGTATATCCTTAAAGACAAGGATGTACCTTCTTTTTTTATTTTATTGGATATTATATTTACATTTCAGATGTTTTCCCCTTACCCCATCCCCTCACCCTCGCCCAGGAACCCCCTATCCCATCCCCTCTCCTCCTGCTTCAATGAGGATGTGCCCTCACCTACCGGCCCACTCCCACCTCCCCACCCTCAAATTCCCCCACACTCGGTGTCCAGCCTTCATGGGACCAAAGATCTCCTCTGCCACCTATGTCCAACAAGGCCATCCTCCCCTACATATACAGCTGGAGTCATGTGCTCCCAAGCTGTTAGTCTAGACCCTGGGGAGCTCTGGTTGATTGGTATTGTTACTCTCCTCATGTGGCCACAAACCCTTTCAGCTCCTTCAGTCTTCTCTCTAACTCCTCCATTGGGAACCCCTTGATCAGTTCAATGGTTAGCTGTGAGCATCTGCCTCTGAATATGTCAGACTCTGGCAGACCTCTAAGGATACCTTCTTTATAGCCACAGAAAATTTTGAGAAAATATTAAACTGAATGATGTGAAACAGGTACAGTAAGGCACAAAGAAAAAAATTCTATATGATTCCACTAACAGAAACTTAAATCACACTCATAGGAATACAAGGTAGAAGAGTGCTACCCAACTGTGAGTGTCTTTCATAGAAGTATAATCAATAATTTCTATTTGCATCTTAAGTTTTCTTTACATTAATACACACAGACACACACACACATTAATAAGAATGAGAAAAGCATGAGGTACTGGGCATGTTACATGTTGATCACATCATGATGCACATGAATAACATCAAGCTCTGCACTTCAATAAACATTTTATTCAATTATAACATTTTAACTGTTAAAGAAACCAAATGTCTAAGAAATACATCACCTTCTTTCTTAAAATTAAGCAGAAAAAATCAACTCTTGAACATCAGAGAAAGAGAACCTTTTTGCTGCGTATTCTGGGAAATTTTAATATTTGAACACAAACAGTTTTCTTGAAGACTCTTCTTTTTGCCTTAGGGTATTAGTGGGAATATCTCTTTCTGATTGAGAAAACATTTTCCCTTTCACTATGTTGAGAAATGACATAAGCATTACAACTCTTTGAGCATTTATCTCAATGTGCTTTGTGTGTCGTGTTTATATATGCAATAAAAATAGTTTCATGAAAAACATAGTGAAAAACCGCGAGGCATTTTTCTCAGTCAAGCTCTTCTTTTTGTGATTTCTGAAAATCTATCAAACTATTAACATCGCTGACATTCCACTATTTCTATACAGTTATCAATAATTGATTATGTTAATACTGTAGCTTATCCTTTATGTTAATGTAGTTTACATTGTGTCAATCCTTCTAAGTGGCCCACATACTGACTTAGCCCTGGCTTTCATTATTTTATTTACTCTGACTTTCATTTGTTTGAATGAAAAGCCATATTAGGCCTAATATGCCAGGCCATATTAGGACAACAAAGGTAAGCCAGTTCCATTAGAAAGTGGCGGGAAGCATTGTATGTTGAGATAAAATTTTCTTCTAAGTGTTTCATTGCAGTTTGCAATATTATTTTTTAATAAATGTATTTATTTATTCACTTTACATCCAGATCACAGGACCCCTATTCTCCTTTATCTCCCTCATAGAGCCCCTCCCCCATCTTCTCCTCCCTTTCTCCTCTGAGTATAGGTGCCTCAACCCAGGCACAAACCCACACTGACATATGAGATGTGGGTTAAATCAAAAGAGATGGTAATAAACCTTCACTATAAGTATGAACAAAGCACCATGGATTTAAAAGGTTTATCAGGAGTAATATTAGAAACACCAAATGCTAATGACAGAAAATTCAATAAGAATGCAAGGAGTACAGCTGAGAGTAACAGAATAAATGAGAGATTAATAATAATATTGTATGAACTCAGAGAAATGCGTATCATGGCACCATCAATAGCAACAATGAAGGAGAAAAGAAAGGCACCTAGAGTGCCAGCCACTTTGTAACTTAAATAGCAATTATGGGCAAGGTTTAAGGTAATAGAAGAACCAGAGAAGAGGTCAGAACTGAGGGGAATTATTAGCATATAAAGGGCACAGGAATCATCAGCTCTTTGTTAAGACCAGAAACAATCTGGAAGGCTCATTTTCTACTGCTCACATGTGGGACAGAGTTCATTGATAATAGCTGGTGTCATATATCAACATTCAGTGGGTGAAGTACACAGTAGTGATCACCATCCAAGCTATAAAATAGGGTGGCACCAACCAAAGCTCATGATAATGCTGGATGTATGTCAATTACATCAGATTGAAAATGTTCTTTTTGACCCAGTGAAATAAAATATGGTAGAACAACTCCCCCACCACAAATGCTTTTAGCAACAAGATAGTTTGTGATTTACACAACAGCCTTTTCTTCCAGGTATGTGCATTCTATTACCAGGGAAAACACAAAGATGAATTTTAAGACAGTATTTATCCTCATATTCCAAATGACATAATTTCTGCATTTCTAGAAATAACTTGGTAACAAGACCAACATTAAACCTTTTCACCTACACAGCAAAGTGTCTTATAGTATCTGCAGAGTTTGATGGGATCTTGCAAGCATTTAGGACCACGATTTCTCAAGATATCATATTATATATCACTGTAATTAATGAAAATTCCAGCTAATTAAAATGCCACCTTCATAGGATCACTGTGAATGTTGGAGAGAAGCTAGAATATTAAAACTCTGTTGAGTATTATATTTTCATTCAGCAAGAAGTTTCTACTGTTACTGTTTTACATTAGTAAACTTATTATTTTATTCATAAAAATAGGCAATACAAATTAGTTCAAAGAACTATGAACTTTATACTTAGATGTTTCAGTATATCAATAAACACTGACTTGGCCTTTTATTTTGATGATTTTATTTATGCTAATAATAATTATCTTAATAATACAACTATTGTACTGGTGGTAAATGAAATAATAAAATATTTTGTTAAATTTTAATAAGAATAAAATTGTTGTCAAGCATGATGAATGAATCAGTAAAGAATGAGTATAGACTTATAAGTGCCCTCATTTCTGGAATTTTAAACAGCTTAAATCATAAGCACCCAGCCTTCTCCCAGGTGTTAACTGGCAAATACTAATTGTTGGCTGAGTTTCAGTAGTTCAATGGATCCCAGAAGAAATAAATTAACTTCTTTAAGTCAGATCCCAAATATTCACTTAATGTCCTCCTTGAGAAATACAATATTTCCTTTCAGCAAATAGTTATATAAGTTTTGGAAATGTTTTACAACTCTGAAAAATACTCTTTATACAGAATAAAAAGATTCAATATATTTAAAATACTGATGTTCTCAATGCTTAGAAAATGCTGTTAAACTACTCAAAATAAAATCAATATCAGTAGGACTCATGTTTCTGTTACAATGATTGAGTGGTCCTTCATGAGAGGCAGATCTCATATACTCACTCTCTTATAAAATCTTTCCAAATTTAATTCTCATTAAGGGTCAAGCAAAACTAAATCTTAACTAAACACAAAGGACAATTAGCTTACAGCTAAGGACTTTCCATTAGATTAAAAGGAAGTTTGTGGGACCGTGAAATGATAGCTTGGTTCTTGGTTGAGCACAGGCCTCGAACCCCAAACAACAGTAGGTGTTCGGCCGCGCTCCCAGACTCCAGGCTCCTGGCACATGACCAAGATCTCCATTGATCAGTGCCTTTCAGTCATGAGGGCAACACCAGGACCAGCCCCTCCACAGGTAGAGGGCATGACTACAAGACTCAGGCCCTTGTTAGATTTCCATATTAATGAGATTCCTAAAGGCCAGAGGGCATAGCCAATTAAGTATTCCTTCCCAAACCCTCCTTCCCTCCTCCCTCCCTATTTAACTCAGGTCTGCCTTGAGTTTTGAGGGTGTGCAGCCAGATTCATCTATTTTCCACCATGACAATAAACCTTTAAGAACATGAACTTCCTAGTGTCATTGGGCCCCCCCCCCCCCATGAGCAACCATGGAGAAGGCCTTTAACTAATGAGCCCTTACTGCTGCCACCACCACCGCTGTCTCTGCAGTTTCCACCACCGCTGCCACCTCTGCTGCCTAATCTCCTGCTGAGGACTTCTCAATGTTCCTGATGCCATGGAGCCCTGCCAACTCAAACAAGCTACCTGCCCAGTGATCCAGCCAAGGGAGTGACAAACCAAGAATCTCAACTGGTGGGCACTCTTGGGGCTTCCCTACCCCTCATTCCTCTTGGCTGCAGGTCGGTCCAGCCCATACACCCCCAGTCTCTGTTCTTCTGTGGCTCTCAGCAGCGTCTGGGGGAGCCAAAGATGGGGACCACCAGCCTCCGGGTCAGCCATCTGCCAGGAGAAACTGTCTCAGAAGTCCTGCCCTTGTGGGACCTTAGACTGAGTGAGATCTCGCCACGCCCAGGTGGAGCCCTGTAGCTTCCGCCTGGCAGGAAAAACACTCGGGAACCACAACTCTGCCCAACAGGACCCATGGTGCAAAAGCCTCCTGGATATGTTCAAGCTGTCTCCATCTTCATTAGTTCATAGGTTCATCAATCCTATTCAATTAGAAGGCCTTGTTTTTGTAGAATCATTCAGCCTCTCTGGTTCTTACATTCCTTTGGTTCCCCTTCTACAGGGTTCTATTATCCTTAAGGAGAGACATTTTATGGAGATCACGGTTTCTCACTCTCTGGATAATATCTGGCTCTGGGTATCTTAATTTGTTTCCACCTGAATACAAAATGATGCAATTTTTTGATTGTTTATTAGGCACAAGATCTCTATGAAAAGTATCATTAGGAGTCAGTTCATTGCTGAGTTTTATATTTGTTTCTTTTAGAGCATTATTATTTGGTTTTATACTAGGTACCTAAGCTATGTTTTCTCAGGTTCTTAGACTCCCATGCAATGTTAGATATAGGTTCCATCTCCTAAAAGGCCTTTGTTGAATAACGTATTTGTTGGTTTTTCCCACAAGATTTGTACCACACTTGTACAAACATATCTTGAAGGCATTGTAGATTATAGGTTTTGTACCTAAGCTGTTCTTTGTTTCTCCTTTGGTAGCTGCAGAGTAACTTACTGTACAATGATAGTAGCATGTAGGCACCAGCTGAATTTTGTCATGCTCAGTGAATTGTGTAGGTATTGTCTTCATCAGAGGGCCATGGTTGACAGTTTGTAGAGAGCAAAATTGTCTTAGCAATAACCTGGTTTGTTTAAGCGTTTCGAAGGGACTCCTTTGATCAAAAACCCAGATAGGTTTAACCTAATCCCAGTACTGGAAGTTCATTTGGTGGCAAGAGATGTCCAGTTAAGGCTCTGTCTTTCCATTATTTGGCAAAGTCCCTCCAGGACATTATCATTGAAGGTGTTGGATCTAAGGAGATAATCATGTAATTTTGTCTTTCAGTTTGTTTACTTTTATCGATTTATGTATGTTGAACCATACCTCCATCACATTGGTGAACCCTACTTGATCATGGTGGATAATCTGTTTAATGCATTATTGAATTTGGTTTTCACATAATTTATTGAGAACTTTTTCTTCTATGTTCACAAAAAAAAAAAAATTCATCTTTAGTACTCTTTCTTTGATTGGTCTTTATCTGGCTTGGGTAAAACAATAACTATGGCCTCACAAAATGAATTGATTGATGTTCTTTGTGTTTCTGTTTTGTGGAATCATTTGAAGAGTATTAGAATTAACTGTTCTTTGAAATTCTGGTAAAATACTTCCCTAAAACCATTTGGCACTGGGGTTTTGGGTTGGCATTCTTAATTACAGTTTCTCTTAAACTATGGATTATAAGTCTATTAAAATTGTTTCTCTGAACCTGGTCTAACTTTGGTAAGTGGTATGTATCAAGAAAATTAGCCATTTCATGTAGCTTTTCCTTTAGTTTCTTTTATTAAACGTAGATTTTTTTCTCATTCAATATAACCTGAATACAGTTCCTTTGTCCTCTCTCTACTCCTCTCAATTCCTCACCACCTCCTCTGTCATCCTGTCATCATGATCTATTCCTTGCTATCTCTCATTATAAATGAAAGGCTTCTAAGTGATAACAATGAAAGATACCAAAATGAAACATGGGATAAAACAAAAGCCATCATATTGGAGTTAAAAAAGACAAGTGAATAGAAATAGAAAAAAAAAAAGGTCTAAGAAAAGGCACAAGAATCAGTAGTTCTTACACTCGGTAGTCTCATTAAAATACTATTCAGAAAGTTATAGTGTATAAGCAATATGCAGACCTTGTGATTTCTGCTATACTCTATGTAAGTTCTTAAGAGCTTTGCCCAGCTGTTTTAGAGGGCCTTGTTTTCCTGATGTTCTTTTCCCCCTCCCCCAATGACTCCTTCTGCTTCTTATTCTATTATGTGCCCTGAGCACTAACAAGAGGCAGGAGGAAATCTACATAAACCAAATAAGGCAAGCAATATATGAATATAGCAGAATGTTATCAGGAATTATCAGTAATCTTTATTTTTACTTAAAAAACATTAGTATTTTGGATTTTCCTTAGTTCTATGGGCTGCTTCTTATTTTTGGTTACTCAAGCAGTATCAGTTATGGGTTCCATCTCATGGAGAAGGCCTTATTTGAAATCAAAAATTTTTTAGTTACTCCTCCAAGGTTTGTGCCAACATTTCCCTAACATTTTGCAGAAAGATGCAGATATATGCAGATATACAAAAGGTTTTGGGATTGTGTTTGTTTTCATAGACATCAAAACTAGGGGTTAATGGTTCTCTCTAGGCAACAGCACACCCTCTTTATATTGAATTAGTTGTATTGGTATTGTCTTTAGCTATGGAATCTTACTGTTATTTTGTGGAAAGCAACCTACTGTTATGGCTTAGCCTGGGTTGTTGAGAATGTTCATGGGTCTCTTTCCTTCAACAGCTCAATTTGATAAAACGCAGTCACAGTCCCATCTTTCCTTGGTGACAAGAGATGGCCAGTTGATAATCAGTCTCTCACTGTTTAGAGATTTCAACGATTTGGTAGAACACATGTTTTTAAAAGTATGTCCCTATGATTCTGAAATTTTGTTGTCTATTTTTATTATACCCCAACCCATTTTATCTATAATTTTGTTAGCTTGGATATTCTTTCTCTCCTTTTAGTTAAGATGGAGATAAAGGGTATGTCAATCTTATTGGTAATCTCAAAGAACCAATTCTTATTTCATTGATTTTGTGTGTATGTATGTTTGTTTAGTTTGTTTTATTTATTTGTTTCTATTTGATACATTTCATTCCCAACTTGTATTATTTTTTTTGCCCTTTCCTCATTCTGAGTATCATTTCTTCCTTTTTTGTTCTGGAGATTTCAGTTCTACTATTTAGTTTCTAATGTAAGATCTCAAAAATTTTGCTATATAGGTAATCAGTGCTATAAAGGTGTATTTTAGAGCCATTTCATTATGCCCTATTTGTTTGCATAGATTTTTAAATTTGTTTTCACTCAAATTTAGAATGTTCTTAATTTCTACTTTGACCCACTTTTCATTCAGTGGTGAGTTGTTCAGTTTCTATTACTGTATAAGCTTTCTATTGTTTTTGTTATTGATATCCAGTGTTAATCTGTGATAGTCAGATAGGACTCAAACAGTTATGCAACTGTAACTTTTATTTGCCAGATGCACCAGATATAATTATGATCTTTGAGGCTTACTGCTGAATAGGCTTACCCTTTCTACTTCTTTCTGAATTCTCACTGGCTGGTTAAACTCAGCTCTTCTGGCTCAAACTTCTCTCCAAGCTGACTGATACAAAGTGGCTTTTCTCAGCTTCTAATTGAATTGCACTTCTTGACTTCAAACTAACTCTGGCAATTTATTCTACCCTTCTGGCTTCTTCTTACTGTCTGGCTTCTTCTGTTTCTTCCAATAAGAAACATGAATAACATAAAATGCACTGACTGAACTGATGTATCTGAATGGAACTCAACAGAACTCTACTGCATTGCCTGGACCTAACTTAACTGCCCTCTGCAAGGACTCACTGTTTCTGCCCCTCAATTAGGTGTCACTTTCAAACATGTCTGCTTCCTTCAATGTTAGGCATTAAAGGTGTATACTAAAGATGTGTCTGTATTCCAGCCAGACGTATTAAAATTTTGTAGTATGTCTGCATTTCACCACAATCACATAGACCTAGAAGGGCTCTGTATGTGATCCTTTGCCAGATCAACCATGTCGCTGGATTAAAATTTCTCTATGCTGTTATTTGAATTTTTTATATCTTATGAGACTTGCATTATGTCTGAGTATGTGTTCAGTTTTGGAGAATGTTCTATTAGGTAATGAAATATTGTGTTTGGATGAAATGTTCTATAGATATCTGTTAGATCCATTATTTTTATAGTGTCTGTTAGCTCTGATATTTCTATGTTTTGGGTCTGTCTAGATGACTTGGCTGAGTTTTGTTTGTTTGTTTTTTCTTTAAACTTTGTGTTACAGTCCAGTCTTTATTCCCATTCTGGTCTGCCCTGACTGGTCTACATCCCATACCTCCTCCCCCATCTCCAAGGGGATGTCCCCACCCCCACTCCAACCCCACCCCAACCCCACCAGGTCTGCCAACTGCCTGGGGCCTCAAGTCTCTTGAATGTTAGGTTCATTTTCTCTCATTGAGTCAAGACCCTGCAGTACTCTGCTGTATATATTTTGGGGACTTCATATCAGCTGGTGTATGCTGCCTGGTTGGTGGCTCAGGTCCTGTGTAATCTCAGGGGTCAAGGTTAGTTGAGACTACTGGTCTTCCTCTAGGGTAGCCTTCCTCCTCAGCTTTTTCTAGAGTTTTCCTTACTCAACCACAGAGGTCACCAGCTTCTATCCATTGGTTGTGTGTAAGTATCTGCTTCTGTTTCAGTCAGCTGTTTGTTGGGCCTTTCAGAAGGCAGCCATGCTAAGCTCCTGTTTGTAAGCATACCATAGAATCAGTAATAGTGTCAGGCCTTGGAAACGCCACTTGAGCTGGATCACAATTTGGGCCAGTTCCTGGACCTCCTTTCCCTCAGTCTCTTCTCCATTTTTGTCCCTGCATTTCCTTTAGACAAAAACAATTGTGGGTCAGAGTTTTTGACTGTGAGGTGGCAACCCCATCCCACTACGTGATGCCCTGTCATTTCCCTGGAGGTAGATTCTACAAATTCCCTCTCCCCACTGTAAGGTATTTCATCTAAGGTATCTCCCCTTGAGTCCTGAGATTCTCTCACCTCCCAGGTCTCTGGTACATTCTAGAGGGTCCCTTCACCTCCTACCATCTGATGTTGCCCATTTCCATTCTTTTTGCTGGCTCTAGGGCTTCAGTCTTGTTGCCCCCAACCCAATACCTGATCATGTTCCCCCTTCCCCACCCTGTCCTCTTTTCCACTCAGGCAGAGTATATTGTGTCCTTTCCTAACTGCCTTGATTACTTTTGGCTTGAAATCTGTTTGCCAGGTACTAAAATGGCTGCATTAGATAGTTTCTTTGGTCCATTTGCTTGGAATAACGTTATTCATGCTTTTCTTCTGAAATGATATCCAAGTTGATCAAAGTCTTGGACATAAAACCAGATATACTAAGTCTAACAGAAGAGAAAGTAGGGAACTATCTTGAATGCATTTACACAGGAGACAGATTCCTGTACAGGACACCAATCACTCAGCCACGAAAATCAACAATTAATAAATCTGACCTCATGAAACTGAAAGCTTTTGCAAGGCTAAGGACACCATGGACAAAATGGGAAAGTATCTTCACCAACCCTACATGTGACACAGAACTAGTATCAAAATTCTAGTGAAGAACTCAAGAGGAACTCAAGAAATTAGACATCAAGAAACCAAGTAACCCAATTTAAAATGCAGTACATAGTTAAACAGAATTCTCAACAGATGAATCTCTAATGTCTGCAAATCACTTAAAGAAATGTTCATCGACCTTTGTCAGCAGCAAAATTAAAATCATAATAATTCTGAGATTCCACCTTACATCATCCGAATTGCTAAGATCAAAAAGTCAAGTAAGTGACAGCACATGCTGGCAAGGCTGTGGAGCAAGAGGAACACTCCTCTATTGCTGGTGAGAGTGAAAAATTTTACAACCACTTTGTAAATCAATTTGCCAGTTTCTCGTATAACTGGTAATAGTTCTACTCCACCAACCTCAAGTCTAAGCTCTACTACTTATAATGAGCATGTATCCAAAAGATATTCCACTATAACACAAGGACATGTGCTCAACTATGTTTACAGACACTTTATTCATAATAGCTGGAAACTGTAAACAACCTAGATGTCTTTTAATTGAAAAATGGATAAAGAAAGTGTGGTACATCTACACAATGCAATACTATTCAACTATTAAAAACAAATACAACAGGAAATTGCAGACGAATGTTTGAAACTAGAAAATATCATCCTGAGTGAGGTAACTTAAACCCAGATTGACATATTAGGCATAAAGTACAGGATACTCTTACTACAATCCCCAGACCCAAAGAAACTAAATAATAAGGAGAGTCCAGGGGAGGATATGATAATGTCACTGAGAAGGGGAAACAAAATAGTCATTGAAGGTGAAAGGAGAGAGGGAATTGGATGGAAAAAGGGGTAAGTAGGGGGACAGAAATGGAGATTAGGTGTGAGAGAGGGGATATGGGAGAAGGCTGTGAGTGAGAACATCAATAGATGGGGCATCTTTGGTAGTATCTGCCCACCTGGGACTGGGGGTGTTTTGGGATGTCTATTGGGGTGACTCCTAGCAGTAGGAAACATGGAGACTAAAATGGCCACCTCCTGTAGCCAGGTGAGACTTGCAGTGGAGGTAGAGGGACATCAACCCACCCCCAAAACCTTCAACCCAAAGCTTTTTCTGCATACAAAATGGGCAAGAATAAAGCAGGAGCAATGTTGAGGAAATAGCCAACTTGCCTAAACTGAAACACATTCCATGTAAGATAGCCAAATCACTGACACTATTAATGATATTCTGCTGTACTTGCAGACAGGAGCCTAGCATAATTCTATCCTGAGAGGCTTCATCCAGCAGCTGATGGAGACAGATGCAGAGACCCATAGCCAAAAATCAGGCAGTACTCAAGGAGTCTTTTGGAACAGTGGGGGATAGAATTGACTGGGCTGGAGAGGTCGAGAACACCACAAGAAGACTTTATGAATCTATGGGGTCTCATAGAGACTGAATCATCAACCAAAGAGAATGCTGGGGCTGGACATATGCACTTACACATTTGTAGCAGATGTGCAGTCTTGGTCTTCATGTGAGTAGTCTAACAATTGAAGCTGAAGCTGTCTCTGACTTGCCAGCCTGCTTTTGGATATCTTTCCCCTAACTGGACTACGTAGGTGGGCCACAGTGGGAGAGGATACTCTTAGGCCTACTGCCACTGTATGTCCAAGGGCGATGTGGTACACAAGGAGGGCTTCTCCTTCTTCTCAAAGAAGTAGAGGGGTTAAAAAGGGGAAGGATTTGTAAGGGAGGGACTGGTTTGTGAGGAGAGATAGAGGTGGGGAGACAAGGTAGTGATATAAAATGAAAAACAAGTAAGTGTTCTGAAGAGGATAGAGGTCCTGAACCACAAGTAAGCAAACATGGTGAATGTATGATTGCTGCCATGGGACCTCTGCTAGACTGCCTCAGATTCTGAGATAGGATGTAGAGGGGAGATAGTTGAGAACTCTAAGGGGCAGACCCAGGGCTTTTGTGGACCCAGTCTATAGAAGCTTTTCCAAGTAGTACCTAGAGGTTCTGAGCTGCAGTAATGAGAAGAGCTCTGCTATGTTCTTTACCTACTCGTCTCAAAAATATTTTTTCATGCACCTTAAAGAAAAAAAAGTATGGGATTTTTTTAAAAACTTCATTTTCCATGACTGTAACAGTGCTTTACTTCTGCATTTTCTCCATGTATCCAGGGTGTAATTTCTCATCACATAAAATTGAATTCTCTGCATTAAATTTAATTGACTTAATTTCGCAGATACTAAATTCCTTTAGTAATTGCAAGTTGCTTCACTCCCATTCTAAATTTCTGAGCCCTTCTCCATTTGTTCTCTGGAGTCCAGCAATAAAATGGACTGCTAAGTGGCTTTCACAGAATATTCCTAAACAGAAGATTTTGAAAATTCATGTGCCTCAAAGTGCAGTTGGTGTTCCACTTTTGGAAATTTGAATCATGATTAAAGTCAACATGTGATTGATATCATTAATATCCTGTTAATTAGGGATCTGACAGTTTAAAGTATATTTGGTCTATGTGATGGCATTAAGCTGAAATGTTTCACTAACTATTATAAAATTGGCCTAGCTTTTTTCAATACCTTTAACAACCTGTTTAGTTGAAACAGTATATATTTCAGATTCTGCATATGTTCAACTGTGAAAAAATGTGATATAACCTACATTTTTGAAGAAAAGCTGCTAATATGTATCACACACATGTGTGTTTATGTGTTTGTATGTGATGTGTATGTCTGAGTATGTACACACATATCATGGCATATGTATGGAGATCAGAGGAAAACTGATGACATCATTCTTGATCTTACACCTTACTTAAGACAAGATTTTTTTTTCCTGTGATGATCTCCCTCAGAGATAACTTAACCATGGACATAAGGAAATTCTCCTGTTTATGTCTCCGATATCCCTGTAAGAGTATATGGATTATATATCTGTACTACTACCATTCCAAACTTTATTTCGATTCTGAGTATCTAAAGTCATGTATCAATGTTGAACATCAAATGCTTTAACTGCTGAAACATTTATTTAATGTCTTATGTAATTTTATCACATTTGCTTTAATTTTAGATAGGCAACTTAATATTTCTACAATTGACAATGCTATGGAGTATATAAAGATGAATTTATAAGTATTTTCATTCCAGTTAATTAATTCATACATGTCTGTGGCTTGCCCTCTGCTCTGTCCCGTGGAATAAAAGGCAGCGACAACCGTGTTCTTCTTAAAGTAGTTTATTCAGGTTCCTTGTTACAGTACGCTTGCTTCTTCCTTCTTCCTCTCCTTCAAATCCCCCAATCCTCCCTGATACTGCCCCAGCCGCCTTATATGCATTGCCTTAATCTTATCAGCAGCTGCCACGCCGTCACTGTTAATTGGCTGTTCCATGTGATGCTAGGTGGGCTAATGTGGTAGCCAGACCTGGAAGCGTGAGCCTTTTCTCTATAATGAGCCACAGCCACAGTGCCTACTCAAGCTAGCTGGCTACATGCCAACCGCCATCCTGACAGTGGGGAAAACTGCTTCCTACACATGTCATAAATGTCTATTCTGCTTATACAAATGAAAAGTTTATTAGTAATTATGAATATGTGACTATAACTTCAAAAGTCTAAGAAAACTAATATCAAGATAATATTCGCTAGTTTTATATCAACTTGACGCAAGCTACAGTCATTTATAAAAAGGAACACTTACTTGAGAGAAATTCCTCTATCAGATTGACTTTGAATTGAGTCTGTCTGATTGACATTTTCATGAACAGTGATTGATATGAAAGAGCGTAACCTTGGGGGTGTTGTCACATCAAGGTAGGTAGTCCTGAGTTGTATAAGTTACTAGGTTGACCACCCATGGGAGTAAGCCATTAAGCAAAATTCCTCTGTAGTCTCTATTTAAGATTTTGCCTCTAAGTTCATGCCCTGAGTTCTTCCCTTGACTTGCCTCAGTTTCTGAGTGTAATCTGAGAGTTGAAGGAAAAAATGAACCATTTCCTCCTTAAATGGTATTTTATTAAATTAGTATAAACAATGAGACAGTAATCTCATGAAAGTCTTTATTTTTAATATTATAAAAGTATAAATAATAAACAATATTCTGAATAGCAAAGTTCTGTGAGAAAACAAACTTTACTTTCCCATTGTTGTATGGATATTATATATTAATAAAATAACTAAAGTTTGACAAGAATTTAAGTCTCTATTTACATTGTCCAGAATTCTGGACTTGGTATGCTTTTCAGTCTATTTACATAAATTTTAGTTTAGATAGAGACACACATATAGACAGAGAGACAGAGAGAGAGTAGAGGGAGAAGAGGGGACAGAGAAACAGAAAGAGAACAGAAGACAGAAACACAATGTGTGTGACTGATTATAATGTTCCAGAGCACAGAAACACATCATATGTAAATGACACATTTAAAAGAAATCATGAATAAGAATAATTTGTATTAAATATCCATAAAATATCAACACAGTAATGCTTTATAAATTATAGTTTGTAATATAAATTGAAATTTTTAAAATTAGAAACAGTGTTAAAAATATAGTAATGACACATAATTTAAAAACCACCAAAATAGTTGAATACTCTGCCTTAACATCACACCCTCAGTAGAATCCAACTAAAAAGACAGGGCATCAAGTGGAGGGATGGAGTTGCCCTCCCACAGTCAAACACTCTGACCTAGAATTGTTCCTGTCTAAAACAATTGCAGGGACACAAATGGAAAGAGATTGAGGGAAAGGAGGTCCAGTGACCTGCTCAAATTAGGATCCATCTCAAGGACAGGTTCCAAGGCCTGAAACTTTTACTGATGGTATGGTGTACTTACAGAGAGGAGCCTAGCGTGTCTGCCCTCTGAAAGGCCCAACAAGCAGCTGACTGAAACCGAAGCAGATGCTTACATCCTACCAATGGACAGAAGCTGGGGACCCCTGTGGTTTAATTAGCTAAAGGCTGGAAGAAACTGAGGAAGCGGATGATCCCATAGTAGATCAGCAGTCTAACTAACCTGGACCCCCAAGATTTCTTAAACACTGAGACATCAACCAGGCAGTATACACTTGATGATATGAGTCCCCAACACATATACAGCAGAGGACTGCCTGGTTTGGCCTCAGTGAGAGAAGATGCACCTAACCCTTGAAAGACTTGAGGTCCCAGGTAGTGGGAAGGTCTGGTGGGGTAGGGGAATCCTCTTGGAGACGATGGAGTAGGATTGAGATGAGGAACTGTCAGAGGGCAGACCAGGAGGGGATAAGGCCTGGACTGTAAAAATAATGAAAGATAAAACAAACAAACAAAAAACCCACCAAGATAGATAGATATGTATTAGAGATTTGTCTGTCATTCAGATTTTTCAACTAAGGTGAATCCAGAATAGGGGATCATCGGTGCACAATAAATTCTGCAACTGTGATGCTAGATACCAATAAAAACCCATTAAGGAAAAACTCAGTTCTGGTTAGTTTATGTAGGTCAATGATCTGGCTAAGAGATTGGCTGTTAGGAATGATAAACTATCTCTAGCAAGATACATCTACCTTAAGCCATTAAAGCAATGGTATAATAATTATCCCTTTAATCTGATATTGTATTTTTTCTTGTATCTCTAATATAGTTTTTCCTTTATATTTCCACAAATTTAATAACATCTTTTTATCATATTTTTTCTATTTCCCCCAATTCTGCCTAATTCTATAATCAAATCTCTACTTAGCCAACACCCAAATCAATAACAAACCATGAAAAATAAAACAAACAAAGCAACCAAAAATGCCTTTTAAATCGAAACAAATCCACCCACCCACCCCCAAAAAAGGAAAGAAAAAGATAAGAAAAGAACAGAAAATGACACAAAAGATATGGATATGTTTTGTTTGTCAAAACAAATGCAAAACAAAACAAAATATCTACAAAAGTATATTTGTGCCTGCTACTACACCCACATTCTCTGTAAGTGAAAATGTATATTAACTATGATGTGCCTGGAAGATACTGTTTTCTGATAATCATCCTTCACATCTGGCTATTATGATCTTTCCAATCTCTCTTTCACATAGATCCTACATCTTGGGAGGAGAGTATAATGAAGATATCCCATCTATATGTGCGTATTCCTAAGAGCCTCATTCTCAGGACATTGTCCAGTCTTAGATTTCATTTCTAGTTTTCATTTACTGCTAAATGACACTTCATTGATGGGTAGTGTGTAGTTCACTACTCAGTGGCTGAAATGATGTATGATTAGGAGTAATTTTATTACTCTGTTCCTTTAGCAGAATCACAGTAGTCTGCTTTCCTGAGTACCATAGACATCACAGTCACAGGTCTGCCTGAGCAATGTCAGACATGGGTTACATCTTCTGCAGGTCATCATACCTGATTGAAAATTGTACTACAGAGCTACAGCAGTAAAATTAGTATGGTATTGGCATAGAGACAGAATCATTGAAGAGTGGAATTGAGTTAAAGACCTAGAAATAAATCCATGCACATATGGACAGTTTAAGTTTCTCATAAAGAAGCAAAAAATATACACCAGAGAAAAGATAAGATCTTCAAAATATGGTGGTGGTCAAGCTGGAAGGCTGCATGAAGAGGGGAATTCCTGTAGATCCACAGTTATCTCTGCACAAAAATGAACTCCAAATGAAGCAAGAACATCAATATAATCCAGATACACTGAATCATATAAAAGAGAATATGAGAAATATTCTTAAACTTATTGGCAAATAGAAGACTTTCTGAGAAAGAAACCAATAGCATAGACAGAACAATTAATAAATGTGACTGCATGAAACCAAAAAGCTACTGTAAGGTAAATGAACCCATCTTTGAGATATTGCTCTAGCCCACAAGAGGACGTTTTTTTTTTGTTTTTTTTTTGTTTTGTTTTTTTTTGCCAACACCGCATCTGATAAAGAGCTAATATTAAAATTTATAAAGACCTAAAATCCTAGATTTCAAAAAAACATAAGCAAATAAACATAAAATTAAAATTGGGATAAACAATTAAACAGAAAATTCTCAAAAAATGAAACACCAATAAACAGCTGAACAAGTTAGCAATGTTCACAGACTTAGTAATTATGGGAATGTAAATCAAAATCATTCTGAGATTTCATTTTACACAAAAAGAATGCCCAAACCCAATAAAACAAATGGCAGCTCATTCTGGGTGAGGATTTGGATAAAAGAAGGAAATGTGTACACGCACTATGGACATCAGGGTGAGAGTTCCGTGGAAGCTAGAAATAGATATACCTGAAGATCCAGCTGTACCTTTCTTGGGCATTTACCCAAAGGACTCTGAATCCTATTACAGACACTTGCTCAACTATGTCCATGGCTCTTCTGTTCATGATAGCCAGAAACTAGAGACAGTTTATTTCTCTGTCAACAGATAAATGAATAAAAAATGTGGTACATTTACTTAATAAAATCTGCTCTTTAAAAAAATATCATCAAATTTAGAGTTAATTGGATGTAGCTAGAAAGAAGTTATCCTATGTAAGGTGACCCAGACCAAAAAAAAAGATAAATATGGTGTGTCTTCACTTATATGTGTAAAATTATCTGTTTAATCTGTGATAAGTTGGCTTCAATCCATATAATGCAGGGTTATGAACAGAAGGAAGGGACTTGAGAAAGGGAAGGAGCTCCCTGGTAAGGTGAAAAAGAATACAATGTATTAGACAGAGATGGTATGACTGAAACCTTTAGGATAAAAATGGGAAGGGGAGGAAGACTGGTTGGAGGAGGGACTACAGGAGACACACCTAAAACTAAGGGTCACTTGAGAGGTCATATAGAATGCTAATACAGTAGAAACTTAAATGAAAGAAGTCTAAATGGTTATCATATAATGTGGGAGACAAGTCTCAGTTAGACATCTCTCACCAGCAAATAAAACCTCAAGTGCCAGGATAGGGTTATATTTAATCTAGTTTTGGGCCAAAAGGGATCATAGAAACCCCAAATAACCCAGGCTGTTGCCAACAATATTAGTTGCTCTCTATACACTGTTGGTAAAATCTTAATTCTGAAGAAAACACCTACATAATCACTGAGCATTTAGAAGCCCAGTGGGTACTGACTTAAAAATCTTCATCTCTACTAAATAGTACTTATGGTTCTGGGAGATACTGTGCATAGTAGGAGAGGAGAACAGTAAATACCAGCCCAGCTACAAAGCCTGAGATTCTCAGTGGTGACTGGCCTACAAGGTATGGATGGTTTGAAGGGGATATGTACTACCCAAGAATATCAAAAGAGCCAACTGACATGGACTTGTGGTGTTCTCAGAGAACAAATCACAACCAAAGAGAATACATGGGCTGGAACTAGGCTGCTCCACAAATATGTAGCAGACTTGCAGCTTCATATTCATGTGGGTTCAGAACAAATGAAATGAAGGCTATCTCAAAAGCTGTGCCTGTCCATGACACATATTCTTCTGGTGGGTTGCCTTTTCTGGCCTCAATGGGAGTGAATGTGCCTATTAGCCCCATATACTTGGTGTGTCAGGGTTGGGAGATACACAGGGGGTGGCCCCCTCTTGGAGGAGTAGAGGAGGAGGGATTTGGGCAAGGCTTGTGGGAGGGAGTGACCAGGATGGGTGGCAGCCAGCAGGATGTAAGATGAATGAATTAAATAAAGTAATAAGGGGGGTGGGAAGGTGGGGGAAAAGGAAAAAGAAAAAGAACAAAATAAAGCAATAAATGAATAGTTAAACAAATAGTCATGGGAGTAATCAAGCACTATCTGATTGGAATTAAATGAGACATTAATAACACCATCTCTAATGTTTATCAAACACTGCAGAACAGGAGGCAGAAAGAATGTAAGAGACTACAAATAAGGGCTGTGAAATGCCCTCATCTAGACAGGACAGGATCATTGTAGTCTTTAGCAAATTGTAACTATATTTACTTGGCTTAAGTCTGCCCAAGACTGCACAAGAGCTACTCAATAGTCCCTGCAGAACCACTGGCGGCATATGTCCTCTGGGGAGAGTATATCCTGTTCTGTGTGTACTCACAGGTGAGTATACCAGAATTTAGTGAATATTTTCAAATTCATGGTTAAATAGATGATCCTGGCTAAACATAGTAGATCACAATCAAACTGAATGATGTCAAAGTAGGAATTTTTTAGGGAAGAGAGAAGTTTGAGGAAGATAGAATAGGTGGTGAGGTTAGCATAATTAGAACATATTATATATATATTTGTAAACTTGTCAAAAACACAATTTTTAAAATTATTTACAAACATATTTTAACAGATGTTCCAACATTTGTCTTGTGTGCATGATCTGTCATATTTCATGTACAATCATATTAAGTATATATGCATTTACATTATATTAAATGATATAATGATTGTTGAGATTGCTGTTAATCTAGTACAGGATTTGATGTACATTAGTTGCTACCTATATTATTAGTTTGTTTTGCTAGATATCTTCATTTGAATATCTTGCTCATAGTTGCAGATTACTAAGAGCAAGTTTACTGTATGCAAATATTACATCCAAGTTTTAGTTTGGAGTCACATTTGCTGAAATAGTGAAAAAAATATGTGCATTTCTATAAAATCTCTAATCCAACATAAAAACACATAAATAGGTTAGTGTAAGTATAGTTTCCTCACCAGAGTAAATCCCATATTGTTATCATGTTCACATTCCTTCCCTTTGTCCTCAAGTAAATGATGGACCTTTATAAACACTAACATTTTTAAATGATTCATTATTTTTTATAAAATTTATAACCCAACTTTTCTCTTGTTATAGTTTAATAATCTATGCCCAAATTGAGTCAGGATAACACTGATTTAAAATTCTTTGACTGTTTTTAAGCAGCAGCGTACTTAGATTTGGTCATGCAAGTAGCCATGGCAACCATAGACCTCAAAGGCTGCCTGTGGAAAAGTCCAGCTGTTAGAAGTTCGTGGGCAGTGCACTGCCTGCCTGTCCTGCTTGCACCTGCTGTGGAGAGGAGGAGACATCAAACACGGCCCCCAATGAGGAAGAGATTGAAGGCTTTGGCTGTGTTCTTGGAGATACAGGAATCCCCATGCTTTGCAGAGACATAAACCTAGTGTATAGTAAATTATGTGAATTTTACAGCAAATAAAACAAACCACACTGAAGCAACGTGTTTTTAAAAAGTAGGAATAAGAACTTGCTGAGAAGAAAAAAGAAAATTGATTGAAATAATGTTCAGATAGTTTTATTAGATCAAGAAGATCCATTAGATAATTTTCTGAATGATTCCAGAAATGTGGGTAATTGTGGAAAGAAATTTTCAGTAAGTCTTAATGAGTTTAGATCTAGCATAAAATAAAAAGCAATAATTTGGGTTAAAAAGCAGATGTGTTGTGATAACTATAAAGGTAAATACTGTAGTGAAGGTAATTATTTTGTTTTGTTTGTGACAATGTCTCTCTGTGTAGTCCTCGCTGTCTGGGACCCCAATATAGATCAGTCTTACCTCAAGCTCGCAGAGACCTGCCCGTCTCTGCTTTCCAAATAAAAGAGTGCACCACTGTGCCAGTAGTGAAGAGAACATTTTCTTTCTTACACAGCTGCATCACCAGCAGGACCCTTATCTCAGTGCCTCTTAGGTCAATGTTTTAGGCACTGGTCCCTTCTGATCTGATTCCTGAATGGGCAGTGTTACCTTTCTACAATGTCTTTAATGACAGCATTGTTTTTACATAGTAGATACATTTGAAGTTAATCTGTGTTGCTTCCTGGGCCAGTCCTTCCATGTTTATGCCGCTGCAACTCTTTCAAGTGGGAGCCTTGATTTCATCATTAGTTAGTGAATATCCAGGTTGTTTCTAGTCTATGGTCATGCATCAAATGTCAGAGGTGGCTCTGTGAGAGCTACATTTTCAACTTGGGAAATAATATTCAAGGCGTGAATGTTCACCACTTCTTTTCCATCTTTTGTTCTCTGAGTACATTTGATATCTTTCTGATTAGATTAGGTCAGTTTCAGTTTAGTGGGTGAGTGATTGGTGCTGATGTGGCTTTTCCTGGAGAGCACCAGTGGAGAACAACTTTCTGATTGCCTTGGCCATCCAAATGATTTCTTTAATAACACATAATTTTGCATAGTTTAATGTTAGGTTTAGTGTTTCATTTATTGCAAAAACAACTCTTAATAGCTATCTATTTGCAAACATTTTCTCTTGGTCAGTATATTTTTTCATGACATTTTCCATGTAAAAGTATAAGGCTTACATGTATATGAACCCCAATGCACATCAGAGAATACTTTTTTATATATAGTCAATAAATTTTTGCTTATCCTAGATCATTGGCTATTTCTGTACATACTGACAAACACAACTTACATACAAGAACAGTTGGAACCTTTTCCTATTAAAACTATATATTGTACCTCTTAAAACTTTCCAAATGACCCATCTATTTTTGCTGTAATATAAAAAGTATTCATTGCAGTTTATTTATTTATTTATTTTTATTTTAAGAAAACAATTTCAGAATGCCATTGATCAATAAAATTTAAGCTGCTGGTACTGACAGATGTTTTCCATGGAGAGAGAATCCTTTTATTCGATGCCAAAGTATGAACTAAATCTACAAACTCTGTGTTACTGTAATGGCCAAATTATAATTACTTTTTCAATGTGAATTTTAAAATTCATCATGACATTTCATCACATTAATCAGCACATAAGCTTACTTTACAGAAAGCCTACCCAGAAAGTTTACTAGAGGAAGGTGATCCACAAAGGAGGACGTTTGTAAGACTTTAGAACATTTTTGACCTAGTGACTTCAGGCTGACATTTTTTTTTTTTTTTTACTCTTGCATCCAGACATGTTTTCAGGTACTGATATATGCTGCTCTTTACTTAAAGGCTTCTTTCGAAGTTCCAAATGTACAAGGCAAGCTAAAACATGGATAACTAGGTCCCAGACATAGTTTTCAACTAAAAGTTGTCTGCTATTTAAGTAAAAACACCTCTGCTCCTTGAAAGCTCAAGCTGAAGAACTAGAGGGCTTCTGATTCCTTCTAGCCTCTGTTGCATACTTAAACAGAGTTCTCAATACCTGTCCTTTCCTTTCTCTCTCTCTTTATTAAAATTATTATTTATTAATTTAATTATTTAAATCAAATCATAACTTTTAATTATCCACACAGGGGTTATAAACACAAAAAGGCAGGACGTGGTGGAAGGGTGATAGTGGAGCATAGGTGTTCAGGGGGAGTTCGGATACCATTCAGAACAGGGTATCAACTGGGTGAAGGTTCAGGGGACAGGTCACTATGACTCTGCCTATGATTCACTTGTCCTTATCTAAGTTGGTGCTATCTGTTGAGGCCTATTTACAAGGTCTATGACTACTCAGGCTGGTAAATTCCCACAAAAGCTGCCTGTTTACAATAGCTTATAGCCATCTATTTCAGTGTGTTCCCACAGAGCCCAAGACTTTGTGTTAGCATGTATGTATGTCAGGACTATTGCTGATTTTAGGCCTATGGCTGATTTTAGACCTTCAGTGTATAAGCAGGGCTGCCCCTGACATCTCCTCCCTTCTCTAAGTATAGAAGGGCCAGGTGATTCTAATTTTGGGAAGGCGAGGATAGAGACCTGACCTCCAATAATCGAAGGGGACCTTGTAATGGCTCCAGTCCTCCTGTTGTTGTCCAGTGAGGCATGAGGGCCATACCCATCCCGATGTCTTTTTCTTGGAGAGGGATACTTTTGACATCAACCCCTATGCAGTCAGGCTTGTCCCTCAGGGAACCCAGAGAGATATTTTTAACTTTTATTTATATTCCCTTGCAGTGCTTAGCCTCACAGCCTAAGCAAGAATTCAGATTGCCTGTCAGAGGGGGTTCTGGGTGGCCCAGCTCTGCTTGGTCTAGCAGAGGAAGTTCCCTCTTTTAGGTTGGGTGGAGATGGGTTTGAGGAACACCCTGAATAAAGTAACAACCTCATCTTGAGTCTCGTGGTCCTCCATAGCTAACTTATGATAATGTATTTGAATAGGTTTTGCTATCAAATTATCTGTCTGTTGTATCACAAAGCTAGTCAGCTTATTTAAGGCCCAGGGACCAAAAGAAATGCTGATTAATGTGATAAAATATCTACTTATTATACCCTGAGAGAGTAACTGGCAGTATTGTGGTTCTGTTGTTATACTGTGGGGATAATTAATCTCTGTCATCCTTAAGTTTGAAAGTTTATTGGAAATTCAGTCAGTATCATATTATATTAGTAGTAGTCAAAGTTATCGAAAAAAACTGTATTACAAAGGAAACTGTGTTTCAAATTCTTTTGAAATTATAAAGAACTAGATATTTGTAGTCATTTTACTGTTGTACTTACAAGCCACCTTTAATTTATTGCTTATATATTTAAATCGCCACTTTTGGATTTATTTTTGCGATATTAATTCTAACTACATTGCATAATTTAAAAAAATCATCATGATAACAATATTATAAATTTAAAATATCAGAACTTGGAATGATTAATTAAATACAAAAGTGGTTCAGAACTCTAAAAACCAAGTTACTAATCTAGCAAACTCTATAGTCAACCATCATCCACCATGGTTTAGGATTTGCATGTTCCTATGAACATGCCTAATTTTTAATGTATCTGCATGTGCACAAAACGAATAATGTATTTAAGTATGACTTTACACACAAAGAGCTTTATTTTCTGTCTTAATACTCTTCTCATAATATAATATTTATAGCTCTGAGATGAAATCTCTGATAATAAATAGAAAATAATTCTTAAACAATTTGTATCCTGTTTATTTTCAAAGAGAAGCAAAAATGACTGTAGCCTTCTAGCTTTTGCTGATCTTTAAATATGGCAAAGTCTCCAGCACAGTTTGGTGCCCCAGATTTAATTTGTATAAAGTACAATGAAAACAATTTGGGAGACATTGGGGGCCACTTACTTTATTTTCTAAATTAATTTTCTCCTAACCAGGGCAGAATAAAAAGAAAACTGAAACACACAATACAAATAAATCCTATTAAAAATATATCTTCATAAAACCTTAAAGTTGTTCTCTGGGGGCCTTTCCGGGATTACCAAGTATGATATTAAGGCAGGAACCTTCTTTTCATCAAAATTTTAATTTAAAAAGTTCAAGCAACGACCAATAGACAAATAAACAAGTAAGCCCTGAGGGAACACAGCATAATTACCACTGTGGAGAGCCTGTGAACAGAGGCTGCACACTGACACTGCACTCCCGGGGGTAGTTTCCACACCTGCTTAGTCAAATAAATGCCCATGTTGTGTTATTTTCTCTGGGCCTCTTTGCTCTAAATCACCAGTATTCTGCCTGGGAGTGTTTTAAATTTAATAGAGTATTCGCATTAAACTTAATCTCTTATCAGCATGGTTAAGAGTAATTGCAAGATACTAAAAATTTTTATAAACTTTTGTTATTCAGGATCTTGATTGCTGTAAGTGGCAATTGCTTTTCGGATAAATGTGAACATTTCTAAAGGTTGCTGACTCTCTGTCTCTGTCTCTGTCTCTGTCTGTCTCTCTGTTGCTTTGTTTCTCTCTCTTTTTCTCTTTCCTTTATTTGCCCCTTTTACTTTATGTTTCATAGGTTCATAATCCACACCATGCAATTCATAGAATAAGAGAGTTCAAGATGATACTTACATGAATCAAGAATCACTAAAGAAAAAACACAGTCACCTCCCTCGGCTTCCTTCAGAAGCAGCACAGTGGCATTTAAAGTTATGGTTAATGCCAATTCATCAAGAAATGTCATCAGGTACTTAGTTTCTTAGAAGTTTTCCAGCTGGAGCCATAGTATGTAGCATGAAGTTTGTAAACTCTGTGCTGAGAAAAAAATGTCAACAGTTAACACATATTTTCAGAGGCTAGTTAGATGTGTCAGTTCTTAGTGTGCATGTGACTCTTAACTTTCAATGGTAACATTCCAGGCAATCTGCATATTCTTGTGGAAGTCAGGAGAGTGATTTCACATGTTTGTGCACAGGCACACACATATCCACTCTAACACAATGAAAATATAAATTAAAAACTTTTTCCTTCATTATAATTGTAACTGCATACACTCTGCTTCAAACTGTATTATCTTATCACAATTAGAAAAAAAGAAAGAAAGAAAGAAAGAAAGAAAGAAAGAAAGAAAGAAAGAAAGAAAGAAGAAAAATGCAAAGAAACAAAGAAAAAAAAGAAAATATGTATGTAACTTGGATGATGTTTTGATTTATTTTGTTTTCAATAATGAACATGTGCTGTGTTTATAACTCTTTGTTTAAGAGGAAAATATGCTCTAAGATGCTTCTAATTGCCAAGCTCTTCATAAGGAATTAAAGAATCAAGAAGCAAAAAAAAAAAAAAAGGAATGTTTAAAATGTGATGTTGACCATAGGGAGAAAAAAATACTATGGTGTTATAAACCACAGTCAAAGAGAAAAAAGGGGGCACAAATCATAAATTTCAATCCATAACTGCATATGTAGCAGAGGATGGCCTTATCTGGCATCAATGAAAGGGAGGCCCTTGGGCCTTTGACGGCTTGATACCCCAGTGTAGGGGAAGGCTAGGGCGGTGAAGAGGCAGGAGGTGGTGTGTGGGGGGAGCCCCCTCATAGAAGCAGGAGTGAGGGGAATGGGATAGGGAGTTTGCAGAGGGGAAACCAGAAAAGATGATAATGTTTGAAATTTAAATAAATTAAATAGTCAATAAAAACAAACAAAAATATAATAAATAAATGAATAAATTAAATTCTTTTTTTTGCCTTTAGCAAATGTATCTTTTCATTGAAGTTGTATTTTATTGTGATGTCTTTATCAGTACTGTTCATAAAATAACTTTCAAAGTGAATTTTTCAAATGTTTTATGACTAGATTTTTTACATATTAATAAAACTCAAGATGGGGAATTATAGAGTTTCTTTCCTAATGTAAACATTACTGTTTAAGATAGGAAGGGTTAATGTTTTCCAGTACTAAGATCAAAGTTAGGCATATCTTAACATCTAAGTTACATATGTTATCAGAGTGTAAGAATGCTAACATGTATGAAATACTTTCTTTCACAATTCCAGACACCTCTCATTGCTTTACTTTTAAAATGCTCAGACACAATGCATTTTGTCTTCAACTATCTCCATATCATCTTTTTTATTATTTCCTTTACTTTTGAGATTATAATACAATTATATCATTACCCTGTCTTTTTTCCTCAATTCAAACTCTCCCATAATACATATCCTTGCTCCCTTTCAAAATGATGGCCTTAATTTTCAGTAATTGATGCAATATGCATATATATATATATATATATATATATATATATATATGCACATTCTTAAACCTGCTGACTGTATAAATGTTATTTGATTTTTCCCCCAAGGCTGATCATTTGGTATTTTACAATCAATTTATTTGCTCTCCCTTAGAAAAATAATTTTCCTAATCTCAGCATTTCTAAGTTGTCTGTTATTCTTTTGTGTAGGAATGAGGCCTCTTAGAATTTTCCCTGTCAACTTTGACATGTTTATTGTCTTCCTTGTTCAGGTCCAGTTTAGACAGCAATGTTGGTGAGACTTTATAAGTATAGTTTCTGACATTCCTGAAAGACACAGTTCTTACCACAAACTCTAAGATCCTCTAATTCTTTCAATATTTTTGTCACCTCTTCTCCAATGTTCCTTGAGTCTTAAGTGAGAGGGTTGTTTTGTAGATGGACAAACTTGGACTACAATCCATAATACTGTACTCTGATTGGTTAGGAATTGCTTTAATGGCTTAATGGAGTCTATCTGTGGCAGAGATAAATTTCCATGATGAGGGGTGAGGGCTACACATATCTGTGGGTTGAACAAATAGTCCAGATCCTTTTAGAGATTAGACTAGTTTAATAAAGTTGCAGGCATGAGCTCTTCTTCAAGATCCATGACATATCTAGCACTGGGAAGTTAGCGAGGTTTCCAGTACTACGCATGTATCCTCTTGTTGGGTGGGTGCTAAGTACAATTAGAGAACTGTTTGTTGCTGTTATTTGAAATCTTGAAATTTTGAAATCTTTGGTACTATCAAAGCTAGTTCTCACGAAAAAGGCATTTATGTCACTTGTAGTTCAGGGATTCCTGTGTCCTGTGTCTGAAGTGCATGTTCCTTCCGGTAATAGAGATTTATCTTCCACCTCTGGAAGAGCACCAATAGAAAATAACTATAGTCTAAAACAAGTCTATAGTCTTTTAGACAACCCAACCAGCCACTCAAAAGATAGTTTCTCAGGCATGGCATTGGGAGTTTTGTCAGGTGGTGTTTTTCTCTTGGAAGAAACATTGTCAGCCAGATGAGAAATTTCTTTTTAAAAATTGGCTATTTTATTTATTTGCATTTCAAATGTTATCCCTCCCTTCCCAGTTTACCCTGTGAAAACCCCCTCCTCCCCCATCCCCCTGCTTCTGTGAGATTGCTCCCCTACCCACCTACCCACATCCACCTCACCTCCTTAGCATTCCCCTGTTTTGGGGCATTGAGTCTCCACAGGATCAAGGGCTTCCCATTTCGCTGATGCTGGACAAGGTCATCCTCTGCTACATATGCAGCTAGAGCCATGGGTCCCTCCATGTGTACTTTTTGGTGGTTTAGTCCTTGAAAGCTCTGGGAGGGTCTGGTTTGTTGATATTGTTGTCCTTCCTATGAGGTCGCAAACCCCTTCAGCTCCTTCAGTCCTTCCCCTAACTCCTCCACTGGGATCCCCTGCTCAGTCAGATGGTTGGCTGCAAGCATCCACATTTGCATTGGTCAGGCTCTGGCAGAGCCTGTCAGAGCACAGCTATGCCAGGCTCCCGTCAGCAAGCACATCTTGGCATCAGCAATAGTGTCTGAGTTTGGTGGCTGCATATGGGAGGTATCCCCAAGTGGGGCAGTCTTTGAATGGCCTTTCCTTCAGTTTCTGCTCCACTCTATGCTCCTGTATTTCCTTTAGACAGGAGCAGTTCTGGGTTAATATGACCCCATCCCTCAACCGGGGGCCGTGCCTAACCTCTGGATATGGTCTCTATAGGTTCTCTCTCCCCTTTGTTGAGTATTTCAGCTAATGTCATCCCTGATGGGTCCTGGGAACCTCTTGCTTTCCTGGCATCTGAGTCTTACTGAGAAATCTCACCTAAACTATATAAGTACATTTATATACAGACTTAACATGATTTATAACATTTTATTCTATTTAGGTTAATAGTAATATTCCTTATGAGTTTTTCAGACATGTTACTGTTATTTTCTTTCCCTCCCTGTTCTTCTCTGTTCATCTATCTCTCTCTCCCTAATCTCCCCTTTCCAATTTCTCCAATCAGATCACTTTTCTATTCAACTCCCCCTTCTACTGCTTTCTTACTCCCATACTATGACAATGGTCATTTCATATTTCTGGGCTCTAGAGTTATTTCATAATCTGTACTCACATGACCTAGAACCTTCTTTATAAGAAAACATGAGGCTGTTGTCTTTGTGAGTCTGGATTATTGCACTCAGTATGATCTTTTATAGCTGTATCCATTCACACAGAAAGTTGATTCCTTTTTTACTGCAAAATAGTATTTCAATAATATATATATATATATAATTTTAATTACCCATTAGTTGTTTGAAAGACACTTAGTTTCTTTTTTTCTAGCTATTATGAATAGCATAGCAATGAACATGGCTGAACACATCTCTGAAGTAGAATGTTGAGTCCTTTGGGCACATGCCAAGTCGTGGTTAGGCTGGGTCAATTCGTAGATATATTTTTTAGCTTTTAAAAATAATTTTCATAGGGAATTTTAATAGGGAATGCACAAATCACAATCCACTAACAGTGAACGAGTGTTCTCTGCTCCTGTTCAAAGCTCTCTCTAGCATTGGCATTATTTGTTTTTTCATCTTCTCCATTCTGACTAGAGAATGATGAAGCCATTTGTCAACTAGAAAAGATTCTACCCAGTTTTGAAGGCTTCCTCTTTACATGGATGATTTGTTTTTTAGGTTTGTAGAAGCTTGTAAGTTTAAAGTTATCACATGTTCTGTAATTGCTCCCAAAATATTTGCCTCGCTTGCTTGGCAAATGCAGTACAATTGGGAATGTCTTTTGCTAAAAATATCATGTAGTATACAGCTTGTGTTATATTCTAGCCATTTCGGTATTTCTGGTTTCATTCTTATGTCCTTTATCTGTTTGGAGTTAGAGTTGTGGAAGATAACATATAGGATCTTCTTTTTTAAGCATATTGGCTTCTATCTTTGCCAGCATAATTTGCTGAAGATAATTTAATTTACTTTATTTTATCTTTGGTCATAATTTTTTTTTTATCATTGTTCAATATTAAGTTCCTGAAGTTACATGTGTCTATGTTTGATTCTTCAATTTTCTTCCATGGTCTACAAGTCTACACTATACCATACCATACTATTTGTATTAATATGGCTTTTAATATATCTTAATATTAGAATTGTAACCCCTCCAGAATCGTGCTTTATTATAAATACTATTTTAGCTATCATAGAACTTTCATGAGTCAATATGAAATTAAGGATATTTTTTCAATTTCTGTGAGGAATGAATTAGAAACTTTGATTGAGATTTCATTGAGCAACTTTTGATCAGATGGTCATTTTCACAATATTAAATATGCAAATATATGACCATGTGATAGATTTCTATTTTTCTAGTGTCTATCTCTAGTCCTTCGGGAGTTTTATGTTTTCAATATAAATGTCCTTCACTTCCTCAGTTAGTTTCTAGATTTTGTTTTTGAGGCTAATGTGAATAGGAACATATACATATGCTTTGTTTTGCTGTACAGAAAAGCTACTGATTTGTGCAATTATATTATGTGTTCTGCCACATTTCTGAGTTTGTTTCTAATTTCTAGAAATTTGCTGGTAGAATATTGGAAAGCATGTGCTGATATTAATAGAATTATGTCTTCTTTTCCAACTTGTATCCTTTTGATTTTTTTTCTCCTGACTTACTGTTCCAGTGAGTTTTTTATCACAATAATGAAGAGGAGTGAAGATAATTAGCATGCCTATCTCATTCCTACCTTTAGTGGGATTGATTCAAGCTGTTTTCCATAGATGATGATATTAGCTATTGGTTTCTCACCAGCCCTCACAGGCAACCAATCAGAAAGCTGCCACACACCACCTGGCCTGAGCCAACCTCACCCGTAGCCAATCAGGAGGTATAGAGGCTGCCCCACCACCTAGCTAGATCCAAGTATAGTTAATCAGCAAAATTCTTCCAAAATCTCCCTGAGCCTTAACCAATTACATAGGTACATATATGCCTGGAGACAGAGCCAATCAATCAAGGGAAAGAAAGATAAAAAGTCATCCACTCCTACTCTAACATGCTTTAAAGAGACCCTGCAAATTCTATACCTCTGTCTTCTATCCTGATATATGGTGCACCCCTGCATGCAGGTTCATTCAGAAGAAATACTCTTTGCTGTTGCATATTATTTGAGTTTGGGATATCATTCTTTGTGAATCACAGACCTTTACAATACTATGCTGGGGTCCTGTCTTTAGGACTCTGACTTGATGGGGCCAGAAGGAAGAAGGTGTGACTTGTGGCTGGGTTGAGAGACTGAATACAGTGTAAAAGAGACCTGTGGTTGATAGAAAATAGAGAGGGTCTTGACAGAAGCCTGGAAACTGGTTGCTGTGTAGTCAGGGGTGGAATGACTGAACTCTGTGAGAGACCCTAGCTAGATTTGGCTGCTTTGGGGGAAAACACTGATGCAGAAGTTCATGGAGAGTCACCAGGCTAGACACCAAAAAAGAATATGGGAAATCTACCTGGATGGACAAATTGGATATTTTATGTTGATGTTGGTTTTTTGTTTTTTGTTTTGTTTTTGTTTTTGTTTTTTTTCAGAATGTACTTGTAGGTAAAGGCAGGAAGGATGTCTCCTAAAGTTTGAATGAGTCACATGCAGAATATAGCAATGCCAAGGCACTGGATGTAGGATCTGGGCTAGATCTAAATGTTTGAGGTCTGTGTCGGCATGTTGAATGCAGCACCAAAAGGAACTATGGGTAATGACAGGTCATTTTAAATAATACTTAATGAATGTGAATTTTGTGAGCCAATTCCGTGGAGAGAAAAAAGAGATACTTCCTCAATCTTTTATTTTCTTTTCAATCTTAAGTCAGTGTTAGGGGAAAGTAAATTGAAGACTGCACCACTCATTTTCCACATAGAAGGGAGTTTACTGAAGCAATAAATGAAGT
This sequence comes from Mastomys natalensis, assembly GCA_021653895.1. Taxonomy (NCBI): domain Eukaryota; kingdom Metazoa; phylum Chordata; class Mammalia; order Rodentia; family Muridae; genus Mastomys; species Mastomys natalensis. The sequence goes on from JAJTUV010001277.1 coordinate 245,771, forward strand.
TGGATTTGTTAGCTTTTAACATAAAAATACTTATACTTATGGTTTTGATAGTATTTTTCAGAAGATGTTGAACTATGAAAAGACACTATATTCCTGAACTTACAAAGAAAAACTTAACACAAAATATCTGATTTTATAACTCTACACTATTTACTTCAAGTTATATTAATCTTGTTTTCTTCATTGCTGAAATATTGATATCAATATCTTATTTTGAATATACAACAAAATAAATACTAATACTATTAATGTATTTTAAAGACTCTAATTTGCCAGAACCTGTTTTAAATAAATGAAAATATTGTTCATAATTCTTAGCATTTTGAAGGTTTCAGATCAAAGAACTTTGTTATTTGTCTCTCATCATTTATTGACCAATTTGTTAAGTATATGTTTCAGATAAAATTTGATGAGTAAGTCTCGTGTCTACCAGCCAAGTGTAATATAAGTTGCAATACTTCTTTAATCATTTATTAGCTTGTTTGTATTATTTTATTGGTAAAATTTTGAGAGTTCTTTATGTTTTCTAAAATCTATTTATTCATGAGGTATCTAGTTTCAAATATTTTTGTTCAGTTTATGGTTTACTATTTGGCTACGGATGTACAAATGTCTCAGAAATTTGAAAGGCTTGTTTCTATTATCTGAATTTATATCATAAGTTTTTTAGACATATTTTGATGACTCTGTTGAATTGATCTATGTGTCTAACATATCTAAAAATTGCCCTTGGCCCTGTGGAGGTTGGATGCTAGAGCGGTGGTATGGGAGAGGGTGGGGTGGATGGCAAGCACCCTCAAGGAAGAAAAGAGGAGGAGAGAGAGGGTAGATGTGGGATGGGAGGTTTGTGGAGGGGTAATCAGGAAATAGGATATCATTTAAAATATAAATGAATGGAATGATTAATTAAAAACTTGCTTTGATTGCATCAGTGATATAAACACTTTGGTGATATAAATACAGATTGATTTCCCCATTGCATAGAATCATGGTGTTATCATGGTTAATAATGACACTTTAGTCATGCAAACAGTCATTATTATAGTGACATATAAATACACAAGATAATTTCTTAGGACAAGTTGTGCAGTATTAATCAGGCAAACTCACTGTGCAAGACTGACTTACTTGATGACCTGCTTCAGCCTTCTGAAGGGTCAGGACAACAGTCGTGATCTACTGGGGCTGGAAAACATATGATAGCTTGTAAATCCCATAAGTATTTTTGGGATTCTGTAACATCTTCTGACAGTGGATCTGTTTTCTGAAAGTAATAGATAATTTCAAGCCCATTTCTATTGTCCTCTACTTAGGTGTTCAGAATGAACTGCAAATTCACTAAATAGTCATAGGAGTGGAATAACGTCTTGGTTAAGGTTTCTATTCCTGTGATGACACACCATCACTAAATTCAACTCAGGGAGAAGAGAATTAATTTCTTCTCACAGGCTGAAGTCTATACTCCCAGGATCATCAGGGCAGAAGCTCAGTGTCAGACTCTAGAGGCAGACACTCATGCACACACTATGCTAGCTTTCACATATCTATACTGCATATTGGTTTGCTTTCCAAGACTTTCTCTCACCTGCTTATTATCCCAGGACCACGTGCCCAGACATATTACCAAGCACAGTGGGCTGGACCCCACCACATAAATCATCAGTCAAGAAAATGCCCTAAATGCTTGCTTACAGGCCAACATTATGGGGAGCTTTTTCTCAATATAGGTCCTCTTTACCCAAATGATTCTAACCTATGTGTAGTTGATAAAAAAGCATAAAAATAAAACCTAGCCTACACAGATAATTTTATACCTTTAGATATTATATGTGACACATAGAATATAAATGATGTCAACAAACCTTTATGATTATAGAATTCCAGACTGCCTGCTGCATTTAGACATTTTCCCCAATGAATCTACCTTAACATAAAGTCATAAATAATTTTAGAATAGTTGCATTAATTGTCTTCTTGAAAATAATTTAGAGAGCTCCAGCCTTTGATTTATAATTAAACTTGAGCTCTGAAAAGTCATTTCTAGCAGATTTAGAATCTCATTTCTTTTTCAGTATAATAAAGATGTGGCAGTGTGCTCTTTGTTCCAATTTTCTGTCACTGTTTCAACCAATACTTCACAATTTACTAACATCCAAATTTGCTGGGCAGGCTTTTTGTGCTCTTTATGAACTTCAAGTGAACCTGTGGCTACCTAAATGCATGAAGCTACAGTTCAATATGTGTGCATTGACATATTGATGTAGAGAAGGCAGGGGCACTATGGATCCTTTCCGCTTTTATTGTTTAAGTCATATTCACAATTCAAGCTAGTTTTCTTGCAAAAGTAATGTGCTCAAGTAGATGCCAGAAAAGTAAAGAAAACTGAAAGCTATCATAAATCTTATAATCATGTGTGAAACTTCTGGCCTTGTGAGCTTCCAAATAAAAGGTTTCTGTCCTGTGTTAAAGGCATCATTTACAGATTGACAATTGCAGGTGTGCTCAAAACCATTTTTTGTTGGTCCTGTGCAAAATTAGCATTCAGCAATGAGGTAGATTTCAGTATCACCACAAAGCCTTACATAGGAAACAGGAAATAGCACTTTTGCTTGCAGTCTCAGATCTCTTATGTGCAGATTACACTTTTGCCTTGTCCTAAATATGAAAAGGATTGGCCAGAATCAAACAAGTCAGAGAGATTCAATAAACAGGTGATGAATGAATTGCTACTGTAGTGATCTTATTTATCAACTGAAAGAATATATAAATTTAGCTTCTTGTCTATACATTGAGGTTTGTATATGATATTACAATGAACATCAAGTTGATCAACGAGGCCTAAAAATTAACAAATATTGAGCCTTTTCACAGATCATTGGAAAAAGTATGGTATTAACAAAATACTTTTAAAATGTCCCAAATGGCTGTATGCAGCCATGAAGTCATAGGTGACTTTAAGAGACTGTAGAAAACACCAGTTCTTGACACAGGAAATATTTTGGTGGTGTATTTGATCATACAAATTTTCTTGTTTATCAAATGGCCAGGATTAGTGGTCAGCATTGATTATTGTATAGTCCTTAGGCTAACTGGCTTGTGATTGGAAGAGATTAACATAACTGACAAGTGTTTAAGTGAGCTGCAATGAAAAGGAAAAGATACTCTATGTATTTGTGTTTGTGTGTGTGTGTTGATGTGGTGGATGTGGTGTATGTGGTGTGGCATGATATAGTGTGGTGTGGGGTGATATGTGTGATGTGTGTGTGTGAACGCCGCGCGCATGCGCTTGTGCCTGCATGTGCGCGCACTGTGGTAAGTGTGGTGTGGTGTCATGTGATGTGGCGTGGCATGTGGTTTGGAGGGTTGCGATTGGTTTGTGGTGTGTATACAACATCCTCTGTGCAGGATGATTATCAGCAGAGGCATTGCCTCCATCTGGGTTCATTAGTCAAGGGCACAGATGCAGGTTCTCAAAGAAAAGAAAACATAAATAGAACTGCCATGCTAATTGCTTAACCAGCCAGTAGCTGAGGTCATCACTGACCCTAACATCATGTCATAGCTCAGGACTGTCATCTACCAAGTATGCATTGCAACACAGAGGCATACCAGCCACAGAAAAGGCAGGGATGCTCTCCTGAAATAGAACAGTGGTTCCTCATCTGCATTCACTTTCCTTCCTATGATGCTCTGAAAATGTCTATATCTCATCAAAGCTCTGCATGCCTATATGTTGACCCAGAATTACACACATTAGTTCTGGAGAAAAACTTTATCTTACAAAAATGGCCATGTATCTTCACCTTTAAAAGTGTGTACTTGACCACTGCCTGTTTGCCAACACTCCAGTAGATGTCATCACATCTGTGCCCAATGTGCAGCTCTCAGATGACTTAGTGCTTGTCTTTAACTGAAAATAAAGAAAGGAGAATGAAGAAAGGACAATGGCTATGACATGAAGTAGAGAGATGGGAAAATAGGGAGAGACTCAGGGCATTTAAAGTGGAAATGGAAGATGAATATGATTATATTTCAATGTATATTTACAATTTTCTCACAGACATTAAAAAATAGTGTTTCCTAACATAAATTCCTAATTTGGAGGGGAATTATTCTATAATTTAAAATAAAATTCCCTTCTGTAAGAAAGAAAATATAATCTTATTCCTGAGAGAATCTACTTTGGAATGCTTGAATTTTAGTAAATCTTGCTTTTTTGTTGTTATTTTTTGGCCTTTTGCAGTTATAGACAGTTACAAAGACAATTGAATATTGTATTTTTAGTCATTTTTAAACAACTAAATGCTGCTATCTCTGCTAAAGTAACTGTTTGTGTCCCCCCTTTCGTTTTCTTAGATTTGGACTGTTACATTCTGTTTTCATTTACGGCATTCTGCTGCAGCTGCTATAATTTTGCACAAAGGTATAAATTCTGCATTAACAACCACCACAGGTTTAGAAAGCAAGCACTTGACATGGTAATATTTACTCAATTTTGTACTGATAGTCGTTGTCACAAGATCTAAGGTTCTTCCATGGTATTTAACTAATGATTTAACATATATTAACAATTAATTGAATTAAAAATAGAAACAATGAAAGGTTTTGTCCTAGGTTTCAGGCTACTCTCTCTTGGATTTTGTTCACCTGAGTAATGTCAAGTATGTGTTCCATTTCATGGAGTGAGCTTTGTTCAAATGAGACATTAGTTGGTTACTTCTATAGGTTGGTTCATCATTGCCCTAGCATATTTGCAGTCAGGGCAGATTGTAGGTCAAAGGTTTTGTGGTTGGGTTGGTATTTACATTTCCCTTTTGATAGCCTGAAGAGAAACTTTTGTTGTTATAGGAACTTAGATTCTGGGAATGAAGGTTCTGTATAGGCAACAGCTTAGTCTCTCTATGTTCAAAGAGTTGTGTGAGTGTTTTCTATAGCAATGGGGCCTTGTTTGTCAGTTTGTGGCTAACAGTCTATTGTCTAGTCTATAATCCTGGGTTTCTGCCGATTTCCATGGGACCCTTTCAGCCTGCAACTCAGTTAGATGAAACCCAGTCCTAGTTTAGAATCTTTGTTTGGTAACAAAGTTAATTTGGGATTCCATCTTCCTCACAATGAGAAACTTCATTAACATCACTTTTATATATTATAGAAGCTTTTACTTCAATAGATTTCCATATGACCCATGGATGTCCTTCAGTCTAGCTCTCTTTCCAAACATTTTCTCCCTCAATCCTAAATTCCCTACTCCTCTCCATGTGATCCTCCCATTATCCTTCTCCACAATTGAAGGCTCCAAACCACTCATTAAAACTATTCTATTACTCCCAGTAAGATCCATGTTTCTTCCATTAATCTCTTTCTTTATGCTTAACTTCTCTGTGGCTACAGATATGTTAAAACATACTATATTTTTTTCTTTGTATTGTTACCTCACTCAGGATGCTTCTTTTTCCTAGTTGTATCCAATTGCCTGCAAATATCCCTATGTGAAAAATTTTAAAATTTATATCGTACTCTATTGTTTAAATGTACCATATTCTCTTTATACATTCTTCTATTAAGGAACATATAGATTTATTTTTATTTTTTTATTTCTGTCTATTACGAATAAAGTGGCAATAAACATGTTTAAGCAAGCATCCTTGTGATAGGATGAAACCTCCTTTGGGTATATGTTCAAGAGTGGTACAGCCAGATCTTGATGTAGATCAATTCTCATCTTTCTGAGGAATAGCAATATTAATTTCTATATTGGCCATACAACTTTACAATACCACCAGCAATGGAGGAGTGTTCCCCTTTCTCCATGTCTTTGCCAGAGTGAACTGTCAATTGTGGATTTGATCATAGCCATTCTGATGGATGTAAGATGGAATCTCAGAGTAGTTCTGATTTGAATTTCTCTGATGGCTAACGATATTGAACATTACTTTGCATGTTTTCCAGCCATTTGAGTTTTCTTTATTTAGAATTGTACCACATTTTTAATATGAAAAAATTTTTCATATTAAGCTTCTTGAGTTCTTTATATATTTTGGAGATTAGTCCTCTATTAGATGTGGAATTTGTAAAAATATTTTCCCATTCTTTAGGCTATTACTTAGTCAGAATTATTATGTCATTTGCAATGCAGAAGCCTTTCAGTTCTATAAGTTCCTGTTTATTAATTATCAATTTTAGTTCCAGAGCTGTTGGTGTTTTGTTCAGAGAGGTTTTTTTTTTTTTTTCTAGTGCTAATGAGTTGAAGGGTATTTCCCACTTTCTCTTCTTTAAGATTCAATATAACTCTTTTTATGTTGAACTTTTTGATGTATTTAAAATTAAGTTTTGTGCATGGTGATAGGTATGGATCTATTTGCATTTTTACATGCATCAATCCAGTTTGAACAGCACGGTTTATTGAGCACCATTTTCTTTCCCAGTATATATTTCTGGCTTCTTTATAGAAAACAAGGTGTCAAAAGGTCAGAAAGGCCCTGAGAAAAGACAGAGAGAGAAAGAGAAAGATGAGAGCTGGTACAAGAATTGGTTTTCAACCTCTCCATGGTTGCCAACCCTACTTCCTCCCATCTTGGGACCATTAATTGGGTTATTTTTGCTGATTTCTTTTGGTCCCTGGGCCTTAAATAGGCTGACTAACTTTGTGAAACAACAGATAGATAATTTGGTAGCAAAACCTATTCAGATACATTATTGTAAGTTAGCTATGGAGGACCACGAGACTCAAGATGAGGTTGTTACTCTATCTAGGATGTTCCTAAAACTCATCTCCACCCAACCTAAAAGAGGGAACTTCTGCCCCTAGACCAAGCAGAGAGGGGCACCCAGAACCCCTCTGACAGGCGATCTGAATTCTTGCTTAGGCTGTAGGCTAAGCACTGCAAGGGAATATAAATAAAAGTTAAAAATATCTCCCTGGCTTCCCTGAGGGACAAGCTGACTGCATAGGGTTGATGTCAAAAGTATCCCCTCTCCAGGAAAAAGACATCAGGATGGGTATGACCCTCATGCTCACTGGACAACAACAGGAGGACCGGAGTCATTACAAGGTCCCCTTCGATTATTGGAGGTCAGGCCTCTATCCCCACCGTCACAAGATTAGAATCCCATGGGCCTTCTATACTTAGAGAAGGGAGGAGATGTCAGGGCAGCCCTGATTATACACTGAAGGCCTAAACTCAGCCATAGGCCTAAAATCAGCAATATTCCTGACATAACATGCATGCTAACACAAAGTCTTGAGTCTCTGTAGAAAACACTGAAACAGATGGCTATAAGCTATTGTAAACAGGTAGCTTTTGTGGGAATTTACCAGCCTGAGTAGTCATAGACCTTGTAAATAGGTAGCCTCAACAGATAGTACCAACTTAGATAAGGACAAGTGAATCATAGGCAGAGTCATAGTGACCTGTCCCCTGAACCTTCACCCAGCTGATACCCTGTTCTGAAAGATATCTGTACTCCCCTGAACACCTAGACTACTGTGTCATCCCCTTCCCCATGTCCTGCCTTTTTGTGTTTATAAACCCTGTGTGAATAAGAAAAAATTGCGATTTTAAAAAAAGTACTAATTAACAAAAAAAAAAAAAAAAAAAAAACAAAAACAAGGTGCCACAAATTTGTGGATTTATTTCCTGGTATCCACTTTGATTCCATCGATCATGGTGCCTATTTTAGGCAAACCACAAATCCAAACAGATAAAACAAAAATGGATAATTTGATAAAACCCCATAATTTGACAGTTGCACAAGATAGTGTTTGTAATATTGTATGTCACCTTTTCTCTCTGTTACTTTATATGCTAACTTATCTATTATAGATAGCTCCATGTTGCAATGTCCCAGGTCTTATATATTAGCTGATTTTAAATCCTTTTATGTGGACAATGTTTACAAGCACATTCTGCTGTAGAAGAGAATGTAAAGACCAAAGTGAGTTATATGAAAAAACTATACCTCAAAATCAATAAATATATAATGAAATTACAGAAAATAAGTAATTATGTGTCAACTAAAACATTCTGTTTTAAAGCAATAATAATATAAATCATGGTTTTAAAATATATTTGAATATTGGTACAAATATATTTTAAAAATTTATCATAATAAAAATTTTAGCTCCTCTCAAATATGAAACAAACAAATCAGAATCACTTTTCAGCTAATTATTAATCATCTGGTCTGAATGAAACATTCATTCATTGTATTTTCAATACAAATAATATTAGATATCAAGACTACATTGCTGGCTTAACAACAAACTCTATAAAAACAAGATTGTCACATAACTTTTGCTTCTGAAAAATAGTTCTACAGAATCTTGTGATTTCTAATAATTGGAAACATATGATCTATGGTTTTGGAAACTAGAAAACCTAAGATCAGGTTTTCTGTGCTTGATGCGGGTCTAACAGTGGCATCATCCTGTGAAGACATAAAAAGAGTAAGATGTGATTTCTCCCCAAAGGTCTTGTTGGAAGGCCAAAAGCACACTAATGAGGATAGATTTCTTGGGTCTTACTCCTTCCTGGAAGATGTTGCCTTCTAATTCTGTTACCATGGCAACAGAATTTAAGCATGAGTAAGAGGGGGCAAAGCAGAGTGTTGATAAAATGGAAGGCTATCTTTATGTCTAAACAATTGCAGACAATGAAAACTTTATTGATGATCATAACTTTTAAATGATATAAATATTTTAAACAATAATGAGACACCCTGGCAAACTATTAGTGGAAGTCAGAGTGCTTCCTATGCATAGAAGGCTCCAGTTTTGTAAACAAAATGGAGAATATTAGATAACCTCAAATATTCCCCAGTATTATACTGTTTTGTTCACAATGCTGAATTACTTTTTGTAAATTACATACTTTTAAGAACCACAGTCCACCTATTAGTCTAGACATATGCTGTGTGTTTACACATGTGTGCATGTGTGTTTGTAATATACAAAATAACTCTATGGAATAATTGTTAACTAATATGCTAAGAGAGGTAAACTTTTTTGATATTTTCTAGTTATAAATTAGCATTTGATTGTTTGAAGATAAACAGATCATTTACATAAAATTAAAATATTAATTATGGATTCCATTAATCCAATGACTGTTTTTTTCTTTTTATAATGGCAGACTCTATTACACTGAATTTAACACTTTCTTTAGATTATTAGTTATTCCAAAGCGAGTCTTGCCTTGCCTATACAAGCAATTCAAATGCAGCAACAATAGATCTACTGCTGTATCAATTATGCACAAATAGTAATTACTGAAACTGACACAAATTATTGATTTGTAGGTGACTGTGTTTCTCTAATGGATATTGTTAATGAAATTGAATCCTGTCTAGGAATGTTATTTAATGTGCAACCACTTTATACTATGCTTAATTACTACCTTACATAAAAGAGGAAACAGCTTCTGTTGAGTCATACATTAATCAAAACTATTCTGCAAACTTTTTGATTTGTGATTTAATATACATTGAAGAAAATAAAATTTGAAGTAAATTGAGGGCATCTGTGTATTTTGGCAAGCATGTAGACAGATTGCTGTATGCCAGAAATTAAACTGTAAATCTGAAAACATCGTCATCCTAACATAGACTCCAATTGGAACTAACTCATACTCTGTGGTTTCGTTACCTTGCATCTGAAAGTTTGTTTTCCATTGTATTTACCAAAGTATAGTAAATTAATACAGTTCTATATATTTTTCCAATAGATATTTAATTCTTTATACTCAAATACAAAAGACTATTCTTTAAAAAGATGAAAACTAAAGGAAATGTGTAAATCTGAAAAACTTCAGCCCATTTATACTTCAGCAATTTATGTGAGGTTTAATCTATACTGGAGGAAGTTGAAGAGATGGCACAGCAGTTAATAGCATTTGCTGCTCCTGCAAGTGCCTAGGTTCAGTTCCCTACATGGTAGCCCATAAGCATACATAACTACAGTCATCGATGTTCTGGTCACCAAAGACATAAAACACACAAGTGATACATATATGTTCATGCAGGAAAATACTTATATGCATAAATTTTTAAAAAGTACCACAGAATTTGTTTTCGTTTTTTACTTTTTAAATTAAAATTTAATTACATCATATACTCCCTTTATTTCCTCATTACTCATTCCTATGTTCCCATCAAATTCATGTGGTCTCTCTTGCTTTGCTCTTTCTTTCACTCTCACTCTCTCTCCTCCCCCTCTCTCACACTCACATATTTATATATATGAGACATACATATGTGTATATTAAATATATAAATATAACCTGCTGACTCCATTTAGTGTTGCTTTTATGTACACAATTTTACTGCTGATCACTTACTTCGTAATATGTATCAAATTAAGGTCGCAACCCTGGGGAAGACTAGCTCTCCCGATTGCAGCATTCCTTAATTTCCTGTAGTTCTTTGTTTGGGGTAGAGACACATTTGATTTCCCCTTCCATATTAGCACGTCTGTTGGTGTTATTCTAGTTCAATCTGTTTTAAGCAGCTTTGTATTGAGATATCATGATTGATGGTTCCATTTCTTTTCTAGGGGGCACAAAATTAGCAGATTTCCTGGATTCCAGACCCTTAAAATCTGTCTGTCTCTCTTCTGTAATGGTCTCTGAGCATTAATTGCAGAAATCATCTTCCAGATGTACTCACTGGGATACATACCCCAGAATCACTTGTCCTTCACATTTTAACCAGTTTTTGGTTTCCATTGTAGTTTTTGTTTCCTGCAATCAGAAATCTCTTTGTTGGCAGGTGAGAGCTACACTTAATCTATGGGTATAAGGATAAATATTTAGAATGTAGTTAGAAATTATAATGGTTACTTAATTGACAGTAGCGGGTTCTTCTTTATAATCTCTGATCTCATTAGACCAAGGTACCTGACTAGGATTCCAGTACCAGGTTTGGTTTTGTTCATGTTGAGCTTGCCTTAAGTACAGTAAGAGAGTTGCTGTTATCAATTTTTGGGCACCTGTCTTGTACTTGTATGGAGAGCTTTGAACACTGTTGTACTTAATATTAATTATAATAGCAGCTTTTGTTTTTCACTTACTCTATGCATACATACTATAATTATCTATTATGAATGATTCCTAAGCTTTTAAGTTTTCATTATTCAAAAATACTAATGTTATCCTATAAATTTATATTTGTTTTATATTCACTTTTACAATTGAATATATTTATTTATATTTTTACCCTCAGGATATGTAAATCATTGGTGTATTTGTATATCTGTACTCATTTCCTTCTACTGAGTTGCCTTATCCAGGCTTAATATGAGGGGAGCTACCTAGTCTTATTGCAACTTGATATGACATGTTTGGCATGTTTCATGACCCTAGGATGCCTGCCCTTTTATGAAGGTAAATGAAGGAGGAGAGAGGGAGAAGGAACTGGGATGGGTGGAGGGAAGGGAAACCATATTTGGATGTAATATATAAGAGAAGAATAAATACATTTTTCAAAATATATATAAATTGTGTATTTATATATATATATGACAATATATAATATTCTTGAATGTTGAAATGTCTTAATATACATATTTGTATCACAAACTTTAGTTTATTATTGTTATCTTAAATTAGAGAAACATAAGAAGTGTATCTACTTCACTAAAGAAATTTATTTTCCATGAACATTTATTCAGAAAATTATTTTAAATGGTTCAATTATAAGTATTCTAATATTTCCATGAGATATTTTGATATATTATATGAAAAATACTATGGATCACTCCTCAGGACGTTTTTTTTTCTGTGTTTCAAATGTATGACTCTTCAGTTCATTTCTTTTCATCAAAGACATCATTTTTCTCCACAGTAAGATAAACCTGAGGTTGTCTGTATAACAAAATTATAAATTGTGTCCCAATTCCATATGAAACCTATAACCCACAACTAAATGTACTATTGGTGAACATTATAAATATTAGTAGATTTTAAAATATACAAAGAAAAACAATTCATTTTTAAAATATGTATAAAATATGGATATTTTATAGCAGTGAATGCCTGGATTGCCTGCATCTGTTACCGTTACTACAGTTTTGGTTCTAGATAAAACTTGACAGATTACCACTGTATGAACCCTTTCTTTTTTTCAGGTAACACCAGACACACTGACAAAAACACCTCACCTGAGATACTCTTGGAAGAATTTGTATTAAGATGTTAAATTTTAAAAATTGACCTTTGAGTTCCTGGGCTTTATAAATTTCAGGTTATTGTTCATGCTCTTTGATAACCTCCAGAATGTGACTGTAAGACTCGAGTCATAGAACAGAAAGAAATCAAGTTGGTAGGGACATGGAAACTTTATCCCCATGATCTTTCATAGTGTCGGAAGGTGCTATAATCAGCAATCTTCCAATCTTGTGAACAATAATTGTTGCCTGATAAAACTTGCCCAGTGGTACAATAGTGACACAAATATTATTAGAAACCAATCACTTAGTGATTGAATCTAATGCCCACTGTACCATGAACCATAGACTAGGTAAATCACCACACCTCTGAAAGAACTTGTTAATATCATTCTGAATGAAAGGATAGTGCTAAAATGAGTCCTAGTGACTTAGTAGTATACCAGTAGATTTGTACATATCTCACTTCTTATCATAGAAGCTTCTTGTCATAGATAGATATTAACCCAGAGATTATCAAATAAGTGTTTATTGTGAAGGGTGTAAAGGACAATGGAATACACAACCCCAAATAAAACATCCATATCACACTTCTCACTCAAAGGCTTAATGTTGTTCATGGAAGGATTACAGAGGTGAAAAATTTTAGGAGCCAGAAATAATGGGTGATGACAACACTATTTTCTACAACATGGTAGTTGCACATCTGAACTCACAGAGATTATTGCAGCATGCATAAGACTTGCAAAATCTCAACTATTATAAAATTTGAGCATGCAGGCTAGAAGATGACAATGAAGACAGAATTGTAGTTGAAGAAATATTGGCATTTGGTATTTATTAGGAAAGGGAGTCAGCTTTCTTTAGTAACATGGTCCCTGGTTGGTTGATTCTAGCACACACCCACACTCAAAGCACAAACTAGCCTCAATGGAATTTAAAATGAAGGATTAGGAGAATTTGAAGGTGCATGGGATGTGTAGGGAGGTGAAGATAGAATTTGTAAAAGTTGGGAGAGATATGTAATATGCTCAAAATGCATTGTATGAAATTCTCATATAATAATACTTTTTAAAGCATTGAATTAATTTAACATGTGTATTATGACAGAATGTCCAATAATTTTTGATGAGGATCTAAACATGCTTTTTCCATTTTATACGCATTGTTCTCAAAACAGTGATTATTACAAAGCAAAAATATTAATCAACTCAAAAAACTTTGAAGATAGTCTATGTCCCAGATTGTCAAACATTCAGCTATGATTTAATTTTTATGTGAAATTAGACATGCATATACATTTATTCAATTAGTATGCAAATTTCTTTTAATCTTTAATAAATGATAACATTATACAGGTGCATGTATCAATGATTTTTGTTAAATTGCTTTGCAATATATTATAAGTTAATGTTTTATTCATCTACCTAATTTTATGTACTTTCATACTTTAGCTCATGTAAAACTTTTTTAAGTAAAAGGGGTTCATAAGTAAGAAAATTTTAATAAGTCTTGCCTTGTATAAAATTGCATATTTCCTAATATGTAGTATTTGAATAGATGATGTTATCTGAAGGCTACCATTCAATGATTAAATTATTGAATTCATTTGCTTGTTTTACTTAAAGTTAAATGTATAAGCTAAAATTTGCCTATATTGCAAGATGAAAATAACATACCATTTGAAACTTTCAGACAATAATACCTTGGCAGAGAGTGGTTGGAAAATTCACTGAACAATGAGATGTCCCTTACTTGAGAGTAATGTTAAATGTAGTGTCACAACCACAGCAATTAGCTTCTTTTGTCAGTACCTCCCTTGACTAGACAAGGATAGGAATGTCTTAAAAGTTATATTACCTACATGTAATGTGTTATCTTAAAGTTCTTTCTAAATACAATCACTTCAACCAATACTGGCAAGAGTGACTTTCTAAATTCAACAAAGCCTTTGGCTTCAATGGTTAGAGGAAACTCACAAAGAGACATGTATTTCCTATTCTACCATCAAGCATGGCATAAAAAATACAATACTCTTTTTAAAGAGAATAATAATTTTTAGTTAACACCATGTTTAGCTTTCATTTCTTTGATGACATAATTTTCAATTGTGTTTCAACTTGTTGCTCAAATATTAAGTAAACCTTTAGTCTGATAATATACATAGTTAACAAGATAAAAGGAGAAATACTATAGAAATGTTTATTCAAATTCAGGGCATAATAGTTTACAATAAGTGATTAATTCTCATGAAGGAACATTTCAATTTAATTCAATTCAGTTGTGGTGGTTTGAATATGCTTTAGGCCTTATTAGAGGAAGTGTGTCACTGTGAGGGTGGGCTTTAAGAGAACTTCCTTGTAGTTGCCTGAGAATTTGAGTCTTCTTCTAGCTGCCTTTTGAACAAGAAGTAGAAATCTCAACTCCTCCAACACCATGCCTGAATGAATGCTGTCATGCTTCCCACCATAATGATAATGGACTGAACCTCTCTGACCTGTAAACCAGCCCCAATTAAATGTTTTCCACTATGAGTTGCCTTGGTCGTGATGCGTCTACACAGCACTGTAACCCTAACTAGGACATCAATTTTTAATTTACTTTAATATATGTATGGCTGAGTATTTAGGCCTGAAGGAACAGAAGAGTATTTGAACACTAGAATTACAAATGGCTGTGACCCAACATTTGGGAACTCAGTCTAAACACAGATCGACTGCAAGAGCAGTGCGTGTCCTTAACTACTACATCATATTTCGTAATATTGTGGTTAAATGCTCCATATTCAGATAAATATAGTTTTATAGATTTTTTTCCAGTAGAGTATAAATATTTACACATTGTGTCTATTATGTCTATAAAATTTACTTATTCGTGAACATATTGTTCATTATGAAAATATTTATTTAGGTAAGTGTTTTGTTTTCTATGTTTTGAGTTTTTTACATTAATGTTTTCTTTTTGAACACAATATAAATAGCACTTTTAGTGGTTTTTCTTTTATTCTACATGTAACAAAACTATTTATAACTATTTTGAGATAGACATTTCACTGCTTATGTTCTTTGTTTGTACCTGAATAGTTAACCAATAACTTTTGTACAAGCTTTTGTATAAATTTCTACACTATAAACAGGGTGAGTGACCATCCTTACAAATGAGATAGTAATAGTTATATTTAAAATATCCTTGAGTATTTTATAGTTTATTTCTCATTATTATAAAACAAAATATTTTCTCTTCTCAAAAATACAGATATATTTCAGAGGAAAGAACATAATAACATCTGATGTTTCTCCAGTAACTATTTATCTCCAGAAATACCTTACTCTCTCTTTTGCTTTTATATCTTTTCCATATGTGTATACTACTACTGAAATATATACATCACAAAATCTAATATGTCTATTTTTCTTTTTCTGTTTCTTTCTAGTGTTCCCCTTTTACTTATGAGTAAGAAGTCAGTGGTAAGTTGATAAGGAACTTGGAAGGTAACTTTCCAATCCTATGAGTATAAAATAACAGGATTTGAATTGCACCAGAGGGCAGAGTGGGCTCTTTCACTCATGTAGGCACTACTATTTCTTTTTTGTTTTTATTTTAATGAAGACTATCTCAGCATACTAATAAAGAAAAGGGATTTTCAACATGAAACAGGCATAGAAGATTTGTTTAAAAATGCAAAATTGTGTGTTTACATTATAAATTACCTAGAACACACAATCCATCTTTGTTCCAATTAAAGATTCAAAATTTCAAAACAGTGTAAGAAACATTATTTTAAGAATAAGACATAGGCCACAAGCTTTGTAAAACTTGCTTCCTTTGACCAGCATTCAGTTCTCACATCCCTCATGATGGCTTTCTATTACCTGTAACCTCAGTGTCTACTAATCTGATACCCTTTTCTGAACCACACACACACACACACACATACACACACACACAGTGTGAATTTTTAGGGGCTGGAGATGTGGCACAACATTTAAAAGCGTTTGCTGCTCTTACAAAGGATCCGGACTACTTCCCAGAACTCACATAGTGGTGCATATCCACCTGTAATTCCAGTTATAGAGACTCTGAGAATGTCGTCTGACCTCCACAAGAAGTAGGCACACATATGATACACATTCATATGTATAAAGAAAAAACACTCTTACACATAAAACTCAAATGAAATAAGTATTTAAAACATTATATTGTTTTAGAAATACAGCATGTTTTTATCAATAGGCAAACTACTAAGATAAATAAAATCAATCTTTGAACTTTAAAAAATTCAATTCTTATATTTAAAAAAAAATTAAGATAGAGTATCTTCATTTGTAACTATATTTTTAATCTGCAGCTTAGTAAACATTCTTCTGAATTTTGGTTTCTTAGTGAAGGCTGATATTTCCATCTAATCAGGACATAAAGATCAATGTATATAGGCTGTCATATATATTGAAAATAAAGGCAGTCATTATTTCAAACTCCTATATACTCAGAAAATGAAATTTTACAATTATGTTGCAATATATCTGATAACACATATGGTTAAGCAATATTTTAAAACTATACTGAACTTGCTAATCAAATATATTTGACATGTCATAGAAATAGTTTTACCAATCTACACTAAATATCCATAGAGACTGTATATAATAAAAAATTACTAACAAAGCAAACATAAATATTAGGCTTACTATATTGTATTCATTGCAAGAGAGTTACTGTTAAATATTTGAACTGTTCTAGACTTACATTGTGATTTTTGAGTTGAAAATATTAGCCTACCATAAGTCAACTCTGATTCTTCTCATGGCTTTCATTTAAAGAGTGGAATAGACTTTGCTTTCAAAGCCACAAGTGTTAGTAGGGCATGCTGTGCAACATGATGGTCATTTGGGTAATATTTGAATGATTCTTGTATCATTTAATTGCAAGGTCTTAATATGAAATAGGGAAACCTGTAGTATAACTGTACAATCTTAGAATTTATTGGGAGCTTAGCACAAAAGTCCTTGTGCCTGAAGATCTTCAGAAAACTAGAAATATTAAGCATGAGGGATTATCTTACGCAATTGAAAACTATGTACACAACAAAAACAAAACAAACAAACAAACAAAAATAATAATAAAAAAAAATCATTGTCCTCCATCCAGAAAGCTGTGAACTAAAACTGATTAATAACCAGGTGATCTGTGTTGTTTGTTGGGCCTGGCCACATTTGATTTCTGCAGCCATAACCAGAGGTGGATAGTACTCTAAATGGTCCTTAAAGACTGGGCTTCCTAGGCTCCTACAAACAGAACCAAAGACAACTAATAGGTTAAATGACCTTTGTAGTCAGAGGGTCCCCCAAGTTCCCAGAACCAGGACCAAGGTGGTTAATGGCTCAAATAATCTCTATACTAACTGTGTGATAGATAAGAGAACAGAGCCTTCCCCAGTCCCTTAAGCTAGTACAGCTAACCTATCTATAGAATCCACCTACTTTGAGCAAATGACAAGTACCCCAAGTCAAGTTTCAATGCAATTACACTACCTAGTGTGACAGAGATTGTATAACATCAGGATATTTTTCAAAATGTGTTTAATCTGGTGGGGAATGAGTGAACCAATATCAGACACTTTACAATTGTTGATACAGGTTGGTGAATCCAATCTGAACAGTGCTTTCTTTTCATCTCTTCACCGTTTGTTTCACTGCCTGGACACCTGCAGTGTCCCCCTCAAGTGTTAGTCAAGCAGCTTCATTATAATTTAAAATAGTAGATATGTTAAAAATAACTAATTCACTATCATCTGGTTCAGTGAAGTAACAAGAACGTAACATGAAGTGAGAAATTCATATGATAGCCACCCAGAAGGTTTGCCTCCAGGCTCTTCTCATCCCATCCAGTGGTACAGCACACATTCAGTTCCTCCTTTTTGACAGGGTCAGCACAGTAGCAATAGACTTTGATGTAAACTTTTTAATTACCTCCATGAGGAAATACATTCAGTTATTTCTAATATTATTGTCTTATGATTGGAATAGGAAAATATTTCTTTTTCTTTTCCTGGATAGTTTCTACTTATTACAAAGTATCTTTTATATGGTAATATATAATAAGGTGACACATTTTATATAGTAATGTATAAGATGCTACATTTCACTGTTTTCCATTCTTTTTTTTTTACAGGTGATTTTTATACTGTACTGTGTAAATCTAATTTGTTCTTAATAGTTTCATGTAGTAAGAGAATTTGAGATGTTATTATTTACTTGACTTTTTGTTTAGATTTTATATCGGTACATTATACTCTCTGCTTAATATCAGTATAATTTTCAAACATCTGCTTTTCAAATATTTATTCTCCCTTGTATGTGATATTCAAGCATCCTTGCTTGTGTTTTTCTACTTGTTTAGCTTCTTTAGGTCTGTGGAGTGCAGAATGGGTGCCCTGTATTATATGGCTAATATCCACTTATAAGTGAGTACATGCCATACAGGTCTTTCTGGGACTGGGATATGTCACTCAGACTGATATTCTCAAGATCCATCCATTTGGGTGCAAATTTCATGATGTCTTTGTTTTTAATAGCTGAATAATATTCCGTTGTATAGATGTATCTCATTTTATTTATCCATTCCTCTTCAGTTCAAGGACATCTAGGTTGTTTCCAATTTCTAGCTACTATGATAAAGCTGCTATGAACATAGTTGAGCAAGTGTCTTTGTGAGATGGTGGAGCATCTTTTAGCGTATGCCCAGGAGTGGTATAGCTATGAATTGAGGAGAACTAATCCAACTTTCTGAAAAACTGCCAAATAGATTTGCACACCCACTAGCAGTGGAGGAGTATTCCTCTTGCTTCACATCCTCACCAGCTTGCACTATCTCTTGAGGTTTTGATCTTAATCTTTCTGATAAGATGGAAATTCAGCGTTGTTTTGATTTGCATTTTCCTGATGACTAAAGACTTTGAACATTTTTTTAAGTACTTCTTGGTCATTTGAGATTCCACTGTTAAAATTCTCTGTTTAGCTCTGTACCCCATTTATTTGGGTTGTTAGTGTCTAACTTCTTGAGTTCCTTATGAATTTTTGATATTAGCCCTCTGTCAGATGTATGGTTAGTAAAGAGCCTTTCCTTATCTGTAAGCTGCCATTTTGCCCTATTGACAGTGTCCTTTGCCTTATAGAGACTGAGGGGCAGATAGAGGAGGGATATGGGTGGGAGAAGGGATCGGGAGGGGAATCAGAGGGGTTCAGGATCCGTTGTGGAGAGGGACAGGAGACATTGCCAGATGGCTATGACAATAAATGGAGATCTCCAACTGATAGCGGTGGGGAAGTTGGGGGCATCTCTAGGAAGAGGCAGAGACCTAAGATGATTCCTTCAGCTGCACATCCAACAAATGGACAGAAGCTGCTGACCACTATGGATGAATTAGGGAAAATTTGTAAGAAGCTGAGGAGGTATTTTCTTCATAACTGACAAGTGAAGCAGCAGTGTTGAATTGTCATGATTCAAGCATCACCCACATCTGCCTGTTTAAAGTGGTACACTGTGGCCATTGTGTTTCGGTAACTGCTTTGGACTGTTTGAAGAATTATCTGAATTCTGTGCCATCATCTCCAGTTCAGTGTTTGATGATTCCTAACTGAATGTATTGTTTTAAGGGTATTAGCTTTTTAAAAACACACACTTATTTTTGAAAATGACTATGGAGAAAATGCAGACCTGGCATGGAGGAAAAGACATATGTGTTAGATATGAATTGGCATCTTTGTTAAACTTCTGTCTTACTAAAAGACAAGTTTAGATTAATGGCATCATGATTTATAACGAGAATAAATACATGATTATTGAATTCATGAAAGTGTACATTAGTAAAGTATTTCAACAGAAGCAAGCATCTAAGCAGGTCACAGTTACTCCTTCCGAGGAAGCTAGGCACAAAAGTCATTATTCTGAGAGCGTAACATTCCATCCATGTATCTCTGACTTGATTGTTTATTTCTACCGAGAGAGCTTTTGATTTTGTGATCCAGGGTAATACTTCTCCCAGAGGTGGAGTTCAGTTGTGTCTTATTATAGTCAGTGATTTTCTAACTCAGCTCTAGACTGGTAATTACCACTATTTGCTACATACCACTCGTTTAAAGAAAAAAATTCCCCATTGCTTTTTCTGAATATGATGCTCTTTAACTGTTCCTATGGGGAAGGAGATACTGGTAGGTTCTGTTTTGTTTTCTTTGCTTAAAACAGTAAAGAAAAAATCATCAGCTCAAATAGCTTCAACTTGAAGTTTTACAGTATTAAGATATAAGCATATGTTTCTGTTCTGGAAAAGATAGCCCTCTAAATTCATCTGCTTGTCTCTGTTCTAATTTTAAAAATCCACTACGATGAGTGTAATGTAAATATTTTAAACTCTAGAAATAAATTTGATGTGAATTATTTAACTTAAAAAACTGTAGCAGAATAAATAGTCACTGTAATAATCATTCACGTCATATCTTTTTATTAAAGGTTCAGAAAACACCAATATAATTTTGTTCTGTATTGGTTTTAGATAAGACAAAGAAGAAGTTACTTATTGGGGCACAGAGCATAAAGCACAAAACCATAAGTGGATAACAGATGTCAGACAGAGGACTATTTTAAAGTCCTTGGTAACAACAAAGAGAACAAATAGAAAGGTTACCAAAAACCCATTACAATTTTCAAAATGGGTATTAGCTGATGTGGAACGCAAAGAGAAAGGCTGGTATTAAATTAAGGAAATTTATTTCTTACCATTACTCCAAACCTACAAATAATTGCATCAAACGTTTGGCAAAAAAAAAAAATGTAGTTTTCACCATATGATAGCTATGAGGAATGTCTGAAAGATGGACAAGTTACAAAAGTGTCTTTGAAAAAATAAACCACAGCACAAAGCTACAGCAAGACAGAACTGCTTTGAAGACAAATGTCCTTAGAGTTTTCAAGGCTAAGAGTTGGTGTGTACCAAGAACTCACCATGACCTGGCACAAGGTCACACTTTTTAAGACTTTCCATACAATTCCATCAACAGGGGATCCAGTATTATTAATTGTGGAGAAGTTGAAAATAAAAATAAATTTTAGTAGTTTGAATAAACATGCTCCCATAGGCTCATTGTTTGAGTACTTGACCCTCTGTTGATGGAACTGATGGGAAGCATTAGGAATTGTGACATTGTTAAAGGAGGTATGTCAGTAAGGGCAGGCTTTAGGGTTTTACCTGTGTCTTTCTTAGAATGACTTACTCAGCCACTTACTTGTGCATGAAAAGGCTCTCATCTATGAAAGCCATGAAATTTTGCTCCATCATGCCTTTTCTCCAACACAGTAGATACTACACTCTGAAACTTTTAAGTCCAACTAAACACTCATTTTACGTACTGCATTGGTTAATCTATTTTGTCACAGCAATAGAAAGACTCAAAGACAGAAACTGGTACCAGGGTTGGGGTATTATTGTGATAATTTATCATGTGTTTTTTTATTTGTTTTGTTATTCAAGAATGTAGAAGAACTTTGTGATTTGAATTAAGATAGCAGGTGGATGAAGAGGAACATATTAGCACAATTTAGTAATGTTTAAAGAACCTGAGTGTTGAGTTATGTGCATTTCTCATTTATTATGATTACTGATGTTAAAACATAATTTGATGAGGATGTGCAATAATCAAAACTGTGAAGCAGTTGATGGAAATAGGCAGCTGTGGATCCTCAGAAATGGTAAAATAAAATACCATTATGACTTGATAGAGTAATTCTAATTCCATGGACTCAAGAAGATTGAATGCTGAACCTCAAAGTGATAGTTGTAAATTTTCACTCATAATAGTATTACTTACAGTAAGAAAACCATTTCAAAACATTTCAGACTAACCAACAACAGAAGAATAGATAAGCTAAGTGAAATTTTAATAGTCCCCTAGTGAATGTGGGTTTAATATTTCCAGGTGATAGAATTACTTAAGTTAAATGGAATATAACAACTTCTTAAAGGAAAAATAATTAGAAAGACCCAATACCGCTAATGTACAAAAGAAAGTTAAAATGTTCAACCAATCAAAACACATGGGATTCTGAATATTCTATAAAATTGGTAATTGATCATGATGCTATGAAATATGAAATATGAAACATTATTTTAATTGAAAATATATTCTTATACATTATATTCTGATTATAGTTCCCCTCCTTCAACTGCTCCAAGTTTTTCCCCACCCCTACTTCCCTCCAGATCAATTCCCTTTCTATCTCACATTAGAAAAGAACAGACTTCTAAGAGATAACAATCAAACATGACAAATTAAAACATAATAAAATGAAGCAGGGATTTTTATATTGAAGTTGACCACGGCAATCTGTCAGTAGTAAAGAGTCCCAAGAACATGCACAAGAAGCAAGATCCATTTATTCTCATAATCAGAAATTCCATAAATACGCTAATCTAATAGCTGTAATATATGCAGAGGATCTGGTGCAGACCCATGTAGGCTCTGTGCTTGTGGCTTCCATCTCTGTGAGTTCATATGTGCCTTGGGTGTTGATTCAGAGGACCTGGTTTCCTGGTGTCCTCCATTGCCTCTGACTATTAGAATATCTCAGTCTCCTCTTCTACTGGATTTCTTGAGCTATGAAGGTATGATTTGATGGAGACCTCTAATTTTGACTTTGATGCATATTGTCTGGCCGAGGGGTTTCTGCATCGGTTTTCATCTGATGCTAGAGGAAGCCTCTGGGTAAGGCACTGATCTATGAGTATAGCAGAATATCATTAATGGTCATTGGTGTGTGTGTGTGTGTGTGTGTGTGTGTGTGTGTTTGTGTGTGTGTGTGTGTGTGTTTGTGTGTGTGTGTGTGTGTGTGTATCTGTCTGTCTGTGTGTGTGTGTGTGTGTGTCTATGTGACATGTCTCCTTTGGTTTTAACATAGGTCTATGGGCTATCTATTTTCTTGTTCTTAGTTACTCAAGCAACATAAGGTATGGGTTCCTTCTCATACAGTGGGCTGTAAGTCAAATCAGACAGCAGTTAGATACTCCCACAAGTTCTGTGCCACCATTGACCTAGAAACATATTTTTCAAGTAGGAAAGATTGTAGGGCACAAGTTTTGTGGCTTGGTTAGTGTATATTGTATATAGACTAGAATATAGAGAAGAAAGCTCCATGTAGGAACTAGCTCCACTTCTCCATACTCAATAAGTTGTGTGGATGTTGTTCTTTGCAATGGAGCAACATATATATGTTTGTTTGTGTATGTGTTTTGTGTGTGTGTGTGTGTGTGTGTGTGTGTATGTGTGTGTGTATCCAAAAAGGGGTGTCCATTAAATCAAATTTCTGTGTGAGTACAAAATCAACCAGGACAATTCCAATAGAATTTATGTCAAAGGAAACAAAGCAACAAGAGCTACAATAAATGTGCTAGGACAAGGCAAGGTTTTATGGCATTTGCCTATTATATGCAAGGCCAATAGTTTAGTCAATCCTCAGCACAGCAAATAGTTAGGGCAAGGACTGAAGGAGCTGAAGGGGTTTGCAACCCCATAGGAAGAACAATAATATCAACCAACCAGATCCCCAAGAGCTCCCAGGGACTAAACCACAAACCAAAGAGTACACATGGGTGGGACTCATATCTTCAGCTGAATATGTAGCAGAGGATTGCCTAAAATGACATCACTGGGAGTGGGACCTCTCAGTCCTGTGGAGGCTCAATGACCCAAGGTAGGAGAATGCTAGGGTAGACAGACAGGAGTGGGTGTTGGGTGGGAGTGCACCCTCATAGAGGCAGGGACATGGGGAGAGGATGGGGATTTGTGGAGGAGAAAATGGAAAGGGTGATAGCATTCGAAATGTAAAAAATAAAATAACCAATAAAAATAAAGAAAAAATAAATTTTAATTTGTAATAAAAAAAGAAAAGTACATAGAACTATAGTCAAGTGATCTATTCAACTGTTGTTGATAGTTGACAATGTCACTAATGAGAAAGAACACTTTGTAATGGTTCCATTTTCCATTGTTCAAATTACAAAACTAATGCTTACACTCACATCTGTAGAACACTTGTAGGCGACTGTATGTTCATACAGTTTCTCCACTTGTCCAACCTTATGAGATTTGCTATCAAGGGTAAGTTTTAATGTGTCACCAATTACCTTCAAGTAAATTAACCATTATAAACTGCTACTAATAATTCACTATGTAGTAAATTTGCAGTGTTATTTTGGCATCACCAAAACAGTCCATTAATCATGTCTAATAAATGTTTTATAATCAAAAATGCTTTTCCTAAGACAAGAATAATAGAAATGACTATAGCTTTCTACACTTTTACAGTCACTTTCCTTTTGATAATTTATGTTATGCTGCCAAACTTATTTTATTAATACTTTTATTAAATTCTCTATAAAATATTCTTCCTAGGGTATATTTTGGTTCTGTCCTTAAGGATGCAATTATTTTCTCTATTGTAATACAGGCACATGGGAGAATATTCCACATAAGCAATATATTATTGGACAAGACCACTTTTTAAAAAAGCATTTTATATTATTATGGAAATTCCTGAGTGTTGTATAAAAACCGTAAAAATAATAAGGACAAGTAAATATGAAAATTCTAATGTGATAATTCTGCTTGTTAAAAACAAGAAATTTTCCCAGTGGAATTAAAAAGATAGCTGAGCACTGCTGTGGTAATGTTCTTTATTGCTCCCTGCCAACAAAGAAATACAAAAGGGGCAAAAATCCTGGTAACTGCTGAGCAGGATGTTACACACTTGTGTTCCTATTTGCAGCAGTGGTAGGCAGATGTGACTTATTTTACACCACTTACTATGTGGCAGACACTATTCAAAGCAGTTTCTTTCCAGTTCACACATAAAATATTATGTAACATCCACAGACAGATGGAAATCTTAGATATAGATTTCGGGGAGGTTATTTCCCCAAAATTACTAAGTAAAGTTATATAGAAGAGCAGAGACAGAAATCCACCTTTAACCCCACACATCATCTGTACCCCAAGCTAAAACTAGTGATGTATGTCAGACTTCAGTCTTTACTTTCTTTTTTCTGTTTAACTTACTCAAACATTTTCAAGACTTCATTGAATTTTTACTCATTTACATTAACATTTTAAGCATACATATATGTATATATCTTCAGTAGTTTTTCTATGATTTAGAATATGTGTCAAGTATATATATTTTTATTTTACTAATGGTCACATTTAATCTCTTCAAAAGTTTCCATTTAGTCTTCATAGCCCCTTATTGGATAACACATTACCACTTAACATGCTTCTCTCATTTTGTTAAGCTGTGGTGGTTTGAATATGTTTGGTCCATAGGTTTACTGTTTGGAGGTGTGGTCTTGTTGGAGAAAGTGGGTTGCTGTGGAGGTGGCCTTTTATGGTCTCCTCCCATGCTCAGCTAACCATTGCAGAAGAGAGCTTTCTCCTAGCTGCCTGAGGATGCCAGTCTTCTGGCTGCCCTCAGATCAAAATGTAGAACTCTCTGCTCCTCCAGCATCATGTGACATCAATAAGCAATTGATTTTCTTTTCTCAGCAATGAAGAAGGGTAAAATTTTGCTGTTTGTAGGAAAATAGATGCAACTGGAAGCAATCACAAGAAACGAATAAAGACAACTTCAGAAAGAGAATAATTTTATGTTTTGTCTCAGATATTTACACAGATAGGTGTATGTATGTACGGCATCAAGTAAAAGGAAACGTTCTTGACGACCAAATAAATGAGTAGGAAATGATAAATGAGTATAGAAGTTTAGAGGGAATATACTCAGCATAATTGTGGTGATTTGTTTGTTTGTTTGTTTGTTTGTTTTTTCACTCATAATGACCAAGTTAGCTTTATTTAAATGATGAAGAAATTGTTCAACATATTTAAGTCAATAAATAGATATTTCTTATAAAAAAATCATCTTGCTAAAGCCATGCTTTTCTGTCTCAATAGGCAGACTCACAAGAGAAATTGTGGGTTTCTTTGTTGGTTGTCAAACTTGAGTTTTCCAACATGACTAAAACACATGTCCTACATAAATATGCAATAGGTATTGAATTGTAAAACATGCATATACATGTATATTGTTAGACTAACAAAGTAGATTTATAAAAACATTAGGTTTATAGAGTCAATAATACTTAATTTTTTAAAAATAATAGCCCAGACATTTATTTTTTTAACTAACATTTCATAAGTAACATTTATATTATAGGATATGCACTAAATATATTAACATATGAATGGACATGGACTAAGATAATGATTTAAAAGATTAGATTCAGTGTATAGCTTTGCTATCTCATAATAATATTTAAAGTTAACATTTCTATAATCCATATGTTTTGTAGAGCATATTCTGAATTAATCTTTGCTTCCTAAAGATGAAGTTTCTACTAACTTAGAAAAAGCTGAACTAAATGAAAAACAACTTTTAATATTTCTATATATTAAAGTAATAAATATTTTCTTTAATTTAGTTTAATTTTTATTTATCCCATCCTGGGCACTCTCCATAATTCTTTCCCCCTCCCCCTCCTCTTCTCCTCTAGGCCACCCTGGATATGCCCCCCAACCCCTACCCTCACCCTGGCACTTCAAATCTCCTTGAAGCTAGGTGTTTCCTCTTCCACTGAGGCCAGAGAAGACAGCCCAGCTAATAGAACACATCTCATGTAAAAGCAACAGCTTTTTGGGATATCCCCACTCCAGCTGTTCAGGACCCACATGAAGGTCAAGTTGCACACCTGTTACATATGAGCAGCTACGTATTTGTATTAAAAATATTAAAACCCTGAGTCTTGATAGGCAACCAATTTTTAATTAACATCCTTGAGTATTTAGCATAATATTGAGACACTAGTTCATATGTATATACTGTTTTTAGAATTCAAAATGTCTGTATATCTGGAAAGAA
Organism: Mastomys natalensis; assembly: GCA_021653895.1. Lineage (NCBI taxonomy): Eukaryota > Metazoa > Chordata > Mammalia > Rodentia > Muridae > Mastomys > Mastomys natalensis. Next base: position 272,886 of record JAJTUV010001277.1, read on the forward strand.
AGTTGAATATTGATAAATTGTTGTTATAAGTCTCTTGAGGTAAGAGCCTGTATTTCTTATATGGTAGACAGAGCACAATCTAACAACTTGGGGGAAATTTTAGGTTAAGACTAAGTTCTCAAACTTCATGGTAAGTTTACTCTTCTTAGTTCTTCACATAGATCAGTTAGGGTGAGCATAGTGGTTCAAACCCAGATATTGAAACAGGCTGTTCTATAGCCCCTTCAGTCCCAGTTCTGTCTAGGGGGAATGGTGACATTGACTATGTCTTATGCTCACGTAGACATACCCTACATAGAGGTGTGGTGTCTAAAACCTGATTTATATAGTATTCTATAAAAATCCTGTCAGGAATTATCTGTAAGACAAATTGTCCCTAAGATGTATTAATTTTCACTAAAAATTTTTAAATTCTTTCAGCTTATTACATTATAAACACCTCATAAACCTACATTTTTTTTAAAGTAATATGTTCAGAGTTTAGTCGAGAGGGCTGAAAATGCATACAGACAAAGAATGTGTATAAACATATAGATTCTGGTTACAGAGAAAAGAAGAAAGAAAGCCTTGTGATTTTTATTATGATAATGGGTTTATGGCAGAGGAGTTACTTTCTGTATGAAAGACTCTCCATAGTTAAATATTTATTTAAAGGTTGAGGATTTATTTGTTCTGAGCTTGTACATAACTTTGTTAAGTTTGCTTTAAGCTTGTCATCTTCTTGTCTCAGTCTGAAGAATTTGTGGATTCCAGATATTGAACAGTGCATATTGTTTAGCATCTCTTTGTGAAATCACAGAGGTGCACACCAAATCTTAACAGCAAGGCTTCAAAATCTTCAGCAAACATTTTCTTTTAGTCAAAAACAACACACAACAGCAAAAAGTCATTGATAAAATCAGTGCAGAAAAGTTAGTTCCTATTACCTGGGTCCCATTCCCACCCCTTAGGGTGTTTGTTTGTTTGTTTGTTTGGGGGATTTTTTTTAAACTTTGTATTTTACAGCTATTATTTTGAGTCAGGGCTCTTTATTCTATTAAAAAAATATGTTGTGAGCAATGAATCAATTTTTAGTTGCTTTGAATTTCTGGACATCTTAAGAGGGAATTTTCACGTTTATTTAGTACAACCTTTCATCCTAAACTATAATTTGAATGAGTGGAAGCTGAAGCTGAAAAATGAATCCATGAGTGAAAGACATTTACTATAGTCACGGCAATAAGAAATGAAAAGTTGGGAGGCATTATTTGCTACTACCTGAAAGAAACTTATTTTTTTAACTGGGCTAAACCTAGTGTCCTGCAGATAATTTCTTACTCGGATATAAGGAAATACTTTATTCTGTACAACTGCAAAAAATCCATTAAAGTATTTATGTGTTTATGTATTTATTTAGTTTTCCATTAGTTAATTTATTTATTCATTTTACATCTCGATTGCTGACTCTCCTCCTGGCACTTCTCATACAGACCCTCCCTCCATCTCCCTTCCTGCTTATCAGAGAAGTTGAAGGCCTCCCTGGGTATCCCCAACCCTAGTGCATCAATTTTTTGCACAAGGAAGCCCAGTTAAAAGGAACTAATTTCACAGACAGGCAACAGCTTTAGGGACAGCCTCTGCTCCAGTTGTTAGAGGACCTACATGTAGACTGAGTTGCACATCTGCTACATATGTGCAGTGGCCTAGGTCCAGCCCATGTATGCTCTTTGGTTGGTGTCTCAGTCCCTGAGAGCTCCAGGGGTCTAGGTTAGTTGACTCTGTTGGTCTTCCTGTGGAGTTCTTATCCCCTGAATAGTCTTTTAACTAGCATTTTGCGCTGCCTTAAAATTGCATATTTTTGTATACCTTTCTTGAGAAAATGCAAAACATTTGTGATAGATGGAAACAGTTTTCTCTTAGCCTTTTCATGAAGGCATTTTGTTGGCCTGTTGTAAAGAGTCAGTGGCATGCCTATTGAGGGTCAGTCTCTTAATGTGTTTGTGGGTGTGTATAAAGAGATGTAAAGAGAAACAAGATATTAAGGGTTATTTATTAACATGTGTGTGTGTGTGGTGTGCTTGTGGTGAAGAAAATCTTATCACACCGGAAGTCAGATGCATAGGCTTTGCAGTGGGACTCCTTCCTAGAAAATCAACGATACAGCAATTCCCTTACTCATTCTGAGAAGACATTAGAGATATTTAACTCATTTATTTAATGTTGTGACATAAGAAAAAGAAAAGTGAATGTGATCATGTGTTTCCATATAAAATCTCATTTTATCTTGTAATGCAGCCTGGTAAAACAGTAACAGGGATTTTTGTAAGATAGAAAATGACTGATTTTTACATGTTTAGAGGTGAACGATGGATTTGGGAAAGATGAAGAATGTTATATGCAGAGTAGACATGTTCAATTCTTAGAAAGATTACACAAATCATTTATTTCTTTGAAGAAATTAAAATTATATTTCTCATTTTTTCTGTTTTTCTTTTATGTTTTTAATTTTTTCATTGAAAAAATTGTATATAATATATTTTCATAATGGTTTGCTCTCCCCTGACTCCTCCAAGGTCCATCCAAACTCCCTACAAACTGAATTACTGGATCTTTCTTTCTCCCTCTCTCTGTAGAAGACAAACAAAAAAGCAAACATAAATCAGAAATATATATGTATATAATTTTTATTGTATTATGGATATTATTTTTACTCATATTTATTTTCATTTATCTTGATGTAGCTTTCTTTTTTACTATTTCTTTTATGCTGATGTGCATTGGTATTTTGCCTGCATTGGGTGTCAGATTCTCTGGAACTGGAGTTATAAACAATTGTGAGCTCCAATGGACTGGGAATTGAACCCACGTCTTCTGGAAGAACAGCCACTGCTCCTAACTGCTAAGCCATCTGTCCAGTCCCACGATGTAGATTTTCAAAATCCAAAAGTGAAAAGAAAAAATAAAAAGGGTGAGTGTTCCTGTTACTGATGCTATTAGATATCCTTTCAAACAGGAACCTAGCATAGCTGACCTCCGAGAGGCCCAAAAAGCTGTTGACTGAGTCAGAAACAGATACTTACACACACCTATAGAATTGAAATTGGAGACCCCTGTGGCTGAACTAGGGAAAGGCTGGAAGAAGCTGAGGAAGAGGGAAACCCCCAGAGGAAGACCAACAGTATCAACTAACCTGGACACCTGGGATCTCTTAGACAATGAGTCACCATGAGTCACCAACCAGGCAGCATACACTAGCTGTTAAGAGACCCCAGTTAAGGCATTAAATGACTTCTGTTGACTTATAGTTTAAAAAAAAAAAAAAAAAAAAAAAAGAGACCCCAGACACACATACAGCAGAGGACTGCCTGGTCTGGCCTCAGTGAGAGAAGATGCACCTAACCCTGAGGAGATTTGAGGTTCCAGGGTGTGAGGAGGCCTGGCAGGGTGGGGATTGGGTGGGAGGACATCCTCTTCGAGATGGGGGAGAAGGAATGGGATGAGGAACTGTAAAATGGCAGAACTGGAGGGGAGAATAACTGGATTGTAAGAAAAGATTAAAGATAGTACTTTTTTTTTTTTAAAGGTGAGTGTTCAACAAGAGTGTAATGGAATGAGGTCGTCATTCTTTATACCAGTGGTTCTCACCCTTCCTGATGCTGGGAACCTTTAATGCAGTTCCTCATGCTATGGCGATCCCAACCATAAAATTCTTCTCATTGCTACTTCATAACTGTAATTTTGCTACTGTATAAACCATAATAAAAATAGCTGACGTAGATCCCCAGTGAGGTCACTACCTCAGATTGAGAACCACTGTTCTACACTGTCAAATTTTTAACAAATAGAAATAACGAGAGTGAGCCTAAGCTTTTTGGAAACATAGAAAATAAGTCAAAGATATTTTCCTCAATCCATAGAGCACTTATGAAAATATGATTGATCTATTACTTTAATGATGGTTTCTTTATTCTAAGAGCCATGTGATACCCATAAATCAAAGATTTATTGAGAATGATGGTCAGTCTCTGCATAATTTGTTGTTCTCTATGTGGCTTCCCATATGCACTTACAATACTATAAAGAGTGAAAAAGAACACTATAGGAAAGATAATGTGAACACATTTTGTCTATAAAAAATGATTGAAAGAGATTGACAAGATTAAACAATCAAGACAGTGACAAAAACAGAGAAAATTATCATATCATATAAAAGAATACTTTTTTTCTTACTCATTTAATTTTGACCTGTGGAAACAAATTTCCTTTGGAGAATTACAAAATAATGCCCCTAATTTGATCAGATAATTTAAGAAAAAGGTAGGACTTCACATTCACATACTACATTTTTTTATTTGTTAAATTTATTTATTTTTATTTATTTTGATGTCATAGTATAGTTAATATCATAACCCTATTCCCTTTCCTCCTTCCAAAACTTTCCAGATAATCCTTGTACTTCAACTTCTTCATTGACTTTTTCTTCAATTATAATTTTAAAGTTAACTAAAATTTTAAAAGAAGTGTTTTCCAAAATTCTTTTGAGTAAAATGAGGTCATATTAAAATTAAAAAATAATGCGAAAACATTCTTAATGCAAATAAAACTTAGTTATAAGTGCTTGTCTGTACCATATGGTTCTAATACTCTTTGTGCAATTAGACCAACTACTTATCCTGTACTTGGACAAACTGAATATTTGCCTTTGAATTTTAAGACAATATTTTTGTGTCTGGTGATTGATTGGTTAAAGTGCTTGCTCTGCAAGCCTGTGGACCTAAGTTTGTATTCCCATACTCATGTAAATGCTGGTCTTCGTGATGCATATTTGTACTATCTGTGCCTCGATTTGGCAGCAGAAATATGAGGATCCTAAAACTCACTGACCAAACAGTCTAGCAGTTTAGCTAGAGGTAAGCTCCAAGGTCATTAAAGAAAACACCATGATTCATTATTCACCTCTCACAGACCACTTCAAGTACATGTTCCCATCACAAATACACCAACACATACCCATGTTCACACATACACGCTAATTGTACCAATTTTAATAAATTGTAGCACATTAACTACATTTGCATACTTTGTGCTGTTCCTAATTTTATATTTAATAGTATAATGTAATTATTTTCATTCTTTTTTTTTACCATTATATAGCCGTTATTTAAAGCCAAACCATTTTAAATTGTGTTTATTTATTAAAATGTAGCAAAAAGTAAACTCATGATCATATTACATATTTATAGTCACAAGAAACTCACTAAGATAGATGTGAAGAGTATATGAGTCTACCATGAAGCTTCCTCTGCCTTGCTATATGTTATATTTTTTTCTTTTTAAAAAGTAATGGATTTAAACATATATCCTACTCACTAGTTAAGATATGGTGCTTCAATGTTTTAAAATATGTTCAGAAACCGTCTATTTTATAGTTTCCTTGACTTATGGAATTAAGTGTTTGATCTCTGTGAGGGTTGAATCATGGGTAAGGCATATCAAATCGTATGCAACTTTAAAGACTTTGAAGCAAGCTTCCCATATTCTTCAAACACTCAGTGTTTCAAGAGCAAATCCTCTCATCTATTCAATTCTTCCTTATCATGCATTTATTCAACCTGAACTGTTTAAGAAACCACTGGTCAAAGTGTTCTGCTTAAGGACCAGGAGAAGAAAATGATGAAAAATTCAAAGGCTGCCCTCCTACAGACAGCAATCTAGGTGAGATGATTGAAAAATGTACAAAAGTAAGTGTAAGATTGATTGTGATGTGTGACACAGGGAAGCCAAAATGATAAGAGAATTCAGCAGCATGAACAGCCACCTCTAACTTGCACATCCGTGTTGGGAGCTGCTTTCAGACCATGCTTCCTTCTGTGGAGTATTGATCAGCTATGGCAGGAAGGCACGTAGTCTCAGACTGAGGGAGTCTGAGCACAGGCGGCAGGTGTTCCTCAGCTCGATCCCTTTTTCTTTTTTATATGAGCGTTAGTATTTCAGAGACTACATTCCATTTCTACATTTACGTGGCTTATTAATGCTAAATTCATTTGTTGTGCCTAAGATAATGTTGCTAGGAGTCATAACTGTCGGCAATTAATGAAAAACGCCCACAGATTTGAAAGAGAGTAAGTAGCAAGCAGTATATGTCACGGTTTGGAGGAAATGATGTTAACTACTGAAATCTCAAAGAAATAATAATAAAAACATTTTCTTTCAAATATCTAAGTTTGGTTTTTACTATCAAATCAAGCTTATCTATAAAATGATGTCAAATCACAAGGTTATAATTTATTTTAATACATCTGAACCCATAATATGTATTTTTCTTTCTTTTTTGTCTCTTCATTAGCATATATTTTATTTCTGAAATACTATATCACTTAGTTCATTATTCAATTAATCCACAAGGCACCTTTGTGGATTAAGTCTTCCCTGTTCGCAAAATAGTATTTACTGTTCTATGACTTGGACATGAGATATTTTCCTAAAACATGATTATGTTGAAGACGTGGTACTGAAGACTGAGCTGGTGGATCTGATCACTGAAAGGTGAAGAGATCGCGAAGGTTCTGTCTTTACCATTTTTTTCTTTTAATTCCACACTTCAGTGTTTGAGATATCACACTAGAATATAGAAATATATTGCAGTGAAAGAATACAAACAACTAATGGTTAATAATCTCCTACTTTTGCTTCCCCTCTGAAATTAAGTATATACTTCCACTTTAATAAGGCCTGTTCTCACAGGAAACATGGGTATATATAGCACCTCAGATGCAACTGTCTCTCACGCCTGTTACAAAGTCCAAAATTGCTTTGCTAGTTCTTGAATAATTTCCTTCAAGTAGTGTTCCCTAAGATCTATACTAGATCTATACTAACATTAAATACTTCAAAGGACTCACAATTTTACTTAATTTGTTGTACATCATTTTCAATATCCTAGTACAGTGTTCAGAGTCACTCAGGATTTTACAGTAAAATATTAAACATTATTCTCAAATTTTTCTACACAAATTGTGTTATATTTCCTTAGGATAATTTAAGAATTTTTTCTTAATGTCAAATAAAGCTAGTAGTACATGCACAATGGTGTGATGGGAAATTTGCTATTTTTATGCTCATTATTTAACTTATGCATTACATTTTATTCATTCATGAAGGTTAAAGATGTTTATTAAATTGTCACCTGGCAAGGTAACACATTCTTGAACTTCCTGTATTTGCATATCAAGGAAAGATTGGACTACATAAGAAGACTCTATCAGACAAATGGGGTGGGAGGTCATATGTATACGTGTATGTGTATGTATATGTGTGTATGTATATGTATACACTTACATTATACATACATGTGTAACATATATGTTATAAATACATATATAAACATATGCATGCATTCATATAAGTAACGTTCTACTTGTATGTAACTCTTTAGAGGAAATCATTTGGTACTGGACAATTAACCAGTATGTTCTTGCCTGGGTAAGGCTGCCTCTCAACCTCTCAATCTTACCTCAGTTGCCTATAGTGTTTTGCATATGGTTACATACTTTGTGGGCTTTCCCCAACCAGTTTGCTCACCTGTATTTAGCCCATATTTATGTGAGTATTGTTGAGACACCTGAGCCATAAATAAACTCAATGCCTTCTCCATGGGGACTAGCTTTCATCGTACTAGGAAGACATTATACAGGAGAGGGAGGCAATTAATAATCAAACACAACTATAATGCCTACTTTACCCTTTATCAAGGCAACTCTTTTTTCAACAGATACAGATCACTATAGAAAACTGTCACCAATCAACTTGCAGAGTTGTATGCCCCAGTTCCAATGAATGCAAATATAAAACATTCTTGCAACTATGAATCAGGACACATTGTAGGAGAGAGTATATAATATTATTATAAGTTATTAACTATGTATTATTATTTTATAATTATTCCTATAATATTATTATAATTTTAATAAGATTAATTAAAATAATTGGTTAATGGATCACCTTATCAAGTAGCTCAAAGTTTATAATTATAAATATAATCCCAACCTCATATATGAAAATAACATTTTCTATTGATTATACATAGGAAAATCAATGATTTTATATAACTTTGAATATCTTATTTTTTTCTCAGAAATTCTATTTCTGAGAATATACTTTCAAAAATGTTGGCACATGTATTTTTAAATATCCACATTTTGACATTAGAAGCCTTACAATACAAAATATACGAGCTGTTTCAACATTTGTTGACCTTTGCCAAATCATCTTATCTGAACTTTAATTATGACTCTGATCAGAGTAGAAGACTTTATTTTATACATGAGGGGAAAGGAATAAAAACTAAATGAATCAAATAAATAATAACTAAATGAACACACTATCTATGTTGCAAAAATGCTTCATTTTTACATGAGGATTGGCTGACAGGTAGAGAGCTGCAGCCTAAGTACCTTAAAGCAGGAAGGCAGGTTTTCTTTTTTTTTTGGTTTTTCGAGACAGGGTTTCTCTGTGTAGCCCGAGCTGTCCTGGAACTCACGCTGTAGACCAGGCTGGCCTCGAACTCAGAAATCCGCCTGCCTCTGCCTCCCAAGTGCTGGGATTAAAGGCGTGCGCCACCACTGCCCGGCAGAAGGCAGGTTTTCTAAACCTCAACAATGATGGCTTTTCGAGCTTGATAATTTTTTAGGTGTGAAATGAAGACCCTAGCTTACACCCATGAAATACATACCTCCAGATATGATGAACAAGGTGTCTCCTCACATTTCTTTATGTTCTCTGTGTGCAAAATTGTGCCCAGATAAAAACCTACTGGTCTTGAGGAATGGAGTAACTGTATATGACACGCTTCATGCTTCACCGGCAAGGTTAACAGTGTATTTGCCTCCTGAGGTTCTCACACTCTTATAATCTTAGAACTTTTGTTTTTCTTTTGTAGAATTTGGGTTAATATTAATGTAGCATGTTGGATTTTTTGACAAAGGATAAAAACATAAAACAGAGAAGCAATACATTTCTTTTGTATCATTTCATTTTTATAACAGCTTTGTTGCTATTTTTAAGTTATAAAGTCAAATAATTATTCCACTTAATCAAAAATGATAGTGTTTATCTATTGAACTTGAAGGCATTAAATTATTCATATTAGCAAAGTAATTTGTTAATGAATTATATGTTGTCATTTTCTATACTTGCCTTAATCTGCTTTGAAAAATGAAAATTTAATGATATCACTCTTATTTTTTAAGTTTAAAAAATTAGTCAATTAAATTGTAAATGGAAATATTAAAACATAAATTATGTGCACTTTATTGAAGGAAAAGTCCTGTTGGTTATTTAAGTAAATAAATACAGCTTGTTTTGCATTGGTTATGTGGCTTTGTTTGTGACGTTGACAAGGCTGCTTAGAATTTCATATTCCAGAGAAGAAAAGAATACAAGAGTTCTAATTCAGAACATCAATCACTGAAAATGAACATAACCTAATGTCAGTGCTGAATCAGGCCATCAATTTACTGCTTTGTAAAAGCAATCAGCAAGCTATCAAGCAATAAAGTGCATGAGATAAGTGCTTCTTTTGAGACAGCGCTGCCATTGACAGTGATATACTGAGGGGAACAGCACCCATCCGCCAGCACATTGTACCTATTACTTGTTAAAAGCTCTGCACTGTGCAACAGATGTGAAATATGTTTCTTATTATTATGAACCAATCTGGTTTGTTTAATAGCTTTGTGTGCCGCTTAGACTCGCTGTCTTATTTAATGAGGTTGTATTTGAACTCCTCTGATTTCTTGGTGACTTTATGTAGAGAAGTGTTTCGGTGAACTGCTTTTCAGTCAATTTCCCCAGAGAGGAAACTCACTAGCATCTTTTACAACGCTGTATTACAGAAAGATGAAGGTGTCTGGAGCAAATTGTGGTACTATTAAAATTTTGTCACATCAGACTAAAAGACAAAACATTTTAACCAAATGTGATTTGTTGTTCATATCCATGTAATAGATGGTTGCGTGCTGGCTTCCAGCATGTTTGCTTGTGATAAACATGGAACTGTGGAGGAAACACAGTGGAATAGCATAGGTGGTGTGCTCCCCTCTTCCATGTGCATGAGATGGGCTTTACTTAATGATGTAATGAATATTGTTACTATCATCTATAACTTCCAGTCAATATTACAGTGATATTTTCATATTAGCATTTTTTTCAGAGAAGCAGAGCTACACAAATCAGAAGAGTAGAACATTGAATAAGCATTGCTGTTTATTGTTTCATGTTAGAGTTTATCTGTTCTTTGAGAATGTTGTATATGCATAACATTTTGATTCATATTCATAGACCTTTATCTATCCCTCCAACACTTCCCAGATTCCTAACTTCCTACTCCAAATGTAATGTCATATTTTTATTTCTCTGAGAATCCAGAGTTCAGTTTCCATTTCTTTTATTCAATAGAAACACATATTTTAAGTGTCACTGGTTGTTCCTGGGAAGGCATCAGTTATACTCCAGCACACCAACGGGATTCATGACAAGAATTTTTTTAATCTTCAACAAAGGATATGCTTGCTGACTTTTGAAAATTTAAATTCAACTTTCATAATTTAATTTAATGCTAACAAAATAATAGTTTAAAGATACAAAGTATTATTCCTTATGCAGCAATTTGAAACTACACATTCATGATGACCATGTAAGCACTGTGTAGTAGGAGATTTTAAGTGAACAGGATTTGTGTTTTCAGCTGTATATTAATTTAGTCATAACTTAAGTTGGTATTGTTTATGTATTGCTACATTTTTGGTATTTGACTCAACTCTATCAGAACCTAATGTCAAATGTCTTTAAACACATGTGAATAAATTGTTTTTGTTATGGTGTAGATTCATTTTAAAAGATGGCAGGCACCCATAGTTCAGAAAGCATACTTTGAAAACTTTTTGAATAAGGTAAAATTTTGTCTTCATGAGAAGCATTCATCATCAGAAAGGAGATATATCCTCCACATTTTACAAAATATCTTCCATAAAAATACTTGTGTGTACCTTATGTGTTTATGTGTGCAGTGTACATGAGGCCAGAAGTTGACATCAGCAGCTTCCTTGGTCACTCTTCTGTTTAGTTTCTGAGACAGGTTCTCTTGTTGAGCTGGAGCTTACGGACAAAACCGAGATGGCTGGCTAGAGAACTCCAGGGATCTGGTTGTCTTTGTCTCCCCAGTTTTTGGATTAAAATTGTGTGCTACTGCCTTTAACTTTTTTATGTACGATCTGAATATCTTAACTCAGGTTCTTATGACTTTCTGATAAGTAATTTGCCCTTTGAGCCATTTTTCCAAACTCTTATGGGAAATATCTTTGAGGGAAAAATAGACAGTAAAATACATGATACATTAGTTAAAATAGTCCAGATCATTCTAAGGTAACATTTATTTCTAAAATATCAGTGATATAACAGGTAAGAGTGCCAAATTAATGTCATTATTCATACAAGTAATTGTGTTAATTTCAGATTAATTCTTTATTAAAAGTTACCAGTGTGTTGTGGTAAATTTTGGGCTGCACCGCTTTGTGCTCCTATCTGATCGCAAGCGCACACTCGCCTAAGAGCTATCTCGGGTCCGTGAAAGGAAAATACATACGCATAAGCCAGTTAATTTTAAAAAGTTTTGGCTACCTTAAAGGCTGGGCACTCCTAAACCTTCCCCTGACACCCTAGGCCCAATGGGGAAGTGACCAGTGGCCCCTTACCTGACAACTCACTTGGCTGGTTGGTTTTATCTCCTGCTGCTACTTTGTCCCCTTCTTTCTCTAGTGCTCATTCTCCCTGCCTCCTACCACTGCAACTCTAAGTGCCCCGCCCAGTTCCTAGGCATTGACTGCTGGCATCTTTTTTGATAGATCTAAAACCACTGGGGTTTGGGGGAAGGACGTTCAGCGTCTAGACATGTAGATTCAAAGCATCAGCACCAGTCTCCAACACAGGTATATAAAGAATCAAATGAATGGCTTTCAAGAAATGCTACAACAAAAATACACCTTACTGATATGCACTAAATGCTGTTACATAAAATCAGGAAGAAGTCATTGAGATCAACAACCATCATTCTATCTCTCATCCTCCTATTGGCAAACAATGAACAAGAGATAAAAATAGACAAAAAACATATGTACAGAGGGAGTGGGAAGATGGTTTGGTGGTTAACAGCTCTTGCTGTCTTTCTGGAGGACCTAAATTTGGTTCCCAATACTCATATATCTGTAAGTAGCTTTAGCTTCATAGACTCTTATTATCTTCTGTGGTCTTTTGGAGACTTCTCAATAATGTGTATGTACACACATGGACATATAACTAAATTGTTAAAACGTTACTTTAAAACATGAATGTTGTTCAAAACATTATTAGCATATTTTATACATAATTATAGTTTTACTTCTGCTGTAAGATAAATCTAACAATATTTCATTCAATATAACTAGTTTATTAGTAAAATTAATGACATGATATTTCAATACGTGGATACATTTTATAGTATTCATGTTAAAATATTTATCTCCTTAAAGTGTTATTCTTTAATTTATGCATTAATGATAATTTAATTAATTACCATTAATTAATCACAAGAAATGTTTCATAATTCCTTGAACCACACAGTACATAATTATGCAATTATCTATAATAATCTACTGTGCAATAAATAGCATACTATAAATGAATCCTCCTTTATAATTTTCTATTTATTTATTTATTATTTATTTATTTTGTCTCTAGTGGGTGGGTACTTGCAAAAACCATTACACTTGTGGAAGAGGAGAGGGCAGATTGTGGGAACTGGTTCTATTCATCTATCATGTGGCTTCCAGGGATCAGTCTTAGGTATTCACACTTATTAGGCACTCTCTTCACCTTCTAAGCTACCACCTCATCAACCCTATTTCTCCTTTGAAACTCTACTTAGGTACCTACTGTCTACCTTTACCTCATCTCTATCTGATCTGAGCCTCTCCCTTGTCCCTGATAAGATCTCTTTTATAATCAAGTTTTTCTTTTTTTACTTAGAAACTTTAATACTTTATATATTTTATCTTTCTACTATTATTTTAGTTGTTCAATATGATAATCCTTAATAATTCCATACATATATACAGTGTGTAATGACTAAATCAGTATACTTGTTGTGATATATTTTTTCATTACTTTATTCACTTTAAATCCCAATATCTGCCCCCTTCTCCCAGTCCCCCCTCCCTCAGTTCCTCTACCTATTCTCCTTTGTGAAGAGGGAGAAACCCCTACGTATCACCCTACACTGACACACCAAGTCTCTGTAGGATAGGTCCCACTGAGGCCAGACAGGGCAGCCCAGTTAGAGAAACAGGATCTACAGACAGGCAACAAATTCAGGGGCAGCTCTTGCTCCAGTTGTTGGGGGATCTCCATGAAGACCAAGCTACATATGTTGAAAGGGTCTATGTCCATCCCATGCTCACTCTTTGGTTAGTGATTCTGTCTCTGGGCGCACCCAAGGATCCAGGTTAGTTGACTCTGTTGGTCTTCTTGTGGAGTCCCAGGCCTCGTCTGCTCTCTCAGTCCTTTCCCAAAACTCTTCCACAAGATTCCTTGAGCTCCATCTAATGGTTGGCTGTGAGTCTCTAGATCTGTTCCCATTGCCTAATGTGTGGAACCTGTCAGAGGACATTCAAGCTATGATTCTCTCTTCAAGCATAACAGAATATTATTAGTAGTGTTAGGGGTTGCTTCTTGCCCATAGTACAGGTCTCAATTTGGGCCACTTCTCCATAAAGAATATGTGATCTCATCCTTCATTTGCTTCTTCAAACATCACATGCCATTTCATTCCATTTTATCTTCATATAATATAGATTATGATATAGATATAGATAGATATATAGATATAGATAGAGGTAAAGGTAGAGATAGATGATATAGATATAGATGATATAGACATAGATATAGATGATATAGCTATAACTATAGATAGATATAGATATGGAGATGGATATATATATATATATATACAGATATATATATATATATATATATATATATATATATATATATATATAATGAGTGAGAGATAGATGATATAGATATATGGCACTCCATTTTAATGACATGCTTATTTTATTTTCCAGTTTAAAACAAATCTAGGAATTGCTTATTACTTTTATGTACCAAAGATGACCTATGTTCACAGTGCTCAAACAGCATCTGACCTTTGACCCTGTGCCAACCATTTCTGTCAAAAGACCAACCTACTCATTGGATATTTTTTCCTTCAAGAGTGTTCATTTTTAAATCACCTCATTCAAATGGATACATTTTTAAAGTTACAATTTATTTTAGTTTTTAAACTGCCTTTCAATTTGCATAGTGTTTCTGGATATTTTCCCTTTGAAGGAATTTATCCATAGTATAGATCATATTACTTTGCTGAAAATAACACATTTATGGTTTTCATTCAGTCATTTGTGCAACACCCTGAATGTTGGACACTAAAGAGCCACTCTTCTGTTAAGACTATGTACAGCCCAGCCTAGGATGATGAGGTAATGCTTTCAGGGCAGTGCCCTTAATTTCTTCATCATCTGTTGCAAGCAACACAATTCTGCTTCAGCAGCCAGCTACTATCAATATCAATTGTATTTCCAATTTTTGCTTGCACTTCTGTAAGTGATGAGCAAGCATCAGAAGCAGATGCTGTCCATCCAGCAGCTACAGATATAAATGTCTGCAGGTTTCTTTTTCTTTTTACTTTACTCTGTTGCCTGAATATCCTAGCTACAGATTGTCTGTGCCCACTTTGTTCTTTCTTTCTTATTCTTTTCTTTTTTATAACTAGATCTCAATAGTTGCAACTGTATATTGAATTGGATGGTGAAGCACTTGGAAAGAGCGTACACATTACTTGTCTCCAATTCATCTTCAGATCACCCTGCTAGTGATCAATGAAAATATCTCCACACTCTTTCAAAAGTGAGAAATTAGTACTGTGCAGTATTATCCAAGGTGTAAAATTATATGACTGAAAGGGTTCAGGATAGATATGAGGTACTAATAATAGATAATTGAAGTACCCATGTGTTACACCTACTTTGGTAAACTTCTGTGAGTTATGGATAATCTGATACTTCTCTCATGTTTGTCCACTCAAATAGCTAATAATACTGTTAATTTTATTTATGTTGGAACAATGAACAACATTTTTAGGTTAATTTTATCATTCATTAATTTATTAAGACTTTATCATAAAGAACTTGCAAATAAAACAATCATGTGTTGATTTAACCAGACCTATTGTTTATGCACCTCAATAAATTTCTATACATTTGACATAACCATTCTAAAGCTCAGAGCTTCACATGGATTTTGCACATTCAATATCAGATATATTTTTATAACTAATCTACCACACAAAAAATCCTTGTCAGAGTTAAAGCTAGAAAAACAACTAACAGAAGGTTCTCTTTCAATGATCAAGTGTCTACTACTTGCATTAATTCTTTCCTCATCCACTAGATTTTCCTCGTCTTGTTATGCTTTCTACATATTATAACCACATAAATATGTGTTTGATGTGTGTGAATGTGTGTGTGTGTGTCTAGAATCAACTTGACTCAGCATTTGGGGGACAGCATTCTCTTTTCCATTCTTTCTAAGATTGTGTGGCCTTGCATAATATTATATATCTAAGTTCATCATTTTCCTGTAGATTCTCTTTCTTTATATTTATGGCTGAATAATATTCCATGTCATATATATACTAGATTTTCAACTATTTTAAGATACTACCTCATCCTAGTCAGAATGGCAGTCATCAAGAATTCTGGCAACAAATGTTGGAGTAAATATATAGAGGGGTGGAATATTATATACCATTGGTAGAGATCCAACTTATACAACAATCAGTTTGGAGATTCCTCAAAAGCTTAAAAATTGAAACACCTTGTGGCATAGGTATTGCCCTTCTGTATATGTAATGCAGGGACTACTTACCATAGAGATATTTGCAACTCTATTTTTACTGCTACTTTATTTACTATTGAAAGGGAAAAGAACTCCCACTTCTTGGAGTGTATGCATGTCTATGTCTATGTCTATGTCTATGTCTATGTCTATGTCTATGTCTATGTCTATGTCTATGTCTATGTCTATGTCTATGTGTAGGTGCATGTAAAATTCAGAAGAGGACATCTTATCTTCTGTATCTGGAATTGCAGGTCAATTTGAATAAAATGACATGAGTTCTAAGAACTAAAATCGCATCCTCTACAAGAACAATACTTTAACCAAAGGTCATCACTCCAACTTTCAATTTTTTAATAATGTCTTCCAATAAGAGCACTGTACATAGTGCTCTTATTTGGTGTTTGATCTTAAATTTACCAAAGTAACACATTTTTCTTCACCTATTTCAATATCTGTTAATTTGCTTATTTTTCACTATTTTAGTAGTAGGTTTTCTCAGCCTAGGTAAAGAACAAGCAATATTGACTTGGGGGTGAGAGAAGCAGACAGATGCCTCTACTTAACAAGCTGGTTTGGAATTTAAGTCTCTAGTCATGGCTGAGTGAGAACAAAAGAAGAATAGTTTGATGTGTTTGGCATCAGACCACACTCTACTCATACAATGAAAAAGGTGGGTATTGTCAAATAAGAAAATTTTAAATTCTATGAACAGTAAGAGAATATCCAAGAATAAGAGAGAAAAGCTCATTTCTAGTGGAAAAAAAAAAAAAAAGACAGTGCTGTAGAAGGGAATATGGGAAGCAGAGGTGCAGTGTGCCTTGGGCATAGTGATTTCTGCTCTCATGAGAACTGAGTCTTCCCTCAGCTTATTTACTATTTCAGTACTTTGTGTTTTCAAGTTAGCCTCAGAATCTGAAGAGAAATCTTTTGATATTATGTTTTCTAATCTTTGTGCTTCCTTTCTATTTGAAGAAACATTAAAGCAACTTGATTATATGTGGTTTCTTTCTCATATGTGATGAAATTATACCATCACAATTTTTTGTGTTTCTTCTAGATTCTGAAGTGTGCAAATAATATGCAAATAAGGATCTATTATCTGTATGACAGATTTGAGGGAAACTACAGTATTTTTATTTAGGCTACTTGACCATCCTATTATCTGTTGTAGAAAATCTCCTTTACTCAACAGCATTTCCTTGAAGTTTGTTGTATCACAAGGTACTCATTCATCATTTGATTATAGTATAGCTTTTTCTTGTTTGTAGGCATAATGTCTTTGAGCATTGTGTAAAGGACATTATTGTGTTATTCAAATGCTGATTTCTCTGACCTTGGATATGGTTTCAAACTCCTGTCTCAAGTTTGTGTAAAGAATGCTTAGCATTTATTCTCTGAGTGGTCAATAAATGTTGATCACCTAATGGCTGGACAAAAGAGAAAAATATGGGAATTTTGGCTGGGAGAAAGCCAAATTAGCTTAGATGATTAAAATAGATCAATGACTGCCCAAGTATTAGAGTCAAGCTTGATTAAATAAATCTTGGTCTCCCTGTCATTATTCATAATTAGCTAGATTAGAGAAAGACATCCTCTTTATTATTATTTGCTGCATACATTTATAGTAAAAATTACCATTACACTTGTTTTTGTGTGAGAGTGGGTAAGAAAATGTTGAGATCTTGATGAACATGTACATTTTACATTGGAATTCTCCATATATAAATCTTTTTAATTTTTCTTTTGTTTTTGCATTTTTGGTGGTGGTTTTGGTCAGCACTGGCCAACACATGTGAAGAAAAGAGTACAACTTAACTTACTGGAGCCAGTTCTTTTCTTAAATCTTGTAGGGATATATTTTCAGTCATCAAATTTAGGTACAAGGTACTTCACCCACTTAGCCCAATAGGGTCCATCCTTAAATTAATTTAAATACAGTATTTCTTCATAATTATTTGTCTACATATTAATAAAACAGTTGCATTTTATAAACATATCTAAACTTCCTAGAGTTAGTTAGACATGGGGAAATAGCGTAAATATGTTGAGCCATAAAGATATCATGATCATATAATTAATAAAATCCTACTATAGTCTAAAGCTTTCGATGCTAATCTTGTACAGTTTAGCCAAATACTTTCTTAAGCATTGTGTTCCATGAATAAATATTAGTAATTTATTTTAGAGGTATTTTAATCCAGCAACATGGCTGTTCTATCAAGGAATCACATCCAAACATATGATCTAGCTGGAATGCCAACATGCCCTTTAATCCCTAATGATGAAGGTAAGGTTAGTTTGTAGAAGAAAGCAGCCATGATTGAAAGTGACATCTAATTGAGGAGCACACAAAGTGATAAGTCAGAGAAATATTTAAAGAAATGAGTCAGAGATAGGATATGCCCAACTTACATGATTACAGCAGAGGAAGAGAGCCTACTTATAAGCAGTGATAGAGACAAAAATGAAGGGGTGGTGTGTGGTGTGTGCTGTGACATGACTCTGTCTCTCTGTCTCTGTCTCTCTGTCTCTCTGTCTCTCTCTCTCTCTCTCTCTCTCTCTCTCTCTCTCTCTGTGTGTGTGTGTGTGTGTGTGTTTATGGCAGTTTTACCAGGATATTTTTAAAAGACAGAGAACAGAGAACAAGCTAAACACAGGTGAAGATATAACAAGCCAGAGAATGAGAAGGAGCCAGATTAGAACATATTGACAAAGTTAGTATAAGGCTAGGAAGAAGTCAAAAAATTCTAAATTAAATCAGCCATCAAGGAAAATTAGATTATATGAGGCTAGAAGCTCCCAGGCCAAGGGATAGTTAAAACATCGAAGAAAATGCTTTGAGCTCATGCAAAGCCATGTATTCCCATAGTTTGTATATGGCTCTCATATTAACACTTCATCTGAGGAAATCAAAGCAGCACTCACAATTTATAATAAATTAATTGCTTATATAATTACCAGAATTTTAGTATTCTAATTCTGTTGTTGAAGCTACATCAAACTTTGTATTTTAAAATGTTGTTGATTCTTTCATTCAACCAGATGTATCAGTAGCACATGAGTTTACAGTCAAATTAATCTATACAGTATTTTCTTGATAGGTTTTATGGCTAATCAAGTAATAGACATTGCTAGGCATCAATGGGCAATATTTTTGAAACAAGGAATTCTTTCAACATTTTATGGTGCTGTAATCAAGTGCATTACATCCTGTCACAGTCTGAATTTTTCTTTATTCTAAACAATCTTGATTATAAATTTATAGTAAAAAAAAAAAAATCTGTATTCTTGAAAATGCAGAGCTCAGAAACACTGGGGGAGGAGGATTCATCTTATTATTTCTACTGCAGAGGTAAAAGTTCAGAGCTTGGGATGCTTCTGTCTCCCACATGGCCCCTCCTTTTTCTCTCACTCACATAGGTTCTTCAAGTATGCACAAGTAGTAAATATTACCCATGTGGTATTACTTGGCGAAACTGTAATAATTTTCTCATTCCACTCTTCAAGCATATATCTCTATAGATTTCAGAGCACATGGCACAGCAAAGGAAGTAGGAAACACATGCGAGAGAGTTTTCTCACTCATGCCCTTATCATTTCCCTTTGTCTGTCTCTTTCATTTGCACTATTTAGTTCCACTGAATGGGTACAGGTTTGATGATTTTATAAAGATATGGTAAGATCTTTTGGTGTCTTGTGTTATAATGAGTACCCTTTCTAGTTTAGTATAGAATCATGATGGTAGCCTGGAGCCAGCTCAGTAGTACACATCTGCAGTCTAACCACATCTACTTGAGATGCTTGGGCAGAAGATCAGAAATTCAGAGTCAACTTGGGTAACATAGAGAAGCAATTTGATAGAAGTGGGACAGGTGAGGAGAGGAGGGAAGGGGAGGAGAAGAGAGAGGAGAAGAGAGGGGAGGAGAGAGGGGAGGAGAGGAAGACAGATCCCAAGTATAGGATAGGTATTTAAATAGCAATATTGTGTTTAGCCTAGTACAAGAGTCAAACACACTCCTAAATAACAATTGATTTCTGCCAGCATCCACGCAAAAGACAATGATGTTGCCTCTACAGGAACTGGGATAGGGTTAGGGTTAGGGTTAGGGTTAGGGTTAGGGTTAGGCTACAGGAACTGGGATAGGGTTAGGGTTAGGGTTAGGGTTAGGGTTAGGATTAGATTTAAAAAAAACTAGATTTAAAAAAATGAATCCAAGGATGCCTGTCAATTGTGACTATAAATTATATATAAGAATTAAACTTTTTGTTCTAGAGCTTTCAGGTATGCTGTTAAGTTGCAAATGTAGGATCTCTCCGATTTCATTACGAGGCATTTAGTGCTATGAATTTTTCTGTTAGGACTGCTTTCTTTGTGTCCCATAAGTTTGAGTATGCTGTGTCTTCATTTTCATTGAATTCTAGAAAGTCTTTAATTTCTTTACTTCTTCTCTGACCAAGTTATATTTCAGTAGAGAGTTGTTTAGTTTCCATGGGTCTGTGAGCTTTCTGTTGTTATTTTGTTGCTATTGAAGCCTAGCCTTAGTCCATAGTGGTCTAATAGAATCATGGCATTATTTTAATCTTCTACCTGTTGAGGCTTGTTTTGTGACCCATTATATTGTCAGTTTTGGATGAGATAACATGAGGTGCTGAGAAGTAATTGTATACTTTTGTTTTAGAGTGAAATGTTCTGTAGATAGCTGTTAAATCCATCTGGTTCATAACTTCTATTAGTTTCAATGTGTCTCTGTTTAGTTTCTGCTTCAATGACTTGTTCATTGGTGAGTGTGGGGTATTGAAGTCTACTAATATTATTGAGTAAGTTTCAATGTGTTTTTTGAGCTTTAGTAATGTTTCTTTTATGAATGTGGGTGCCCTTGCATTTGGAGCATAGATGTTCAGAATTGAGACTGTCTCTTGGTGGATTTTTTTTCTGTCAATGAATATGAAGTTTCCTTCCTAATCTCATTTAATAACTTTTGGTTAAAAGTCTATTTTATTGTATATTAGAATGGCAACGCATGTTTGTTTCTTGGGACCATTTGCTTGGAATACTTTTTTCCAGTCTTTTACTCTGAGGTAGTATTTGTCTTTGTCATTGAGGTGTGTCTCCTATATGCAGCAAAATGGATATTGCTTGCCTATCTAGTCTATCAGCTTATGTCTTTTTATTGAGGAACTGAATCCATTGATATTGAGAGATATTAAAGATAGGTGATTGTTGTTCTTGTTATGTTTGTTGTTGGAGGTGGTATTATGTGTGTCTGATTCTCTCCTTTTGCATTTGTTGTGAGATGATTAATTTCTTTGTTTTCTTTGGTATAGATACACTCTTTGTGTTGGAGTTTTCCTTTTAGAACCCTGTGTAGGGCTGGATTGGCAGATAAATATTGTTTAAATTTAGTTTTATCATAGAATATTTTGGTTTCTCCATCTATAATTATTGAGAGTTTTGCTGGGTATAGTAGCCTAGGCTGGCATTTGTGGCCTCTTTAGGTCTGTGTGACCTCTGTCCAGGCTCTTCTGGCTTTTAAAGTGTTTGTTGAGAAGTCTTGTGTATTTTGTTAGGTCTGTGTTTCTATGTTACTTGGCCCTTTCCCCTTACAGCTTTTAATATTTTTCCTTTGTTCTGTGCATTTAGTGTTTTGACTATTATATGGCAGGAGGATTTTCTTTTCTAGTTCAATGTGTTTGGTGTCCTGTAGGCTTCTTCTACATTTATGGCCATCTCTTGCTCTAGGTTGGGGAGGTTTTATTCTATGATTTTGTTGAAAATGTTTTCTGGTCCTTTGAAGTGAGAATCTTCCCTCACTACTATTCCTGTTAGGTTTGGATACTACCACCAACATTAAGAACAAATACAAAGCTTCTAAAGTCACTGATTTCTTATTCAATTGCATTGGCAGACACCCTCACAAATACACTGAAAACTGCATTAGTAATATCTAGCCAAGGTACAATGGCTTCAAATGTTTCTTTACAACTTAATTTGACTATGCATAGAAAAATAAAGCTAAAACTTTTTTCACTTTCCCTTCTTTGAATTAAAGTTTTAATTGAAAAATATTTTCCTTGCAATATATTCTAATACAGTTTCTCCTACCCCAATTCCTCTCAGATTTTCCTACCTACCAAAATCCACATCTTTTCATTTCTTTCTAATTAGAAAACAAATAGGAATATTAAACAATATTAATTAATAATCATGAGTAATGATAAAGTTAAAATAAATATAAGCTTGAATAAGATAAAAAGCAGAAAACAAAAAAGGACACAAGGAAAAGCACAAAAAAACACAAAAAATGCTGATACACACACAAGTTTGCATACATAGAAAACCTATATAGAGAACTGTAATAGTATGCAAAGATCTATATAAGGTTTTAAAGTTTCAATTTTTTCAGGCAAGGCATTATAAGACAAAAAGCCTCAAAAAATACTGTTAATTTTGTGTTGGTAATCTGCTGGCATTCATGTAACAGTGGCATTTTCTATGTATACAGTTTAGGAGTAGAAAATAAATATGAGATAAAAAGTAAAAGTCTTTCTAGATTTTGATTTTTTTCAACCTCAACAGAAAGAAATGATTTTAGTTGATGAACAGACAAATAATAGGAAAACCGTTCTCAGCCACTGTTGGTGCACATATGCACTTGGAATTGTTTTCACAAGATAATCAGGCTTTCTGTAATTATAAGTATTCACAAGTAACCCATTCTTTTCTTTAAATAAATATTAAAGGATATTCTACATATTTGTCCTAGTGTATCTGAATACACCACTAAAAAGTTTTGCAAGAATTATTAGGTCTATTCTTAGACTGTAAAAAATCTTCAGCCCACGTAATGACCTCATTTTTAATATTATAGGCTTCTATATCATTACTATACATACTTTTCTTTTTTTTTCTGGTGCTAAGGCTTTTCAATATTTGTTCTTAAGTAAGATATTATAAGATATAATTCTAAAAACTCAAACATAGTTAATATTCCATCATATTACTTTGTAATTGCCACTACTCATACTAATATGTAAGGTGTGTAGATTTTTACTATGCTTCTAAAGGATTCCAAAAGAATTTCGGAATTGTTTTCACTCGTTTCTTTCAGGTTTAAAGTAAATCAATTAATAATGAAAGGAGAGGAAATCCCCCTCTCTTCTTACATTCCAATGTGCTCCAGTGCCTTTAAATGTTCTCTTTACACTAGCATAGAGTCTAACATGGACAGCTAAAATTTTCAAATCTTAAAAGGTGTAGTCAAACAGAAACATGAGGACTAAGTAATCACTCGTGAGGCAAGTTTAGCTAGGTCATCAGTAGGAAACACAGATAACACTTTATTTATTGAAGCTGTAACCTCAGCTAAAAAGGCAAAAGAAACACAAAATCTCAATTAATTTTCTCCCTTAATTGCTTCTATAGTCAACTCAATGAATTGATTCCATCATATAAGGCAATTTAACATTTTTTGGATTTTAATTGATTTTAATATTTCAGGCATCTTAGCTCTCTCACTGCTCCCAATGGCATTACAGAGCTATATCTCAATGAGGACTGTTACTATATTAAATCAGTATATCAATACACCTTGCATTAAGAAGCAAGGGCCTTAGAGAATCTATGAATCAAAGAAGAAAGAAAAATGGTTGTTCAACTAAAGCACTCCTAAAACAAACACATTAATGGGAAAACATCATAAAAGTTTCCTTTGTGCTGAGGGATACATAAAACAAAAGTGCACTGCATGGTAATCTTCTCCTTCCATATATTGATAGAAAGCACTAAAATGTTTTCTCTTGGGCAGAATATTCAACTGGTTACTTCCAAATAATGCATAAGATATGTGGATTGAAAAAGTGACCTTGTTTATGGCAATCATTTTTTCCAATGTAACTAAAGAAAGTATCTATATTCCCTAAACTTGCTTATAAGGATACAGACAGTCTGATATATGAGCCTAAATAGGAAGATATAAAAATCCACACAGACTTGGCTGTACAAAATGTTTATGATAAAGTGTGAGATGTATGTGGAGAGAATGGTGCAGGGAAAGAAAAGGAAGAACAAAGGAGGTAGTGGTAGATGGATAAGACCACTAAAAGTAAAGAACAGTAAGCTGTGTGAAGAAGTAACAGCCACTCATCCACTGAAACAGTGGTAACAATAATGCAATACATACCATCTATTTTCAGTCACTGTAAATTTTTGTGTTTCCAAACTCATAGGGTCCAGTTATGTATGCATTTTTTCTGTTTATAAGAAACTAAAAGATGAGTTAGATAATGTTCTCAGGAATGGAGGAATGGTGTCTCTCTATCATTACACGTTATTAATTGGCTTAGCTGTGAAAAGGAGTGATTAACTTCCTTCCATAATCTTACTGAAAATGTAGCTTTAGAGAGGATTCAAAGGCCTTTTCAGGAGAAAGGTCTGTTTCTAGGATATGGTAGTCTACTGCTGATGACTGACATGGGGATTTAAAGTTGGGACTCTGAGCATTTTCCCCAACAATTATTATGTGGAAAAATGGACTGTCTACATATTAAAAATGCATTGGTGCATTTTACTTTATATATATAAAGAGAAATACTTATCACTGTGCTCTTAAAAAACATATATATATATATGTATATGTATAAAACCAAATACATATATATAATAAAATTGACCAGCAGTTTCCTCCAAGTTGGATTATTCCATCGTAAAAAGGGCTCTTTCCTTAATATCCAAGAAGATGGAAGAAAGATTCTTAAGAAAACAGACATACACAACTCACGAGATTCAGGCAGTCTCCGAAACTTTCTAGACTCACAAATTTCTCACCTGTGCCACATGCACTTGCACATACTCCCAAGGTTATATAGACAATAAGAACTGGTGAGGATGAAAGACTCTCTAAGCATTCATGTGCAATAATTCAGGACTGCAGTTTTTCCTTACTGGCACTCAGACAAAGGTAGGTTTTATATTGATGCAACAATAGTTGTATTTGTCAATGTCCTATAAGTAAATCCAATAAACTCATTCTGAGTAAGGCTTTTGTGGAACCATTTCCTTACCCTCTTGCCATTATTCTGCCTAATGTAGGCAGAAATTTGTTTACATATCACACAGCATACTTTTCTTGCCTTTTCATGTATGTTTGGAAGTTGTTAATTTACATTTACATAAATTTGAAATAATTAAATATCTGGTTGAAACTAATGGAACTGCTATTAACTTCCATGTTCAATAGTAGAGCAAATTACATCATAGGAGATTTAAAAAAAAAAAAAAAAGGAAATAAAAAAATAACAGCTAAACAGAAACAGGGGAACTGCTTTATGAGATATACATTATTCAACTCCACAGCTAAATTATTATTACTGGAAATCCATATTTGTGAAAGATATTTCTCAGGAGCTTGACTGGTACATTTGGTGTTATCAGAAGCACAGTTAATTTCCTTATACCCATGAATCAAGGCTAGTTTTCAGAATTTTTATACCTCATGATTTCTCAATATGATCATAAAATGGTAAAAAAAAAATCTTTCTTCTTTATTAGTTATGACATCATGATAGTAATCATTGTCACAGAATGAAGCATGAACTGATCAAATACCATATTTTTCTCCATCAGTAGGAAAATAACAGAAGCTACTATCCTAAATGCTTACATTAAAAGAAGTTAAAAAAAGAAAAGAAAAGAAAGAGGAAAGAGGGGCAAGAGAGGCAACTCAGCAATTAAGAGCACTTGTTGCTCTTACTGGGGAACTATGGTTCTTAATACCTAGTAATGGCTCAAAACCCTCCATAAGTCCTTCCAGTGTAAACACCGTAGTCTTCTCTCCCCATTCTGTAATAGGCATGCATACGATGTGGGTAAGTACATCTAAAAAGGGAATTTGCACACATTGTAAAACAGAATAAACCTAAAAAGTATTTAAAAACAAAAAAAAATATATATATATGAAAGACAAAGTTAACTGCCTATAGGAATAATAGGGGAGAGAAAACACAGTGCAACAGAAAACAGAAAAAAATATTGAGAATTGAACTACTATCCAGATGAAAATAACTTAGTAGGGTTTGTTCCATTGTATTTATTTTTATTAACTTAATCATTGTTGTGAACTTTTAAAATATAAGCTTTTTAAACTTTAACAAATAATTCAGATATAGAAAATGTGGTTCATTTACACTATGAAACACTATTCAGCTATTAAAATGAGGACATCATGAATTTTGCAGCCAAATTTATGGAACTAGAAAATAACATCTTGATTAAGGTAACTCAGACCCAAAAGGACAATCCAGGTATGTACTCACTGATATGTGGATATTAGCCAAAATGCACAGATTTCCTGATATACAACCCACAGACCTTAAGAAGTGTAACAAGCAGAAAGACCCAAGTGAGGATGCTTCCATCCCACTTAGAAGAGGGAAGAAAATAATCATGGGAGGCAGAAGAAGGGAGGGACTTGGGTGAGACAGGGGAGCGGGGAAGGAGGAACAGATCATGTATGGGGAGTGGGGATAGAGAAACAGGATTACAGCCCAGAGGGCTAGGAGGATGAATGGAAATAAGCAATCTCAGGGGTAGGAGGTGAGGAAACCTCTCGAAAGTACCAGAGACACAGAAGGTAAGAGACTCTCAGGACTCAGTGGGGGTGACCTTAGCCAAAATGCTCAACATTAGGGAGAGGGAACTTGAAGAGTCCATCTTCAATAGAGAGACATGGCCTCAAGTGGAGAGACTGGATTACTAACTCACAGCCAAAATTTCTGACCCAGAATTGTTCCTGTCTACGAGATCTGCAGGGACAAAAATGGAGAAAGATTGAAGGAAAGGTGGTTCAATGACTAGCCCAAATTCTCATGGGATAGGCACCAAGGCCTGACACTCTTACTGATGCTATCATATGCTTACAGACTGGAGCCTGGCCTGGCTATCCTATGAGAGCCTCTGCCAGCAGTTCATTGAGACAGATGCAGATACTTTTTAGCCCAACCATTGGACGTCAAGGACACCTATAGTTAAATTAGGGGAAGGATTTAAGAAGCTGGAGAGGAAAGCAACATAGGAAGATAAGCACTCTCAACTAACCAGACCCAGGAAGACTCCCAAAGACTGAGTCACCAATTAAGATCAAACACAGGCCAGTCAGGGGCACCTGGCACATATATAGCAGAAGTCTGCCTGGTCTGGCCTAAGTAGGAGATGTGTTCAATCTTGTAATGACTTGAGACCCAGGAAAGGGAAAAAACCTGGTTGGGGTGGGCGCACCCTCTCTGAAGCAAAGTGGGGAGGAATGGGATGAAGAACTGTGGAAGGGAGAGCTGGGAGGGATCAACAACTGGAATGTAAATAAGCAAATACTCACAGGAGAAAATACAAAGTGTAGAGCAGAGATGGAAGGAAAAGTCATCTAGAGACTGTCCCACCTGGGGATTCATCCCATATACAGACACCAAACCCAGACACCTGATGCCAAGAAGTACTTGCTGACAGGAGCCTGATATAGCTGCCACCTGAGAGGCTCTGCCAGAGCCTGAAAATACAGAGGTGGATGATTGCAGCCAACCATTGGAATTAGCACTGGGTCCCCAATGGAGGTGTTAACAAAAAGACTGAAAGAGCTGAAGAGGTTTGCAACCCCATAGGTAGAACAACAATATCAACCAACCAGACACCCCAGAACTCCCAGGGACTAAACCACCAACCAAAGAGTACACATGGAGGGACCCATGACTCCAGCTGCATATATAGCAGAGGATGGCCTTGTGACGCATCAATGGGAGGAGAGGCCCTTGATCCTGTGAAGGCCTGATGCCCCAGTGTAAAGGAATGCCAGGGAGTGGAGGCAAGTGTTAGCATTCTGTCAAACTCCACCTCCACAGTTACCTGGCAACAGCTAGGTATGCTCCTCCCTGCAGCTACCTGGCAACAGCCAGGTAGCCCTGCCCACTATTATAAAAAGGGCTGTCTGGCCCCTCCTCTCTCTCTTGCCCCTTGACCCATATGCCTGCAGGTTGTACCCGACCCTCTCCCCTTCCCTTTCCCCTTTCCCTTCCCCTCTCCACGTGGTTATGGCCAGCCACCTCTCTCTCTCTCTCCCCTCTGCCCTAAATAAACTCTCTTCGTGGAACCCTCTGGCCTGGTGTCTTCCCCTGCAAGTGGCCTGTGTCTTAATAACAACAATGGTGCTGAAACCCGGGAAAGGAATACTTAGGGGACTTTACAACCCTGCAGCCGCTGGCTCCGGCTGCTGTGAATATGCAAGATAGACACAATGCCACCGCCACCACTGCTACTCCATGTGGACTTAATCTACTGCTACCTGCCATCACCGACCACCTTCCACCACTGCTGCTGCGAAATTTCCACCACTTGAGCTGTGCGGGCCCCACATGGTTCTCTGCCACATGGGCTGGGTATCCCAGACAGGGACACAAACCCCGGGTTAGCTCTTGAGCTCAGAGCTAACCCTGTAACCCTGTTCCTCCTGAACCTCACTCTAGGACGGCTCCCCATGGGCAAGACACTTCCCTTTCCCTTTGAGACCCCAGGCCAGGCCTGGACCGACTATTCTCTATCAGGATTAGTTTTAGTCCCCCCAGTGTGTCTCTCCCAATGGGTTAGTCATTCACGCGTAATCCCCTTCCTCCCTGTCATCTGCGGCCATTTATATTTAATTCCCTCAGCTTGCCAGAAGCAGCAGTTAGTCCGGGACTCTGTTGCCTCCTCCTCCCTTTGCCTCCTCTGCAGCCAGTCCACCGGTTTGCCTGGTGGGTCTTAGCTCTGCTCTGGGTCTTTTTCAATCCTGCCAGGGACCTTCTATGAAACTTGCTTTCCCACATGCGCAACCAACATTGCTGTGATTATGAGACATGCTTGCTTTTTTTTTTTTTCTTGCTCACTGCAGTTGACAGCCAGAGGCTCTGGGCAGTGACTTCAGTAGCTAGCAGGAAGTCCTGCCCTGCTAGCAGGAAGTCTCATCCTGCTAGCAGGAAGTCCCGCCCTGCTGCCGCTGCCCCCAGCAGACCTGATTCGCACCGCCTGCCAGCAGTAAGATCGTTTGCCACTGTATCCAGTTTTCTTATTCTGGTTCTAGCCAAATGTTTCTTTTCTAAGGCTCTTTCCGACTCTGTCTCAATATAATTTTACTACTGCTATTAAATTCTATTCAGTTACAACCAATCTTATGGCTCTCAATTTTGTCAGAAGTTTGCTAATACTAACATAGTTTATAGCTGACAGAATTCCCAAAGCCTCTAGCAGTTGACCCTAGATGGTTTCAGAAGACTTGAACACTGGACTCCTAGAAGACACAGCCTAGATTGTATGCAAACAAACACAGTGGGCTAAATGGATACCCTGAGTCAAATGACTTAGCTAAGTCAACCCGAGGTAAGTCATTTCTCATGTCATGTGTATCCATTCCACAGAGAAAAAGCCTTGTGTCTTCTATACTTGAAAGCCAAACTGACTTCACCCAAGAGAGTATAGAAACCATGGGGACTGTTGGCTAGTGGACTCTGTCATTTTTTTAAAATAATATAACTGGTAGATTGTTGTTTACTTTTTCAGACTTCTGACTACATTGACAGCTAAGCTCTCACAGATGTAATCTGTTACCTCTTTATCTAAACTCAGTTGCCATCAATTCCCACTGTACTAAATTAACCTGAGTTCCTATGAACTTGCCTAACTGTTTTATTAAACATTCCACGATACGATCCAACAGAGGTTCATCTTAAAGACTGCTCGTGTTGTTAACTCATGCTGTTATCTCTTTTGTAAACTTATAAGCTACAGGAAACTCACTGAGATCTACCTCTCACAGACCAAATAGATGCCATCCAGATAAGTACATCTGCCTAAAGGCCCCACTTACTATCACAAAGGGTGGGATCCCTCTGGGTTTCAAATGTACATCTTAAAAAAAATTTCTTTTTCCTAAGTGTACTTAATCTTATTCCTTACATATTGTCAAGTCCAGGTGCATCCAGGACAGTGCCAGAGAAGCAACCTTCAGATGCTCCATCTCCTGTCACACGCACAGCTGCTTTTACTGGATCTGTTCCTTCTGGCCTATCCGGATGGCTCCACAGACCCTGGACAGCAAGACCAGACAAACATCCCCCATACCCAGGTTCCACTTAAAGTGTCAGCAGGAAGTAGCCAGATATCATGATGACACTATTCCTGCTGCACTGTCACCTCTTTCTAACTTTTTCTGTTTTTTTAATTAAACCAAAAACTGGGGAATGTTACCATTCTGTCAAACTCCACCTCCACAGTTACCTGGCAACAGTCAGGTATGCTCCTCCCCACAGCTACCTGGCAACAGCTAGGTAGCCCTGCCCACTATTATAACAAGGGCTGTCTGGCCCCTCCTCTCTCTCTTTCCCCTTGACCCGTGCGACTGCAAGTTGTACCCAAACCTTTCTCCTTCCCTTTCCCCTTTCCCTTCCCCCTCTCCACATGGTCATGGCCGGCCACCTCTCTCTCCCCTCTGCCCTAAATAAACTCCCTTCGTGGAATCCTCTGGCCTGGCGTCTTCTGTTCCAAGCTGCTGCGTGATTTAATATCAACAGCAGAGGAGTGAGTGGGTGGGTGGTGGGTGGGTGGGTGGGTGGGAGAGCACTGTCATAGAAGCAGAGGGAAGGAGGATGAGATAGGAAGTTTGCAGAGAGGAAACCGGGAAAAGGGGTAACATTGAAAATGTAAAGAAGTAAAATATCCAATAAAAAATAAAATAATTTTAAAAAAATAAATAATTCAACTTTAAGCTTTAAAATACTAATTTTAATATTTTTTGTTTTTTAATTATAATAGCACTGTTTTCTTTTTCCTTCTCTACTCAAAAAAGGAAATAAATTCACACATACATACTCACATCCTTGCTTTTTTCATGTAAATGTGTGTGTATCCACATCTTAATAAACACATAAACAATGCAACTCAACACCTAAGGCTTAGGGTTTATTTGGAATTGGGGGTGGAAAGACTGTAAAAGCCAGAGAAACAGTGAGTTTGTTATGAGACTGTGTCTCCTAGGAATGTTGGAAACTAAAAGGATAAGGTCTCACCAACATAGGTTAACCAATATCAAATTGTTATTCCTGAAAATATACGTATAAATAATTCTATTTTAATTTTCAATTTCAAAAATTCTTACAATCAACTCAAGGGTATACTTACATTTCTAGACTCTGATGTTAAGTGGGAAATGAAATGAACTATATATCATGTGCTATATACTTCCTCATTGTTATTAGCTTTTGTTTTCTATTTCTAGTTAGTTTTTTGTTACTATTTAGTCAAAGTCTATGAATTTAAGCCACCTTTTAAAATATAATGTCTTCACTTATTTAGATGCCTCCATTACTATGTTTTTAGTTTTATAAAAAATTATATATTATTTGAGTTGCTTTAATTTTTGAAGTATTAATAGAAGCATATCTTCCTTTTAATTTTTCTTTCCAAATTACCTCATATGCCATTCCAACTCTCCTCAATGACGTCTTTCCCCAGTAATCTGTAACATAAAAACATGTGTGTATGTACTTATACATATACTCATACATGTATATACATATATAAATATGTATATACTTGGTCCCTTTCCAATGTGTGTGTGTGGTTATACATACATCGTCCTAAATATAACTCATTTACTGAATATAGTGGAAAATATACACATATGTTCAGAACTGACTGGCTCTAGAGGAGCAGTTGATGTGTTCTTCCCAAGGGAGATCATGTTTTCTGTTTGCGGCTTCCTTTAGTTCTTTGTGTAGTTAAGAATGTGTAGTTAAGACATATTGATACTCCTCCTTCCACTTTGGCATGTCCAAATGTCATCTTTGTTCAGCTCATGTTTGGGCCATCATGTTGAGAGTTTATAGGTGTATTTTTTGATGCTACTAGGAGGTACATGATCATCTGGCTCTTACAGTATGTTTGCCCTTCTTTCACAATGTTCCCTGAGACATTGTGTCTAGGATCCACAACTGCGTTTTGATTGGTTGTGACTTTCTGTAATTATCTTAATATGCTACTTGTTTTGTATCAGCTCATGTTTGTGTGTACATCTGTCAGAATTGAAGCTCAGATTCCATGTGGTATTGAGTACTCTGAAATACAGTTATCAATGGTTGAATTAGTTTTCATGTTTTTAGTAGATTCTGGGGTTTACAAAATGTTAAAAATGAATCAAAATTGATTTGTAAATAACCTTGAAATGTTCCTGAAGGAAGTAGAAATGAAAGATGATCATAGGAACTGGGGCTTTCCCTAGGTCTGCTGACACCTGGAGTACTTAAGTAAACAGGCTGAATTGATTGCTTTTATTGAACACAACATCAGCTTTTTGTGTCAGTGAAACAAACAAGAATGGGTTTGTCATATTAATTTCAGAAAAAAAAAGCATATAAGAATATGTGGATTTTTTTTTTATATCTATAGTTTTTTATTTGGGTCAACACAGTCAGCACATGAAAGGCTAAATATCTGTTTACTGCATTTTCTCAACTAAACACTATTGCCATGAGTGGATTTTGTATAAGTGGAGATAAGAAAGACAATTATCTCTAATTTCTGTCTGTCTTTATTTATTGCATTTCCACTTGCTTTTGTGAATTATAGATTGGATACTGAGAATTTTAGTAAAAGGAACTTGTCTGTCAACCTTGAAGGTAATTATTTTAAGCTAGAAAATAAATTTAGTGTTTCTGTTTTGTTTTTTTTCTGGATTCGGGAAATGGAAGTTAGACATTCTTCTCTACTTTCACCAAACCCTAACATCATCTCTGTAATTGTATGTTCAACTAAAAGATTCTTTCATGCCCACTGAAGAGAAATAATTTTGAAAAAAAGTAAAAAGCAATTGTGTAACCATTAAGTCAGACCATAGTATATAAATGGTTCCAATAGAAATTCCTGATATATGTAATGTCAATGAACACATTTGTGAAATAATAAAATCAACATTTATTTTGAAAGTTACTCAAGACAATTGATGAATAATATAGTATGTAATTGTGTTTACCAAGATATATTTTAAGGTAACTGAAAGTGTTTCCATATACTAAGTTAAGGAGAATGTTAATCAAGACTTCCTCTCAAGTATAACAGTGAAAGAGATGCCTTTCCTAATCTTCATTGCATGGTAAGTGATATATAATGAGAATTGTGTGTCACATTTTAGAGCCAAGGCAAAGATGGAATGAAGATAAGCTATTAGACATCCATGTATCAATTTCATTTACACACTTCAATTCTCATGACAATGACTGAAAGTCCCACAAATACTGATGAATTCAATATAGGTTTTTTACATGGTGCTATCCAAGCTAGAAGTTTTTAGATGGACTTCCATGAAGGGTTGGAAGTCACTGCAAACTTGTCCAAACAAATGACTCTGAAACCTCTGTCTCATTTATTCTCTCTTTTGCTTTCTAGCTCAGGACATGCAATGTGTAGTATCTTGTGATACCATTGAAGATTGTCCTCTTTAGGAACCCATATTGTGGTGGCCTAATTGGATACAAAAATTCAGAAGCATCAAGTAAAACAAGATTATGCTTCTTAATTTAATTGTTTCATATATTTCTTTACTGTAATAATTGTATGCTGATTAGGTCAGTACATTATAATATATATATTATATATATATATATATATATATATATATATATATATCATTCTTTCAGATTGAAGATTAAGTAACTAAGACTCACAGCTAAAAGCAGAAGACAAAGGCATATCTCCATTGCATGTTCTTTTGCTCTATTGGGAAATTTTTCACAGTGGCAAAGGAAAAAATTCTCTTAAAAACTGAAATACACTTTAAGAGCTGTGCAGTGTTAGAATGAGTGAGATCTACTCTACAATGCCTCTTTCAATTTGAGCATCAGGTGTTACTTACTGGCACATGTCTACATATCTAGATTTGTGCATGAAAATAGGAAAGCATCTCTCTGTCAGATTTTCTTGTCAAAGACATCAGGCTTTCCTCTCTGTGAGAGTCTGGCATACACCTTTCACATTCTTATACACAAAAACAAGCTTGCCTTTTGAATCCTCAGCAAAAATCAAGTAACAAAACAAAACTAAGTTCCTTACTGGAAATAGAATGCATTACACATTAGTGTACAGAGGGCTCTGTAAACCCAATGCAGTGATTTGCTTTTCTTGTAGAGGAACCAAGGGTTTGGTTCCCATCACTGACATCTGGGAATGCACAGCTACCTGTACTCCAGCTCTAAGGGATCTGATACCCTGTTCTGCCATCCATTGTTACCAGTATGCTCAAGATATACATATATACATACATGAACACAAACATAAACATTAATCAAAATAAACACTTTTGTATAAACTATAGATGAGCTGAAGAGATTGTTCCTTGTTTAAGAGTAATTGCTATTCTTCAAGAGGACTGGAGTTTAATGCACAATGACTACAATGGGTGATTCACAGCAGCTGCAATTCCAATTGTAGGTATTCCAACCAATACCCTCATTGGACTTTGGAGACACCCTCACACATGTGGCACTCACTCACACACACACCATATAGAGACAGAAAGAGACAGAGAGACAAAGATAGAGAGAGACAGAAACAAGGAGAGAAAGACAGAGCAAAGGAGACAGACACAGAGAAACATGTATTCATGTTTTTTTCAAACAATTTATTGCTTTTTTAACTGACATTTTTAACTGTTGAATTTTGAATTTGATAATGAAATATGCGATAACCAATAATAAACATGTAATTGAAAGATTGGTCTTATGATAATGTGATTCAAGTTCTCATAGGAAGAAACTTAACACAATATTCTCTGCCTGAGAGGCAGAGTTATTTACATTGATTTTTGAAATCGTAGGAGAATGTTACTAAATATAAACAAAGACTAAAGAGATACAAAGGATCAACAATGAAAAGAATAAAACAAACAATAAGAACATGAACAAAAAGGCATACTAAAACTTAGAAAATTGCAGAGATTATTGTTATGGTCCCTTCCAAAAGATGATTCACAAATTTACTGGTTTTGTATTTATTTTACTACCAACCACAATTGCTCTATCCCGCAAAGTCATCTTTCTAATTGATGAGGAATATAGACATTCCATAGTAAAAACAAACTAAATCCTTTAATGATCACTAATAAACATTAAAGAATGTGTCAAAAGGAACACTCCTCCAACCAGGAAAGGAAAAGAGACAGTTACAAATACATGATTTCAGAAATAACAAGGTTCATGAGAAGATTTGATAAAGTAATAAAGAACAAGAAAGAAAAATTAATGCCAAATTTTGTCAGCTGATAAACTTACAAGATGAATGAGAGACAGAAAAGAAAAAAATATTTAAATTAATAATTAATTATTAGAATCAGTAAATACTACTCAGTCTTGATCTAAAATTGAAAGATGTTCTCATTTAAAGATGCACACAGCTAGGTGTATTAAAAACATTATCTAGTCTATCACTATATGTAAGAAAATATAATTTGTTGACAAAGCATACCAGAAATTGAAAGGATATAAGCATTTACCAATAAGTATAAACTTTTGGCAATAGAAATAGCCATACTTATACCTGATAAAATAAATTACAAGTCAAATTTAGCCAAAAAATAATAGGATACTATATATCTATTAAAGTAAAAAATATATCAATTATATGTAGTTATTTAGTAACATATTCTATATATTTACATATTTAATTTTATAAATAATCATTATTGCTCACAAGAGAGGAATGGAGATTAATAATTGCTGACACCAATACTAAGTTATTATTTACAAATTTGATGATCCAGAAAAAGTATTCAATAAAGAAACTTTGCTGTTAAACTTTAATACAGAACGAAGGAATGACCAGATATGGAGTCAAAGCTCAAAATTCTAGCACTTAGGCATCTCAAACAGAAAAGCTACCATGACATTCATTACAGTGAGTAGCAGGCCAGTCTAACACCAACAGAAAAAGAATGAAATATCTTAAAAGACAATTAGAGAATATTCTACCCAACAGATTCCTAGTATGTACTCCACTCAGATGTCTGTGAACCATTCTATGAAATAAGTCATTTTATAAACAAGAATGAAGGGATTAACACAGTAAACTAACACAATATATTCTTGTATCTTAATGAATCACAATTATTAAAAATAAGTGAAAACAACTATAGTGAAATTATTGAGAATTTCTAATTACCTGGAGACTGAAAAAGGCTCCATTGACTGTTTAGTGAACTATTGGTGAAATCAAGGAAGAGTTTGTTTTTTTTTTTTTTTTTAATCCAGTAGTCACACAAAAATAAAAATAGTTTGCCAAAATAATAGATCTTTGGCAAGCACATTTATGAGAAGAATGGTTAGAGCTGTATCTATTTAAATGTATCTGAGACAATTCAGTAAAAATTAATAAGGGCATACAACTTGTCTGCCAAGCCAGTTCCTTCACATCTTGCACCAGAGGCTAGTTTAGTGAGTCTGCCTGATCTTTTGCTCCCTGTACTATTTCTAATCCCCCGATATAGCACAGATCCCAGTCAGTGCCCATGCCTAGTCTAGCCCACTGTGATCTTGCCACTCACAGTTTCCAGGCATTGACCAGTGTTGTTATCGACTCCTAGCAGAAAGCAGCTATCACCTTTGCAGCCATCTCAGGCCATATACCCTGACAAAAGTCTTATTTTCAACAGTCCACAAAAGCTGAGCATACTCTGATAAACATCATGTTTTTCTCCCCTATCTTGTTTTGTTGTTTAGTGCCCACAGCTGCTAGGCACATGTGGTAAAGTGTCTTCAGCTGCATTCCCCTGCTTAGGCTTATAAATACCCATGATTTCCTTTCATAAGAGGGACTTGATCAGACTCTCTGCCTTGTCTCCATTCTTCGTGTCTCTTTCCCCTCCGTCCCCACTCTCTCTCTTGCTAGACCCTGTTGACTGACCCGAATGGACCAGGTCACTTGGTGCCCAAACAAGGGGCAGCGTGGAGCAGGGCAGACCAGGATATAGTGACCCCCAAACGTGGGGCAGAAGGGGTTGTTACAAACCAGGATTTGCATCCTGTATCGCTGTTCAGCCAATATCTGTCCTACTGTTTTCATCCAACTCATGCCATATCCATCTTTTAGACCCCTCCAGGCCTATACATCCTGTTCTCTGTTCCAGGATCTTGCGTCTATATAAGAC
The DNA here is from genome assembly GCA_021653895.1 of Mastomys natalensis. Taxonomy (NCBI): domain Eukaryota; kingdom Metazoa; phylum Chordata; class Mammalia; order Rodentia; family Muridae; genus Mastomys; species Mastomys natalensis. The sequence goes on from JAJTUV010001277.1 coordinate 310,061, forward strand.
CAAAACTAACAAAAGAAATGCACATGCCCAAATATCTTAGCTAGGGTTTCCATTGCTGTGAAGAGACACCATGACCAAGGCAACTGATATAAAGGACAACATTTAATTGGGCTGGCTTACGAGTTCAGAGAGAGTTTAAGTACATTATCAAGGTGTGAAGCATGGCAGGGTTCAGGAAGATACAGCACTAGAGAAGGAGCTAAGAGTTCTATATCTTCATTGAAAGACAATCAGTGTAGGGAGCGATTCTCCCCGCCGTCAGGATGACGGTTGGCATGTAGCCAGCTAGCTTGAGTAGGCACTGTGGCTGTGGCTCATTGTAGAGAGAAGGTTCATGCTTCCAGGTGTGGCTACTTAATTAGCCTACCTTGCATCACAGGAACAGCCAATTAACAGTGACAGCATGGCAGCTGCTGATGGGATTAAGGCAATGTATATAAAGGCGGCTGGGGCAGTAGCCGGGAGGATTGGAAGGAGGATTGAAGGAGAAGAAGGAGGGCGTTCAAGGGGCTGGAGGAAGAAGAAGGTAGAAGCAAGCGTGCTGTAACAAGGAACCTGAATAAACCGCTTTAAGAAGAACACGGTTGTAGCTTGCCTTTGATTCCGCCGGATGGAGCAGAGGGCAAGCCACAAATCAGGGTGATTTGGCTGAAGTCTGGCTGTTCCTCCTAGGGCATGCCACCACTGCTGCTATCATGACACTACTGAACTGGACTGCTGGTATATTCATGAAGTGTCTGCGAGTGGATCGAGCTGCCACTGCTGACCTGTGAACTGAACTGCCGATTTCCTGAGAATGCAGATGGGATCTGCTTCAAAGAACCATTTCCAGCCGTGGTGGTGCAGGCCTTTAATCCCAGCACTTGGAAGGCAGAGGCAGGTGGATTTCTGAGTTCGAGGCCAGCCTGGTCTACAGAGTGAGTTCCAGGACAGCCCGGGCTACACAGAGAAACCCTGTCTCAAAAAAAAAACAAAAACAAACAAACAAACAAAAAAACAGAAAACAAAAAAAGAGCCATTTCCAAATAGGTCGACTTTTCCTCAATCATAATAACTTTTCATTTTCACTACCTCCAGTAGGTGGAGGACTAGAAGGGAGGTTAAAACATTTAAGAACCGTTATTAAAAGTTGAGTTGAGAAAAAATTAAGACTACAAAAAACTGATTGTGGTATGGATGCCTAGCTCTATATATCTACAACACAACACCTATACCTAAGGCTACAAAGGTGTGGATGCTGTAAGACCCAAAGGACCAGAAATCTGCAGAGAGAAGAGAGAAAGAGAGAGAGAGAGAGAGAGAGAGAGAGAGAGAACTGAGAGAGAGAGAGGAAATCAGACTGCAGCCTGAGTTAGTTGCATAGTTAGGTATTCAGTGTCAAATGGTCAGTCTTAAAAACATAAACATATGAACAATGCTAAATCAACTAAGCAGGTTGCATTTATATATTCCTCCATGTGCATCTCTCTCTCTCTCTTTCTCTCTCTCTCTCTCTCTCTCTCTCTCTTTCTCTAAAACAAGGATAATAATTAATGTAAAGGAAGTCATAAATATTAACATGAAAGTGATTAGGAATGATATGGGTGGAATTATAGGGAGCCAAGGGATGGGGAAAATTATGGAAATATATTTTAACTTTAAAAATTAAAATAGCAAAATTAAAGAAGACATGAAATTGAAAGAGATATGTGATAAGGCCTTCCAGAGAGTTGAAGGGGGTGTGAATATAATAAAGACAAATGTTATCCATGTACAAAATTTTCAAAGATTAAAATATTTTTCGTTTCAGTATTTTTATTATAACTGAGATTTACAATAGTAGGATGATTTTTTTCATTATTTGCTTATTTACTTTATACTTCTATCGAAGCTTCTCTCTCCTTCCAGTCCCTTCTTCACACAGCCCTTTCCCCAAACACCCCCAGCCCTACTCTTCTTATATCCTATCTTGGCACACTAAGTCACTGCAGGACTAGGTGCATCCTTTCCCACTGAAGCCAGAAAAGGCAGCACATTTATGGAACAGAATCCATAGGCAGGCAACAGATTTAGGGACAGCCTCTGCTCCAGTTGTGGAACCCATGTGAAGACCAAGATGAACATCTGCTCTTTGTGTGTGTGTGAGTGTGTGTGTGTGTTTGTTTTGTGGGTGGGGTAGGTCTTGCCTATGCTTTGGCTTTTTGGTTGGTAGTTCAGTCTCTGGAAGCCCTCAAGGGTTCAGGTTAGTTGACTCTGTTGGTTGTCCTGCCTATTGGGTAGAAAGAACATCTCCAGGACAGTGAGGCTAGGTTCTGTCTGTAATCATAACAATATCACTAACAGTCTCAGGGATTTGTTCTTGCCCATGGCAGGTCTCATGTTGGGGCAATCATTGATGATTGATCATTTCCTCCATCTCAGCTCCATCTTTGTCCCTGCACATCCTGTAGGCAGGACAAATTTTGTGGGTAGGCTGGTGTCCTTGGCCCTTCAGTGGGAGTCCTGTCTGGCTACAGAAGTTGGCCACTTTAGACTCTGTACTTCCCACTACCAGGAGTCACCCTCTTCTCTCCCACAGACCTCTGAAAATTCCTAGAGATGCCCCCTGCCCTACCACTAATCTCAGTACTCTCTCACCTATTGTCCCTACATCTGATCCCTGAATCCCATTCTAATCCTCAAACTCTCTCTTGCACATTTCCCTCCCTCCCTCCACCCCCAATGTCTACTTTAACCCTTAAACAGAAGTCAGATTTTTTTCAGGCTTCAAAGACTAGTGGACTATCATGTGAATATTGAAAAGTTAGTAGCTCTTCTGTGTATCAATAACGGGCTTTACAAAAGAAAAAATCCTATCCATAATTACAGAAAATCCAGGACATAGACTAAACAACTATGAGATGGAAGGTGTGTGAATACAATGAAGAAAATGAAGTGACATGGCAGAGACTTCTTGTTTGCAATGATTTAGTACAACTTAAAAAGTTGAAATTTATGTGTAACCAATAGTGACTTCCACATTCAATGAAACAACTAAATTTCAGTGACATCATTCACAACTATGGGGAAAAAAACAACTAAAGATGAATTCAGAAGCACAAAATTCAAAATAGCAAAAACAACCTCAGTAAATAAAGCAAACCTGGAGGAATTCTACAGCCTGATTTCCAGTCATCCTAAGGTTAAAATAATAACACAGTTTGGTCCTGACCCAGAACAGTCACTGAGAGAAACGGATGTCATTGCACATAGTCTCTGAAACAATCCCAGCTGATTTTTTTTTAACGAAGTAATCAAAAAAACAGATATTAGACAAAGAACCAGCCTATTTAAGAAAAATGTAGGGAAAAGTTGTCTGCATATGTAATAATGAAACTACACCACTGTATCTCATCCTAAACAAAAGACAATTCAAAGTGAATCACAAACTTTAATATAAAACTTGTAATGAATCAAATTAGAAAACCATTAATGCTTAAGCACAAGCATGTTCCCTTCAAAAATGGCTCTGAGAATTCATGGAATGAAACAAGACTTGTCAAGCAGGAATGCATGCTAAGAAGCTTGTACCCACAGAAACTACTGAACCTGTACAACAGCAGTTACAGGAAATACTAGAATAATCAATCCAAATCAATTGTGAAATTAAGTCAAATAAGTGGTTTATGAGGCAGAGAGTTTGGAAAATGAACTTGAATGGACACAGACTTGTTTAACAATATTAATTTTCTCTCTATAATTGGTGAGTGTAGAATGTTCAATTCTTACTAATAGTGTACCTTTGTATTGGTGATTTTGAACATAATTTATAGACAGTTTTCAACTTGGCAATTATATATTTTAAATTAAAGATGTTAAATTAGTTGCATTGAGAGTTTGTGTATCCAAAAGTATAATACAAAGTGTAAACTAAAAATAATAGTAAATAGTTTCTGGGCTAGCTAGGTGATATCTGTTAAAGGCCCCTTCTGCCCTCACAGAGAACCTCAGTTCAGATACAGCACTAAAGTAGGGAAGCATACTACTGCCTTTAACTCTAGCTCCAGGGAACTCAACAACTTTGGACTCTGTGGATGCTGGCATTCACATGTACAAATGCATATACAGTCACAAACACAAAAAATATTTAAAAAATAATATAAATCTTAAACAATTGTACAAATACACTTTTCTAAATCTAATATTAATGGAAATAATAACTTGTTAATATTATTGTATTTATTTTGTGTGCATGATTGTGCAGGGTACATATATGCATGGTGCATATTGTTGATGTCATTAGGACAACTTACAGAATCAGTTCTCTCCATTCAGCATGTGCGTTCAGGGATCTAACTCAAACCATCAGGCTTGGCGGCAAGCACTTAAACCTACTGAGGCATTTCAGCTACCAGGGCTGGTTAACCTTATTATTTTTAATTATATCTATGTGTGTGTGGGTATGAATATATGAATACCTACAAAGGTCAGAGGCATTTGAAATCCATGAATCTGGAGAAACAGATGTTTGTGAGCTACTAAACAAAGTAATAGGAACTGAACTGAGGACCAAGCAGTGCACACTGAAATGCTTGCTGAGTATCTCTCTGGCCCTTTAAAGGTTATTCTTAATGTTCAACTTCTGAGGTGCTTTCATAGTACCGTAAATGCAAAGTCTTGTTATTTTACTTCTATAAGAATATAGCTCATGAACAATAGTACAGAGTATTGACCTCATCAATAATTTAATTTCAAAAATCAAGGTTGATATTCTGATTTGTTCAGGCTTGATTAACATTATATGTTATTTATCATATTAAAATTAATGTATTTTTAAAACTGGGTCACACTGTGTTGCCCTGGAACTTGTTCTGTAGATCCACCTGTTCTGCCACCCATGTGATGGACTTAAGCTTGGTGACCTGATCTGTGTAATGACTGATTTCTGCTGACATTTGGCATACATAATCCACCTTTGTCTTCAGTACATATTTTGTTTCTTTGCTGGATCCTCTTGAGAATCTCCATGTCTTTTGTTTCACTGAGCTTGTTTTTGAGCTTCTATGTGTGGTGTATGGTGTACATGGTTGGCTGATTATTGCCTATTATTTCTTCTCAGCTCTTACTCTCAAGTTTTCCATCCTAAATTTCCAGTCTTTCAAATACATGTCAGTTACACAAGGGGACAGTCACAGTAGTATTTCTTGCAATCTCTGCTGTGTTCTTCTAAGTAACAGCTTCAATTGTCCTCTTTTCAAGCTAATTCCTATTTTCTGAGCATATTTAAAATATATTGATGAATCCATTGTAGATTTTCTCATTCTGTTTGTTACAGTTTTTCATTGCATCCCCTTTTATTCTAGTAATTTATATCATGATGATGAAATCAGCCATTTTCCTGCTCAGTATATCCAGGCTATACATTAACATGTTCATTTTCATCATCAATGTTTTATGCATGCCTATTTTATAAGCAATTCATAATCTTGATTGAAGGTTAAGGTTATATAGACCAGACTGGACAGAAAATAACCCCTGTGTCTACAAGTCCCTGATCCTTGTTCTGTTTTGTTGGCAATGTATGCATATGAGATTGACTAATCCTATATTCCTAAGTATATTAACATACTTACATCTTGATAAATCATTGTCTGTTTGAGGTGTATTCTCAAAGCTAGAGGAGCTACTTAACATCTCCTCCACCTTGACAGGGAATGCTTGTGAGAGAGGCTGTCCCCATCATTCTCTATGTTTGTTCAGAGCAAGATACTGCTCAACATTACCAGGGGCTTTTTAGGCTGAATTGGGACTGTTGTGATGGATATGCTTATTCAATTTTTGCTTATTTTTTCAATTAGTATCTTAACTTTTGATGCATTTTTCTCAAATTATTTTCATGCAAGCTATTTTGATGGTCATATTTCATGTGACATTGCTCCTCAGAGATTCCAAGACTGACTTTAACATTTTCCCTCTTGCAAACATGTATTCTTCTTGCACTTTGTATATGTCTTTCCCTCCTTCCTTCCATCCTTTCTCTTTTCCTTCATTCTTCCTTTATTCCTTCCCACCTTACCCCTCCCTCTTTCCTTCCTTTTTTATTTTCCTATATCAATCCCTCAAATGAACCTATTTTCCTTTCTGAACTGCCATCATTGTGAACAATGTCCTGTTCATTCAGAACCTTCTATGGCAGAGACACTCAGAGTATGCACATATTCTTCTTTGCTTCAGCATTTCCAACCTGTTCATCTACATGTTCCTTTTCTACTATTAACTGCTTTGAAAAAATAGTTACTTCATGTTTCTTATCATTGTCACTTAAGGTCTTCTCTCCTCATGGATGAATGTCTGCTTATATTTGCCTGTGGGCTTCCAACTTTATACATCTGCTTCATCCTGTGGGAATTGTGCCCATTTTAATATTTTTCTGTGTTTTTGTTTGTTTGGTTAGTTTGAATTTTGTGTTTTTTCATTTGATAACATGCCAAATTTTATGTGATCTCATAATTTTTCTGTGTTTTTGTATATGAGCATGTCATCTAATTCATACTTTTAACATAAGCACCACATGATAAACAGAGCTCGTAACTTTCTCATGGATCATTGGAAATTGGAATTTTTTACCAAGCTTTATCTCTTGATGTCCACTGTTTTATTCTCTAACACTGTAACAGGCTTACCTAACATAATATTCTCAAAGTTATTTAGTGGTGCAAATGACAGGATTTCTTTTAGTGGACAAATTTTCTTGTCTATAGATAGCATACTTTCAATTTTCTATCACTCATCAGTGGACAAATATACACACAAAAAATTTAGTTATTATCTCTGCTACTGTGAACACTGTTTGGGTGAGTATGCTACCTAACAATATATAGATGGCAGAGACAGACAGAGAAGACAGAGAGAGAAGAGAGAGAGAGAGAGAGAGAGAGAGAGAGAGAAGAAGAGAGAGAAAGAAAAGAGAGAGAGAGAGAGAGAGAGAGAGAGAAGAGTATATATATATATATATCACATAAGGGACATTACACAATAACACATTCAACATCCCAAATGCTTAAGGAGATACAAAATGTGTGGAATAGAAAGTATGGAAAAATAAATAAAGTAAGCATCTCTCACCACACTTGACTTCAAAGCATGCTAAAAAGACACTTTTTAAACACATCCTTTTATAACATGTAATTATAGGATTATAACATTAAATATAGGAACATATATAGATGTGGGTACAATGCATGTAGTCATAAATATTTTTAATTAAAAGTTCCTTTTTCTTGTTTTATTTTACTACATTCTTATATACTTAAAGTTAAAATATAATAGTTTTAAATGTTTTATAAGCTGCTTGCATATACCCCTCCTTCTTCCCTTCCTCTATTCCCTGGACTCCAGCAGGATCTTGTTGCTGACACAGCTTTGCTCCTTTCTGTGTAATCCCTCAGCCCTTCCTTCTAGCCTATTTTCATTCCTTTGTTTCCGAAGCTGATGTCTGAGACACCAGGACCCATGCCAAGTTGGAAATCAGGTAGGGGATTTTCATTCTCCTTCCTGTCCTCTATTGTTATCTTTCCATTCTTACCCTTAGATCTGTTTCAAACTGTTGACAAGTGCCCTTCCTTTTACCTCAACCCCATTCACAGGAGACTCCAACAGTTGGTACAGACCCCAAACCACATAGCTCTTTCACTTCTTTCTCTCCATATTACTCTTTGTTTTCCTTCAATTTACTTGCTGGAGGCTCTCCCCCAATCACGACTCCAACTCCTCTTTGCTATCTACATAGCTACAAAACATTCTCTACCAGGAAACCCACAGCTTCCACACCTTGCCAAGATCCAGAGAAGACAACAGAAATAGAGAAGTGAAACACACACAATAAAGACAAGGCAAATTTCAAACACTGAGAATCACATCAAACCTAGTAACTCAGATGCCTAAACATCAAAAAAACACAAATATTAAGAGTCAAGAAAATATGCCTACATAATAACCCAGAAACCCTAATACCATAGATCCTGACAAATGTAACAGACCTGAAATATGAGACAAGAACTTCAAAACAGCAATTATGAATATGTTAGAGGACCTTCAAGAAGATATGTATACATCCTTAGGTACTAGATTAGTTATCCAATCATTTGGTATTGGATAAGTAATTGGTGTGATCTTCCCTAAAGACATCCATTTCTCCCATTCTCAGCATTCTTTACTGGATGTACTGGATAATTTTATCTCAACTTCACACTAGTAGAGTCAATTGAAAGGAGAAACTTTTGATTTACAAAAATTCTTTCATAAGATCCAGCTGTAGGTAATTTTCTTAATTAATGAATTTCTTAATTAGTAATTAGTAGAGCTCCCTACATTGTGGGTGATGCTATCCTATGCTGGTGGTCCTAGGTTCTATCAGAAAGCAGACTGAGCAGGCCAAGATGAGTAAGCCACCCTCCAGGGCTTTGGCATCATCCAGGTTCCTGCCCTGTTTGAGTTCCTGTCTTGACTTCCTTTGGTGATGAACATTGATATGGAGGTGTAAGCCACGTAAACTGTTTCCTCCCCAGTAGATATAGATCATACATTATATATCATATATCATATACAATATAGCATACATCATATACCAAATGTCATATATATCCACACTGATCAAGTAGGTTTTATTCCAGTAATACAGAGTTGATTCAACATACATAAACACAATCCACCAAATTAGTAGACTGAAAGATGAAATGCATAGAATCATCTCATTAGATGCAGAAGCCTTTGGCAAAATCCAACATTCCTTCATGATAAAACACCTGGAGAGACTGAGGATATAAAAGTCATAACTAAACATAATGTAGCAGATTTACAGGAAGCACACGGCCAATAGTAACCCAAAAGCAAAGCACTTCTACTATGAGCAAGACCAGGATGTCTACTCTATTCAATATCATACTTGAAGTCTTAGCTAGAACAATAAAACAGCTGAAGGAAATCAAACTGATACAAATAGGAAAGAAAGAAGTTAAAGTATCTTTGCAGGTGGTATGATTTTATACATAAAAGATCCTAAAAACTTGGCCCCAAAATTTCTACAGGTGATAAACACTTTCACCAAAGTATCAGGACACAAAATTAACACACAAAATTCATTATCTTCTTATGTACATCCTGCATCTTCCTCATTTACTAATTGTTTCCTTGGCATGCTATTTTCTGCTGTTTTAAAATGAAGATCAAGCATACTATGCTCCTTACTTTTTCATTGCTAAGACGAAAAACAAAAACAACAACCAAAACAAAAAACACATTATTTGATGAAACTAGGACAGGTTTATTTCATCATACAGTTTAGGGAAGCACAGTATGTCATGGTGAGAAGAATGACAGTGGGAGGTAGCTGATCACATGGCATCCACCGTCAGGTAGGTAATAGTATATAGGAAATAGGAAGTGGGACCAGACTACAAATGTGTAAGATTCACCATCCTTCTACTTTCTCTCTTTCTTCAGCAGACTCTACATATTGACGATTCCAAAAGCCATGATAAACTATATCACAGCTGAGGACTAGTATTCAAACACAAGAACCTGTAAAAGACACTTTACACTCAAATCAAAACACATACTCATGTAGACGGACAACATATCTCATAGGTTAGAGAGGTTCTTCTAACATGCTCTTAATATGTTTGACTCAAACATTGGTCTACTGCTCTGGTTAGTTTTATGTCAACTTGACACAAGCTAGAGTTTTCTGAAAGAAAATTTATTGAAACTTCTTCCTAAGATCAGGCTGTGACACATATTTTGAATTAGTGATTTATAGGTGAGGGCCTAGCCCATTGTGTGTTGTGAAATTCTGTGCTCGGGGTTCTGGGTTCTATAAGAAAGTAGGCTGAGTAAGTCATGAGAAGCAAGCCATTAAGTAGCACCCTTCTGGCCTCTGAATGTGCTAATACCTCCAGGTTCCTGCCCTGTATGAGTTCTTGTCCTGACTTCCTTTGAAAATGAACAGTGATATGAAAGTGTAAACCAAATAAACCCTTTCCTCCCCAACTTACTTTTTGGTCATGTCATTTTACCATAGCAAAAGAAACAGTAATTATAATATAATAATAGTGGTCAATCTGTATTCATAAAGAGTTTTATCTAGATGTAAAATTATCACCTGGAGAATTTTTCTACCAGGGTTAAAATCTGTTTTGAGATTTAATATGCTATTTAGTATGCACATAATCACGCAGTAAAAAAAAATACAAACTTACTGAAAACAATGACTACTTGACAGACCCTTGAGAGAACCTAGCTTTAAAAGCTACATAAAAATTAATTATGTTGTTGTAAACTCGAGTACACTTACTCTTTGATTAATTTCAGTGTTAAGTCAGTTCTCCTAATATAAGCCCTCCATAATGTCATCTGAGAGAAACTCCACCCTAGATATTAATTCTCCAAGTGGGCATTTATTAAGATGAACTCCCTTCATATTAGTCACTCCTTAAACACTAGAGAAAAATCATTGTACAGAATCAAAAACTTACTGCAATTATGGCGCCTGTGTTCTGGTACAGAAACAGACAGTTTGAGAACAATTAAAATAATATACTTAAAATGTATTAGCCTATGGTAACAATTTATGATCTATAAAATTTAAGAAAGAAACACACACAATAATAGGAAAAAGAAAGAAGAAAGGGAAACTAAGATGCAAGAAGATATGAGAAGTGGCTGGAAAATATTTTTTGCTCATTTGCTATATGTGATTGAATGCAGGTTGCATGAACTAGGTTAATGACATTTACTTTCATGAATTTATCCTTGTGGCAGACCAGAAATTATGACAGACTTCAGTAATGGCTATTCTTTGTTGTGTTTTTGTATGATATATGTCCCCTTCCTTTAAACCCAGTGTTCTATGAAGACCACTGAACCAAGTGGATGGCAAGAAACAGTTTGAAGTCACAGGAAATGCTGAAGTACCTGGAAAAAAATTAGGGAAAATACATGAGAGACTGAGAGTCATGCAGACAATTTGTCAAGGTAGTAAAGTACTAACAGTGAATTTTATGGTAACGCACAACAAAATAAATAAAACAATAAAATAAAATAAAGAGACAAGTGAACTGAAGCTTACTGCAATTTTTATTCCTATATTAAATATTCAGTGGATAACTTAGCTATATCCTACCAAAAAACATAGACCACTGTGAAAGCCTACATCCAGCAAAGAAGGAAATATCTGGGCCTTGCACAGAAGATCTTGAAGCAGAGAGCACAGCACAAAACTTAGGACAAAGTTTACAGAAAATAAAAGAAGCATGAATAGGAGAAGTGTGCAGAGCAGAGAAATCTTTGCAGCTATAGGAGGCTTCTCTACAGAACGCAGGGATTTGCCTCCACTGTTAGTCAGGTATAGGAGAGCCTTGCAATTCTCTTTTCAGAAGAGGGAGAGGAATAGCAGCTGGCTTCCAGAGGTTAGACCTGTGTGCTCTATAAATAATCTAGAACTGTCAAGTGCCAGCAAACAGTCCAGAGCATATGATTTTCAGTTGGTCCAGAAATTATACCAGACTGGAGCACAGCCATATCAGGAAAAGTGCCTGGACATGAGCTCGTCGGTAGGTGAGTTATATTGATACAGGAAGGATGTAAAGACATGGAGAAAACTTAGCTTTGAATAGAATAAATGGCCCTTTAAGTGAGATTAGACCAGAGGTTGGCTGTGTCAATGAACAACTAAATATGTAAGATTAAAGTTCAGATGAAGGGCCTTATGTAATTAAATACATAGATGACTAACATACATATAATGCATACGTGTTTGTAGTTTGTGTACAACTGCATATATTTTATTTTTCCCAAAATTTTAGTTAAAGAAGATGCAACTACAGCAACTATAGTTTTCACAATAATCTATAATATATGTTTTCTTTCAAGAATATATTCAGTTCAAACTGAAATCTATTAAATAATATTCAAGATAAACATTAATACAAAGAGCAGTAGTAGTACTCTCGATAGTGGTTTGGTTTTAGTTCTTGGGGAAAATGTCAATACAAAAATCTCACATTAAAGTGGATAAAAGATTGCTTATTCTGGAATTAAAAATGAGTAAGTATGACCAGAAATTTCTAAAATTCTGTGCTTCAACATGAAGACAGTTTCATGTTGTACAGCTAGAACAATGTCATAAATCAAGACATTTTGCAAACACACAGTTGGAACAATGAACAGCAGAGGACAGATCTAAGTAATAGGTCTCAGGTGCTATGTGATGACATCTTCTGTTCTGAAGTTGCTGGGAGATACTTGTCTCCTAGGTTAATACATCTCAAAATGTTCACATCTCTTAGTCACAGGAAGTTACACAGAGGAAGTGAGGGAATGGGTATTTTGGGCACTAAAGCGAGACCAAGATAAATTATAACTAATCTCAAGATCGACAACATCCCAAAATCTCTATGACAACAGTTCTAACTACCAATCATCATGCATATACATACACCAATGTTTCAGGAATTCTCATTCCCAAGGTCAAAAGCTCACACCTAGCTACTGCAAGTGGCTAGCGACCTAACTAATAAAGGCAAAATGCAGGTGTAATCACCAGATGCATCTCCCAGGTTGAAAAACCTGAACACCTAAGTGACAATGGAACTTCAGGATGGAAATAAATCTCAATTTCCAACTTTTATGAACATCGATAGAAAGATAAACTGTCATATTCTAAGGCATCCCAACTTGTAACTTGTTTGTTACAGCAGTTAGCAGTGCACTATCTAACTGATAAATCCTTTCTGCAATAAATAAATGAGTGAATAAATAAATAAATAAATAAATAAATAAATAAAATATAGCAAGGGCTGTCAAAATGGGTAGAACAGGAGCAGTAGATCTTCATTCACACTATTGGCCTCAATGCACTTCTAAAGTTTCTAAAACAATTATTATGAATGTTCTGTGTCGCGTCCGCCTTGGCCAGCAAGTAAGACGTGACACGGTCGGATCCTTCTCAGTCAGCTTTATTCCAGGAACGGCTCTTGACTTAGGGACGGGGAACTGGACGAGGGACTAGGATAGGGATGTATGGTCGGGGACCGGACCGGGAAGGCCCAGGAAGGGAAGGCAAGGGAAGGGCAGGGAAGGAAGGGAAGGGAAGCGAAGTGAAGGGCCAAAGGGCGAAGGCCAAAAAGAGCGCAGCAGCAGAAGCGAGCTGCTTATCTAGCTGCCCTAGGCGCGCTGGGTGATGTGTCCTCTCAGGATAGGTTAAGCTGCCAATACCTCATTATCATGAGCCCGCTCAGGAGGGGCACGAGGCCGACGCATGCTCAAAGGACTTGTTTACCAGTTTCTGAGCTGGCCACTCTGGAAGCCAGCTGCCTGCCTTGTCAGGTGCTAGTCATATGACTTTGCAACTGTAAACACGGCTGCCTACAGTTCTGAAATGTTAACTGATAAACATGTTATAACCCCACACTACCATCACTCAACACATTTCCCAAAGACATGAAACCACTCTCATCTTTTTGTTACAGCATTGGTCATACTGACAGAGATACAGAAACAATCTATGAGTGGGTGGAGGATGCTCCCAACTTGAACAATGAACCACTCCTGCAATTTTCTTTACAGAAGAGAAGGTGGAGGCAACAAGGTAGGTAAAATAATCCAGAAATAGAATATATTATACAATGTCTTTGACCTATGGAGTCTAAAACACATTGCATGTACAGAAATAGAGACTAAAGATTCAAGAGAGGGTCTAGATTCACAGAGAAATTCAAAATGAAGATCAAAAGGACAAAGTTGCAGTTGTGTCGGATAAAGAAGAATAAAGGACTGGAGGCCAAATGAAATATGTGATTTAAAAATCTTAAAATGTGAGAATAGACAGGAAACTTAAAAATAAGAATATTTCAAAGAGTATTTTTTAGATATTTTTACCAAACACACACATGCAGGCTTATAGATAAAAATCTGCACATCACACCATACACAGATGCACACTCTTATACATATTAATACTCACAAAATACACAAACATACCCTCACACATACACATAAACAGTTGCATAAATAAACATATATATATATATGTATATACATACAGACACATATGTAAATATACAGATATATAATTACACATATACACTCAGAAATATAAATAAGTGTGCATGCACTCTCACACACTGTATGTAAACATGCAGTCTTTCACATACAGGTACATCCACATTTTCATTTGTAAATATAAACAGATGCACATATATAAAAACTCACACACAGATATACACATAGTCTCAGGGAAAGAAACTGTGAGATCCTTTAATTTTTTAATTGTTTGATATAGTTACAAAAATAAAAAACACACACATAGACAGTATTTTTATGTATATTATATAGCATAAATATTATATACATATCATATATTGTCATATATATGTATAAAATACACATTTTATATTACTATGTATATTTTCTAATATATTATATATTGTATAGCATAAATATGTTAATATATTAAACTAAAATAATAGTGAAGGACTGCATTATGTTCTTTATATTATAAAGGCATTATGTTCTTATCTACATTGCAAAATGGCCTTAAATCTTGAAAAAGGCTTTGCTTTTTGTTTGATGTTTTTATATTGGAAACACAGTTTCAAAAAGGCCATGATGGTCTCTAAGTGTTTGTATCTAAGATAAACCGAAACACTTAATCACCCTGCCTCTTCCTCCCAAGTGATACTGTAACAGTATATGTCACCACAAACAGCAAAAACAAAAAAAGCAACCCTGACATTAAATCAACAATATCTTTCTAGAATTATTTGCTAAACAATAAAACCAGTTAAAAGATTTTAGTACAAAATTCTTTATTTCATATTTTCGTACTTGCCCTTAAGTATTAAAATGCATAATAATATAAGATTGAAAAACTGGACAAAAGAATAACTGTTTACATTTTATTCTGAAGTAGTTATAAAAGTATATTTGAAAAATATATTTGTAATTGTTTATTTTGAGTCATCTTGCTTTAGGTAAAAAATTGGTAATTGTTTTTAGGTGCTTTGTTTCAACTATGAAAACTAAAGTTCTTAGACTCACACATATTTAAAATTCAAATATGGCAAAACAGAAAAATTAGAGTTTCATCCAGGAATTATGTATAGGAATGTGCAAAAATTATAAATGTTCGGCTAGTTGATTCTGCGTACTGTGCATTGTGCTATTAATTATAACCAATTGATTCACTTGCATGTGAGAGTTTTCTAGTGGTTAGCCAATGTTTCTTTTTCACTGTTTCGTCGATGCTTGTGTTATTTAACACTGGAAGGGTGCTCTGACACTCTAGACACTGGGCCTCATTCCTGTCATTTCAGGGAGTAAAGTGCAATGATTTTCCATTTCCAGTGAGATCACTCTTCCCTAATTGCCCCCCGAGGAGCCAAGTGTCAGTGAGGATTTCCACCAAATCTTGCATAATGATTAAAAATGGCAAAACCAAGGCATCTAAAGAAAAGGTCACCGTATAATCGCCTCTTCCTGAAACAAATAGAAGTAATGGAAGCACTCTATCTTCTTCATGTACTTCAGTGAGTTTCCTCAGCCCAAAAGAAAGGATTGCCCTGAATTAAACTTTATGATAACGAGCTTTTGTTTTTCAAAAGGAATTAAGTTGAAGCCTTTAATTTTACTTTTATCTTTCTTGGAAATTCTTTTGTAAATAAGGTTAAGTTTCACCTGTTTTCATTAAGGATGTGAAAAATACATATTTCCAAATAAAAGGACATTGTGTGTGTGTGTGTGTGTGTGTGTGTGTGAAAATTGATAAATCTAAAGCCAGAAGTCTCCATTCCCCTTATGATGTAAATATCTAGGAAATGATTCTGTTGTAATAGAATTAACAATGTATCCTAGATTAGTATAGAATAAGACACCAAATATTCTTCATTAAAAATTAATTATTTATATATGAGTTTCATATCATTAACTTATTGCAAATAGTCCAATTGCAATGAGTTATTGTGGCCAGTATAACATGATTATCCAGCCACCAACTGAATGATAGCAAACTTCTTCTCAGTGTGATAAACTCTGCGTATATTTAGATGATTTCATTTTATCAGCTTGTTTTAAAGGCAATTCCTAGTTTAGAAATCGAACAATAATATTTATCAATGTTAATTTTTTTCAAATTTCACAGTGGGATGGCAGATAAGCAAACAAACATTTCAAATAACTAAATAACTCAGAGAAATGAAAACTATAAAAAATATCTAAAGTTATTAGAAAGGGAATATATTTTCCTAATTGGGAATTCACCTGTGGACACATTTCATTTTTGTCAATTGTAAATTATATTAAATTAACTTTGTAAAAAGTATTGAGCCCTAAAGTAGCAAAGCAAAAATTAGTGGTAGTTTTGTAAAAATAATAATAATAATAAAACTACGGTGTGAATTAGCATGACAAATGTATTTAAATTATTTTCATTCACCAAACTATTAGTGATTGGTTTTTTTACAGAGAAAAGTGAGCCTTTATATAAGTTCAGTTAATAATTCCTTGAGGCAGTTTCTTAAGAAAAAACATTAGTAAATGACCTTGTTAAATGCACATAAAATTGATATAGCTGTCTCCTTAGAAGTCTGCAAGCGTCTGACATACTCAGAGGCAGATGCTCACAGCTAACCATTAAACTGAGCATGGGGTTCCCAATGGAGAAGACAGAGTGAAGGCTGAAGGAGTTGAGAGGATTCTCGACACCATGAGGAAAGCAACAATCCCAACCAACCAGAGCCCCCAGGGTCTAAACCACCAGCCTGGGAGCGCTTAGGGAGGGATCCATGGCTCCAGCTATATATGCAAGGGAGCTATATATAAGTGGGAGAAGAGATCCTTGGTCCCATGAAGGCTGGACGTCGTGGGGGGGGATACTCGAGGGTGGGGAGGTGAGGTACAGGGAGGATGGGTAGGGGTACACCAATGTGGAGGCAGAAGAAGGGGGAAGGGATAGTGAGTTCCTGGGAGGGGAGGGGGAAATGGGGTAAGGAGAGAACATCTGAAATGTAATAAAATTTCCAATAAAAAAGAAAAAAAAAAGATGTAGAAAGTTCTTTGAGTCAGAAGACTTCTCTCATGACTATGTCTGTGAGAGTCCCCATTTTAAGAGAGGTTTTGCAATGATGGAATTAAAATTTGTCATGGTTTAAGCTGGTAGAGAAAACTGACATAAACTTGGATATCTTTAAGCTTCTAGTATAAATTTAATAAAATTAAGCTGATACTTTTGTGACAAATACATGATCATTCAGAAAATTGTGACAGTTAAAGTTTCAAATAAATGCCTTGTTCAACCTGGTGACAAATCCTTTAATCCCTGCACCAGCAGGGTAGAGACCAACCGGCAGATCTCTTTAAGAAACAGGCCAGCTGGGGTTACACAGTGAGACTCTATCTTATAGAACTACAAATCCTGAATATATAATTCATATGGTGAATTGTGTGTATATATATTGTATATAGTCATTATCTAAAGTATTTAAGATTGAGATACATTCTTGCAACAAGTTTTTAAACATGTATCAAGTATAGTATTTTAGCTTCCCATTTAAATTTCTTAGGTCTTGTTATGTAACTTTTTAAGAGAGTATACAATATAATAATTACAAAATAGGAGTGTCATAATTCATAGTTGATACTCCTCTCTCACCCTAGCACTCACTTCCTGTCATGAGGAACACCCACTTAGCTTTCCAGTAAGAATATTTTGTTTTGTTGTCCCTAACCTGCTTAAGATCTTTCTTTTTCCTTCCCATGGTCTTGGGTTTAGGTTTCAAAACTACACAAACCACAGAAATAAATGAAAATCTCTCTCTCTCTCTCTCTCTCTCTCTCTCTCTCTCTCTTCTCTCTCTCTGTCTCTTTCTCTGTCTCTTTCTCTCTCTCTCTCTTTCTCTTTCTCTCTCTCTCTCTCTCTCACACACACACACAATTTTTTTTGTACTAAGACTGACTTGTGTACTAAGACTGGCTTGTTTTACTTAACATGTTTTCCAGGAGCATAATTTTTCTGAAAATATCATGAGATAAGTTTTTCTTTGGACTTGAATAAAATTTGAATGTGTCTATGTGGTCATTTTAAAAAAATCTATTCACTTACTCATTCCTTGAACTAGCTATTGTGAGTTGTGCAGCAATAAATATGGATATGCTATTGTGATATCACTTAGAAATACAAGCAGTTAAAAGAAGTTGTAAAAATAATTCAAGATATTCAAATAGAATTTAATAAAGGACTGGAGTAACTGATGAAAAGCTCATCTGAAATTAACTTAAAAATAAATAATAAAAATACCCTCAGGGAGTCAAACATAGCACTCATAGAAAAGCTTCACAACAGATTGAATCATGGGGAAGAAAGAATATCAGATCTTGAAGAGAAAATCCCAATATGGAGAAGGGAAAGTTAACACAAAGATCCATCCCTAACCACCGAGAAGCTGTTTACAAATGATAGTGGCAGGGAGAGGCAAGATAAATTTTCATCACCAGAGTGTGTTTTGTGCCATGAAGAGATAGCCTGATTAAGGTAACTTATCAAAGGAAGCATGTATATAGGATTTGTTATAGTTTCAGAACTAGTACAACGGCTATCATTGTACAGAAATGACAGCAGGCAATCAGACTGACTCTGTAGCAATAACTGAGAGCTCATACCTTGAGACAATAACAAGGAGAGAGAGAAGAAGGAGGAGAAGAGGAAAGGAAGGGAGAATAGGAGAGGGGGGAAGGAGGGAGCTCAGGGTGGGGCAGAGAGAGAGAGATAGATAGAGAGAGAGAGACAGAGACAGAGAGAGACAGAGAGAGAGAGACACAGAGAGAGACAGAGAGAGAGAGAGACAGAGAGAGAGAAAGAGAGAGAAAACAAGCAAGCACCATAACTGGTAATGTTCCTCTAAGTTTTTTGTAACCTCAAAGTATACGCCTGTGATAGTTTGTATATGCTTGGGCCAGTGAGTGGCATTATTAGGAGGTGTGGTCTTGTTGGAGTAGGTGTGTCACTGTGGGTGTTGGCTTTAATACCCTTGTCCTAGCTGTCTGGAAGTCAGTATTCTGCTAGCAGCCTTCAAATAAAGGTGTAGAACTCACAGCTCCTCCTGCACCATGCCTGCCTGATATTCCTTCCTTGATGATAATGGACTGAACCTCTGAATCTGTAAGCCAGTCCCAATTTAATGTCATTCTTATTGTCTGTTCAAAGCAGTAAAACTCTAATTAATACAACCACTAGTGACTCACATCCATGCTTCCTCCAACAAGGCCACATTACTTACTTCTCTCTAAACATACCAGCCTACTGAGAACATTCATTCAACTACTATATGAGCCTTGGAGTGGGGGTTCTTATTCAAACCAGTCCAGTGAGACACCGAGTACATCAATCACAAACCAAGAAGGCCACTTGCTCAGCAGTAGTTGGACAACAGAAAAGAGATCCCATGATTTTATTGTTTGTTTGTTTTGTGTATGTTTGGTTTTGTTAAAGAATTCCCATTCTCCTGGGATAGTATGAGTAATATTGTGAAAATTACTAGTCTAACCAAAACCAAGTAATATTGTGAAAATTATTAGCCTACCAAAACCAATCTATAAGCAATCTCATCAAAATTCCAATGTAATTTCTCATAGATTTTGAAAAACATCTTAAGTTTTGTATGGGAGCACAACAGTTCAACACTATTTTAAAAAATATGAATAATGAAAGAATAGTTGGAGATATTGCAATTCTACATTTTAAGCAACAAACACCACCATGATATTGGCATAGAGATCAATGAAGTAGAAATGAAAGTCTGGACATGAATTCAACAGCATATGAACATCTGACTTAACGACAAAGAAGCCAAAAGATACATACTGGAGAAAATACATTATTTTCAACAAATGGTACTGCTCATACTGTGTATCTTCATTTGTAAAAATTAAACTAGGATACATATTTCTCACACTACACAAAACTTAATTTCAAATGGATCAAAGAAATAAACATAAAACTTGATACTCTGTGGTCTGGAGAGATGTTCAGTGGGGAAGAAGACTGACAACTCCTCTAGAGGACCCAAACTAAATTCTTCATCACTCCCATGGCAGCTCACAATCATCTGTAATTCCAATGGATGTGGTACCTTTTATCACCCTCTGTGAGGACTATATATATGCAGTGCACAGATATATATGCAGAAAAACACCAATAAAAATAAAATTAACCTTATAAACAAATTGAAACCCTGATACTCTGAATCTGATGAAGAAGAAAGTAAAGAATGCATATATACATAAAGACAAGGAGAAGAACATCCTAAAAAGGACTTCAGACGAACACCTTTTAATTCAAGAAGTCGACAAATAGAAGCACATTTAAAGGGAAGTCTTCTTATAACAAAGGGTATAATTACAAGGGGAAAAGTAGCTATTAAGGGGAGGTTATATTTAACAATCATGATGTATATATCTGACAGAGTCTTAATATCTAGGATATACAAAGAACTCATCAACTTATAAACCAAGAAAACAAATAACTATTTTAAAAATAGGATTTAGAACCAGAGTTTTCAAAAGATAAAATTTAAATGTTAAAGAAGCATTTTTAAGAAAATTAACAGTCTTATCCATTAGAGAAATTTAAGTTAATTTTTTTTGTTTCATTCCAGTTTGAATGACTAAGTTAAATAACATCAAATTCCGGCATGGATATCAAGATAGAGGAAAACTTATTCACTGCCAAACTGACCAAAGTGAAAGGCCAAACTTCTGAATCATCTGTGAAAGTGAATGTGGAGGTTCCTTAAAATGCTATAATACCACTAACTCATGACCTGGCTACAGTACTCTTGATCATGTGCACAAAGGACTCTCTATTATTATGAAGGCATTTGCTCAGCAATGTGTATTGCTGCACTATTCACAATGGTCAGGAAATGGAAAGAGCCTAAATGTCTTTGAATGAACTAATGTATAATGAATCTACAGAGAAGAGTAAGAGATTTTTAAATATTTAGCACTAAATGGGATGTCTATGTTACAGATCCTGTCTCTCAGGGCTTAGGTATATGCATAAGTGGTGGCTCACTGTGCAGGATATTATAAGAGTCAGCAGGGCAGTCATATGAACTCATGGCATAATGGACAGCATGCGTAAGACCTACAGGAGCACAACCCAGATGAAATCCCATCATGGAGCAGAGAAGCAGGAATTAAAAGTCCCTTAACTTAGAAGATATTAGCACTTAATACCTGCTGGGAGATGTAATATCAGTTTTTTTCAATGGGATATTGGCCACGTTTCAGGGTGGGTGCACATCTAGAGGGTGTCAACTAACACAAACTATACTCCATGAATATTTTTTTGAAAGAGAGGGAGGGAGGGAGAGAAAAATGGAGGAAGAAAATGAATATAATGTTGGGTAGATAAGGATGTGGAAGAGGAACTGGAAAAAGCTAAGGAAGGGAATGGATATGATCAATGTATATGATAGTCTGAAGGAATAAAAGAATATTTTTAAAATCAGAAATAGCACAAATAAATGACTTGATGGTGTAGTTCAAACACTTGTAAAAGCAAATCCCACTCTGAAATAAAAATCGGAGCCAAAAATAATGAAGTATAGATGAAAAAATGAGTACACAGAATCAGCACGTCAAGGAGCTTGTGCTTTGCAAAATATAAAAAAATATCCATGGACTTCGCTTTCTCCCCAGCTGATATATCTACAGTATAATTACTACACTTGAAGTTCAAGGGGACACTGCAGAAATAAAGGGAATAGCATTTTTGAACATCTCAGGTTAAGAATAAGTACACTTTGTATATTGGTTAGGTCTTGATTTTTTGTATTATAAAAATTGATTTTACATATTTCTATTATAAATTAAAAATAAATATTCCTGTTGAAATTTTTGGAGAAGAAGTTGATTGGGAGAAATTTAGATCTTAAAAATTGTCATTTCTTAGGAAAGCAAACATTTCTGAAATGTTCTGTTTCTTTGTAGATCAACATGTTTCAGAGATCCATGACTGTTAGAAAACATTTCTTCAATGTTTTTCTGTTTGTTGCTATTAATCAATGTTTTCCTGATGTAACTAGTACCATGTCGGAGAACAGGAATGGAAACAAGCTACAAGATTAGTAGAATTGTAGACAGAAAAACATTAATGTGAGGAAAGTTAACACAAATTTCCCTGTAATTCTCAATTCTCTCCTCTCCCTCTTTCTCCTCCCCTTCTTCCCTCTCCCCCACTCTCTCTCTCCTCTGTGTGTCTCTTTCTCTATCTCAAATCTCTCTTGCAACCTTCTCATTCTCACTATGTCTCTCAATTTATTATGTAGTAAATATATAAAAAATAAAATAGAAACATGGGCCAACATAGTCAATTTTGCTTTAAACATTTGTATAGCCTAAAGATGTGTTTTATATCCTCAGAAAGTATTTTGAAAACAACATTTAAGATCTAAAACTAATCTGATTTCATTTTACTGAATAAATTATTTTGATTAGCATAAAAAATGAATGTGACATTTTATACAAATTTTGTTTTATTTTGATATCAATGCCAAGGACATAGTCTGATACATTCAAAACAAAAGGATGTATCATGAATTATCATTTCACTAGTATTTAAATTACCTACATGTGCAGATGATGACTTTGTTATAATAGGAAAGAATACATCATTAATGAACTAGATAACCATGGACTATGTTGTAATGTCTTATATGGTATAGGTCTACTTTGGTTTCTTGTCTATTGTTATATAAATATGATTCATCTCAGAATTAACAAGAAAATATGACATTAGTTGTTGAGATGTTAAGGAATAAGCAGTTTCCATAATTTATAACCATAGTATTTTATACAACAACTATAGGGTTTCTTGATTTGGGTAATTATCGGCAAAAGAGTATAGAAATTCACTTTGATAAAGCACTGAAATTTAAGACTTGATGTTTGAAAATGCATAAAAGCCCAGTACTCTCAAGATTAAGGCAAGATGATCATAATTTGAAAATCAGCCTGGCATATGTAGTCTGAGATCCAGACTGAGAAAGATGAACTGAAATAATTTAATAATAAGGTAGTGAGAAGAGATGGTCAACCATTGTGTGTGCAGCACACAAGCACTTAAAAATAATCACAGATATTGTCAATATCTTACTGTGTCTACACCAGAATAGGGACATCCAGATCAAGAAATGACAGAGGAAGGATTCAAAGTGTCCCACCCTTACAGAGGATCGAAATGATACTAATAGATTAAAAGAGAAAGGAAGTCATTGCCTTCACTTTTGAAACCACCCTCTATGTTCCACTGTATAGTTCCAACCCAATGGTCACACTGAGGGCCCTGGCTAAACTAAATGGGTTATGAAACAAAACTAGAAGTCATGAATCTTGGAAACTGAGTCTTAATGATGAAGGAGTGAGGCTTCTATGAAAGTCAAGGCAATAAAAAAGGGTGGATAATGATAGTGAAGACAATCCATTATAGAGAAACATAAAATAGACAACAACATTAATATTTTAACATAAGCCTCCACCATCACATAATTATCAAGTCACCCCTGTGGGGATGACTATAGCTGAGACTCCTAGAAGTGAGGGATATGGATCTGAAGTGGTTACTTCCTGTAGCCAGGCAGGACTCAGAGTGGAGAGATAAGGACAGCAACCCATCCACAAATACCTTCAACCCAAAATGTGTCCTGCCTATAAGATGTGAAAGGAGAAAGATAGAGGGAATGGCCAACCAGTGACTGCCCCAAATTAAGGTCCATCCCATGGATAAGAACCAATCCCTGACACTGTTAATGATACTCTGTTATGCTTGCAGACAGGAGCCTAGCAGGAGCCTAGAGTCCTCTGAGAGGCTCTACACAGCAACAAATGGAAACAGATGCAAAGGCCAACAGTCAAATATGACATGGAGCTCAGAGAATCTTGTGAAAGAGTTGGGGAAGGATTGAGGGGATAGGGACTCTACAGAAAGACCAATAGAATCAAACTGCACCCTTGGGGGTTCCTAGAGACTGAAGCGCTAACCAGAGAGTAAGCATGGACTGGACCTAAAGCCCATGCACATATGTAGCAAATGTACAGCTTGGTCTTCAATACAAGCACCCCCCCACAAACTATACTGGGAGTTGTCACTGAATCTGCTGCCTACCTGCTCCCCTATCCTCAATGGAAAAGATGAGCCTAGTGCTGCACTGACTTGAAATGCCGGGTGCATGTGGGTGGTTGTGGGTTGGTGATGGTGGTCACACCCAGGGGCATCTCCTCATTCTCAGATAAGAAATGAAGATGGAAATGGTGAGGATCTGTGTGAGGGGATTCTGGGAAGAGAGGGGGGCTGATATTGGGATGTAAAGTGAATAAATTTTTAAAAATCAAGACACTCTTCTTTTTTATTTACTTTGCTACAGTTTTAGATGTGATTTAATTTAGAACATTATCAGCTATTTGAATTTTTACCTGATATGTGTGTGTCACAATATTTACCACACTTTACACATTTAGCAAGAATCAAGTTGTGTGACTTCTGTGTCACATATTCATTAGTAGGTGACAGAGGAGAAAGCCCATGTCTATCTTTGCTCAATGTCCTGACCTATGAACATCTGAATGATTAGTAGCTTAACATTCCCTGAAAAAATGAGTCTGATCTGACCACCAGACCATCACCATGGGACCGGGACAGGAAACTAGCCTGAGATCACCACTTGTCTGCTGCTGTGAGGGTATAGGGTGGTAGGTAGACTGTGCCCAGTGACATAATGCATAGGTGGGGCACAACACTCCTGAATGAGACAACCCCAGACATGAGGAGACCCTGGCACCACTAGGAGAGGCAAGTAAGTTGTGGATATACAGAAGAAAAACAGAAAAAATGTGAGTACAACAGAGTACAACAGAGAGAGGAAAAACTGGAGTCTTGAGGGTAGTGTAGAAGAGCCTGATGTGAATAGTCAGTGATGCCACCTGGTACCATTGTGGTGTCTTGGCTTGTGTTGCCACTGAGGGCCATGTCTGGATCTGTAGCCTGCAGCAGCAGGAGTCTGTTATCATCAAAGGGCAGGTGGACAATCCTGTTCTGGGCTGTCACTGAGGACAAGTTCATGTCTGAGGGTTGTGCAGAAATGGCCTCACCCCTTAACTGGGCATCCTGGGAGAGTTGATCCAGGAGGCATGAGAAGAGGAGTGTTGACACTGTCCTAGCCAGGTTCAGTACTAGGGAGACTGACCTACACATTGTGGGAGTTGAAAATGAGCCAATCTGAAGATAAAAGTGTGGGAGAGCTGGCCTTAACACTGTCTCCCACGTGATGGCTTTGATAAGGAAGACATTATTCCTCCTCACTTGCTCCTCTCCACCTAAGACAAGAGAAAGACCTGGTCCCTGGATCATGAGAGCAGGAAAGCTGGTCCTACCCTTCCATGAGCTTTGGCACTCAGGAGAATGAGCCCTCCAACTCTCCTGGGCAGCACAGTAGAGTTGACCCTGGTGTCAGGAGTGTGGGTGAGCCAGCCCCAGTGAGCATGGAAGAACCAGCCCTGCCTCTGGTGTTTTGTGTGTGGTGGTTTCAGGGAGGTAGAGAGCCCATCCTCTCCCTCATCCCTTAACATCTATGGTAGGTATATGGGAAAATTGGTCCAGGGGTCATGAGAGTTGGAGAACTAGTCAAGTCTTTCCCCAGCTGCAATACTCAAAAGAGTAGGACCTGTACCTTGCCTGGGCAGAAGGATCTAGATATCACTGCTGGAGTTTGCTGGTGAGACTACCAGAGAGTGTGAGAGTGCTAGAGCTGACCAACTCAGATACCTTTCAGGCCCAGATCCAGGGCTTTGAATTGGCCCACCCTAATATCTAGCCCATCGATAAATCGCTGTGGTATTACAGGTTCTACATGACACAGGGCAACCACAACATATTGGATAGATGTTCCAGTGAGGTTCTAATATTGAAGTTAGAGGCCTTCACCAGACCAAGTCATTTGTAGAAATATTTGCAAACAAAGATGTGTAGATGAAAGGGTATACTGTGGGACACACTGTGATACCAACAGCTTCCACAGGGAGATTTTTTTTCTTGGTTGGTAGAGGGGGTTGCAATGGTGGGGAACAAATACTAGGGGATGAGTATGATTGGGGTTCATAATGTGAAATTCTAATGTAAACAAACAAACAAAAGAATCAAGCCAATAGAAAAATTTTAGACTAGAGCAAGATAATTATTCTGCTTAAAATTTCCCAAGAATTCAACAAAAGAAAGGCCCATCTTATTATTTTTCTCTCTATTTTAGTTTTCCAGTTTAGCAAAATATCTGATTTAGAGAAACGGAATGATAGAAGAAGGTGATACTCCATCAGAAAGAAAGAATGTTCTCTGAAAGTGCATGTTGCTGGACTCTCACTAGTAACCAGGATCATAGTATAGAATTATCAGCTCCTTCCCAAGTTAGGAGCACTTATTTATCAAAATCTATGTATTTCTTGATGTAGATTCTCTTAGAGAATAATAATTATTGCCTTGCATCCTGAGATTGGAGCCTATGCTCCTTCTGAAACAAGGCTATATCTAATTGATTCATTTGTCATCGACACACAAAGTGCAAATATTGCATGACAGGCATCTTATAAATATTTCTTTGCTGAATAAATAACTACAGCCTTTGCTTTCTTTGTTTATACACTTCAGACATTCATGAAGACAACTTTTTCTAATGAACCTGCAAACTCATTACTATGATTACTTCTGTAAATAATTCAACTTTCAAATTCAGGTTCATTGTATACCCATTGAATATGTGCCGCTTTAAATCAATTGCTTTGAGTTGGCTCCATAATTTAATATATGGAAGCAAATTTATCACATTTGTGATATTTATTATCCAAGATTCAGCAAATATTTATATACTACATTCCCATCTTGTGGTAAATATTGGTTTATATTTTTTTATGAAATTGTTGTATTCTGGCTATCATTTCATCCTATTTTAGATATGAAAGTATCTTTAATCCAAAATACACCTAACAAATAATAGTTTTCATATGAGCTTTTTCTGATGTATTTATTTTCCTTCAGATCTGAAATACTCAAAGATGCCCTGTCTTTATGATAAATATTTATTTTTATGATCCTCAGGATTAAAATGGTCTGAGACTTGGACTGGATTCAGATTTTCATGTTTTTATCATTTCTTTGTTGAGGTGGACTAATATTTTTACTTTAGACATATAAATATGAGGTAAATTTATAAACACCTTGTGCTGAATCATAGCTGCTGCTGATAGGCACCTTCTTCGCACCACTGACCACAACTTTCCCAGACATGAATTTCAGGATTCAAACAGAACTTAAGCCTCTTAAGAATGGAGGCAAAGCGCATTCTGAATAAAACAGATGCATCTGTGGAATGCTAAAATTATTTTCTTTTTAATCCATCCAGTGTGGTAATATGAGAGGTGAAATACAGCAATAGTAAGCAAGAAATGGAAATTCACTCATGAAGTAGAAACAAAGCTACCAAGAATGTGCAGAGGCAAGTCAGCAGGAGTTGATGATCAATTGTGTGTGCATCTCAGTACACAAAGAACTCTGTGATGTTTTCCAGACTTTATACATTCCTTTTACATTTATTCATAGCATTAAATGGATAAATAAAATCACATATTACATAACACAGTATTATTTGTATCTATTGGTAAAACTTATCTTTATATTATAAAGCTATAATATAAAGTGTTGGACATAGAGGTGCTGTATTTGGAGAGTTAGACCAGACTCATTAGTATGACTGTGATAATTTGCTCTTAGCCATTTACTCTGAGACTAGAGTCATAGACATCAGTTATGAGGCTGGGTCTCAGCTAGTCACTTGGTCTTGTTTGTCCATATTCAATTTCATTTTGTCCACATTTCTGTCAGGAATCTGCCCGCATATTCCTATTGTCGTAGAGCTTTGTATATCTAGTCATCTAGTTTGGCAAGACTTCTATTTGAGAATTAAAAATAATTAATTGTGGAGTTCTAAGATTCATGGCAAGCTAAATAGTATGAATAAAAAATTAGTGATTGAGGAAAACAGAAACTTTTATCACAGTTTAATTTGATGTGTTTTAATATACTAAATAGTTTTTGTTTGTATTTTCCTATAAAAAACACCGTGTTTTGCTATGTTCATATTTGCATACATACACACACGGTGTGTAGGAGGGAAAGACACAGACAGAAATAGAGACAGAGAGACAGAGAGAGTGTGTAAATCAGTATTTTGAGTTAGATAAAAATATATTTTCAATTATAATGAACAGTGAGGTTTTATAATATCTATATCTCTATCTATCTATCTATCTATCTATCTATCTATCTATCTATCTATCTATCCACATATATAAAATGAACAGGACCTTTTGTAGATACCTGCTAACCTCTCAGTTTAAAATTTACTGAGTTGAATTTTCTTACACTAGGGGAATTTATCATTTTATGCCCTGGGTTACAATAATAATATTAAAAATCATAGTTTATTTTACGTTTAATTAGCTTCACATGACTTTCTTAGTGTTTTATTAACATGTGTGCAAAGGCTTTTTGTTACAAGAGAAAAAATAAAGAGAACACTAAGTAGAGGGAGCAATCAGTACAAGGAACTATTATGAAGATGAGAAATGTTGTGAACACCAGAAGATAATCCTCAATAGGGGCATTTACAGAAGATTTCAGAATATCCAATCGAGATTTTAAGAAACATTTACTCATTCATAAGTTCTCATATCACTGGTTATCACCCTTGTCTTCTCATACTGTCCAACAGCAAAAGACCAGACTACTGCAATCAAAATACTAGCAAGAAGCAAAGTAGGGGAAGACTTACCAATCAGTTCATCAGTCACTGAATGTTGTCATGGCAATGTTGAAGTACACCATTGCCCAAGAGGTTGTGAAATGTGTGCAAGAGATTGATTTGCTGGGGACCACTTCATTTTACCTTTTAGGGTAAAAGCAAATTGAATCAAGAAAATATGTTCCTTCTGCTGCGTTGTACTTGTATGTGAAGATGGAAAGTATTAATAACAAATGGAAAGATATCTATACTTCCTGGAGTCCTGCGTTGCTTCACAATTTCCAGCTCAAGTCCTGGTTAGTATACAATCTCCTGTGTTAGTGAGAATACTGGGTTCTTGGTTAAGCTAGAGTGAGAACAGATGAAAACTGTTAATTTCATTCTCTTTGGTATAGCCTTTCATGGAGCTGGTGCTGATATTTTCAAATGGATTATAAATAGCAATATGTACATGGAGAGAGAATGGAAATCATTGTTCACTTGTAGAAAAATATTTTTATCCATTGAGAACAAATGACATTATAACTATGCTCCAGTGATCTGACAAAATGTGTTCCCCTGAATTTTCTGCTTAAACACTAGGGCTTAACATATCTATGTTGAATATATATCAAAACTTTAAGTACTTTTGTTAAAATTAGAAAAGACTGTATTATTTTTTTAAATAATAATTATTACTGACCTGCCAATGACTTATGTCAAGAAATTTTATTTTGAGTTTATGAAACGAGTATTATGAAATTCACATGTTAAGAGCTAAAAAGCAACAGGAAAGAGATAAACAAATAGAGATAAATGATTTCCATTTCTTAACTTTTATGTTTGTTTATAGTGTTCATATAACATGCTTATTCTGCCCTTAAAACTTTCTGCAATTAAACACCTACCACATCTGATAATTGCAACTCCTTACTGAGGACTTACTCAGCTCAGAGTAAATGCCTAACCATCCTGTTCACAGCCCAGTTGCAATAAATATATTCTCACTACTAAAAATATGTATATATTTTAATTTTTTATAAAAAAAATCAGTTTCCCTACTAGTACAAGTTCCAATTTTTTGTTTTAGTTTTTAAACGTATTAGCTAGAATTATCTGGTAAATATATGCTGATTAAAATAATTTAAATATAAAACTATGAGATATCTTAAGATCATTATTTAAATTCATTTCATGAAATTAAAAAATGTCAAGTAATATATTTAAATAGTCTGTGGAGATAAAGCTGTCAGGTACTTTCTATGTGTTCTTATTTTTATTTATTATGTGTTATACACGTTAATGTTCATAGCAATTGTCTGATTTCTTTCATGTGAGTCATGTGTTGCTGGAATACTTTGGGCTCTAAGTATAGACAGATGAAATAAGAAAGTGTCTGATAAGATGGTATCACAGTTATGTTTTCAATGTTTGCATTGCATTTTAGGAAGTATGAAAAGGAATGTCATTCTCAAGTTGACACTTTGCTATGTGAAATTAGCTTCAGTGACAGTAATCTCTTTACTGAGTTAGAGACCCACAATTAAGCCTGAATATATCTCTAGGGATTATTAATTATAAACATGATGCTCTAGAGGTCAGTATGGATGGTTGACAAGTGAGCTATACTTGACAACTTGTTTAGGTTGAGATGACAACATTGAAATTAAAATTTATACTTGAAATGCCATATGACAAAATATCACAGATGTGAGAAACAGGTCTTTTAAAATGATTGTATAGCATCTCTTGCTACACTGGACAGGAGCACACACAGCATCATTTCAACAATGTGTTTCTCCAGGGGGGAAGAAATTAATATTTTACAGTACAAATGTTTTTTATTTATTAGTTAATTTGTTTATTTATTTGCATCCTACATGCTGCTCACACTCCAGGTCCCTCCCTCACAGAGTCCTTCCCCACCACCCCTGTCATCTGTTTCTTTTCTGAGAGGATGCTCCCCTCCCAGCCATCTCTCTACACTGGAATATCAAGTCTCTACCTTATTAGGCACACCTCTCACTGAGCTAGACAAGACAGCCATGAAGACCAAGCTGCCTGAATGCTACTTATGTAATGGTGCCTCTTCTAGCCTGTGTATGATTTTCAATTAGTAGCTCAGACTCTGAGACCTCCCGGGGTGGAAGTTTGTTGACTCTGTTGGCCTTCATATGGGATTCCCATCTACTTCAGGCCCTTGAATCCTTCCCCCAACTCTTCCATAATTATCCCTGACCTCTGTCTAATTTTTGGCTGTAATTATCTGCATCTGTTTCAGTCCTCTGCTGGGTAAAACCTCTCAGAGGACAATTATGCTAGGCTCCTGTCTACAAGCATAACAGAGTATCATTAATAATGTCAGGGATTGGTGCTTGTACATAGGATGGGTTTCGAGTTGGGCTGGTTGTTGGTTGGCCTTTGTTTCCATCTCTGATCCATCCCTCCATTCTTTTGTCTTCTTTAGGGTAAATTTTGACATTCTTTTAGACATTCTTTATGGTAAATTTTGAGTCAGAAGTTATATAGGTAGGTTCGTGTCCTCATTCCTCCACTTGGGGTCTTCCATGGCTACAGGAGGTAGCCTCTTCAGGTTCCATGTCCCCATTGTTGGCTAAAGTCACCCTATTCCAGATCTCTGGACTTCCTAGAGATTCTACCCCTGCCCCACCTCCTGCTGCTGTGATTTTGTTGAAGATGTTTTCTGGCCTTTTGAAATGGGAATCTTCATCCTTCTATTCCTATTATTCTTAGGTTTGATGTTTTCATAGTGACCCAAATTCCCTGGATATTTTGAGTTAGGAATTTTTTACATTTGGCATTTTCTTTGATTGATGTATCTATTTCTTCTATGGTATCTTCTACACCTGACATTATCTATTTCATCACTTGCATTGTTTTGGTGATGCTTATGTCTGTAGTTCCTCTCTTTCCTAGGTTTTCTATCTCCAGGATTGCCTCCATTTGTGTTTTCTCTGTTGCTTCCATTTCCATTTTTAGGTCTTGGATCATTTTATTCATTTCCTTTACTTGTTTGATTATTTTTTCCTGTATTTCTTTAATGGAATTATTTGTATCCTCTTCAAAGGCCTCTATCATCTTTATGAGATGGGATTTAAGATTAAAGTTTTGGTCTTCAGGAGGGTTAGGGTATCTAGGGCTTGCTATAATAGGATACTTGGCTTCTGAGGGTGTCATATTGTATTGGCTTCTGTTGATTATCTTCTTGAGATATTCTTTTGACATCTAGTTGTTCCTGGTGTTGGTTGGCCTGATACATTGGAACAGGCCTCCTGGGAGGTAGTTGAAGCTGTATGTCTCCAGTTTGCATTGGTCTCCTTTATGTGTTAAGTTAGAGTTGGCCACTAAGATACAGACTGAGCTGTGGAATGGGGTATGGAGCATGCTGTAGGCACATTCCAGACAGAAAATTGATCTCTAACCCTACAGGGACGAGCTCACAGCTGCTGTGCTTACTGGGTTTCCAGTTGGCAACTGGGGCAGGTGGTTGGGGATGTCTCACGTGTGTGTGTTTTGTTAGAGTTTGCCTCTGGAGAAGCAGACAGAGCTCTAGGGTGGGGTGCTATGAGCTACTCAAAGACAACTGCTGGTCTAGGTTTAGTTGTGGTCCAAGTTTTATACACGTGAAAAGAATGTGAACGTTTATTTCTTAGGAATTAGCCTGATTTGGGGTCTTAAATTAATTTCACATTCACGTATTTTTAAAAATCATGGAAACTACTTCACAATGATATATATTACATAAAACAGTCCATAAAATATACACATTTTGCTGGGTGAAGTATATCAATGCAAGCAAGGGTTGAGAATTTATAGATAACCAACATCCAGTTCACTGTCTCTATTTCCTGGTGTTCTAATGAAAAGTAATCAGCCATTTTCCTGCTCTGTCTGCCTTTTTCCATGCCTTTGTCATCCTCACCATAGACTCTAGTCATCTGGAACTGTAAGCTAAAATAAACTTCCTTCTTTAAGTTAACTTCCTGTAGGCTTAAAATTTCCTAAACTTTAACAGGGTTCTTAAATGCTACAACCACTCTAATAGCCTATTGACCAAAGGTAAGGAAGGAAGAGAGAAAGATGGCTCATAGGACAAAAGGATTATGTACTTGTTTACAAGTAGTTCTTTGGGGGCAATTTCAATCCTCATTGCCATCAGTCCAGTCTAGCAAGACACCACACACAAATCAGTAGCAGAGACTCAATCCAGAGGAGGACTGATTGGCTCAATTCTGTGGAAGTGGGAAGAAGCAGTGAAAACACCACCAGGCGTTCTTTGGTGTGTTTCTCTTTACACAGTATCTATGAAGTCATGACAAGCAAAAATCAGAAAGAAAAGTAAGGTGAACTAATGCAAGTCACTGGTGAAGGCTAGTGTCAGCAAAGCCCAACAAAGTCCAATAAGGTGAACCAATGCCAAGCATCATCCAGTCCCTGTTGGGATATACTTATACTGTTTCCAAATATCATGTGTCTTGTCAAGTGTCCAATCCAACAAAACATCAATGCCCTTTCACCAGAAAGCTTCCAGAAGAATATCACATGTCTGTTCTCAGCAAAACATCATCTCACATGTATGCTTTTGCAAAACAGCTCCCATAAGACAGCTTCCAGAAAAATCATCACATGACAACTGAGTCTTCAGTGAAACAGAAATTCTCCCCTCAGCTCCTGGTCATGGTGTTGTACCACATCAACATAAAAGTAACTAATGTAGCCCATTTTCTTTTACCAAGTAGACACAAGCACTCATGCACATGCATTCCTTGCCCCCCCCACACACACCGTACAACCACAAAGACAATTTAAAATAATATATTGTTTGAGTATTAAAACAGAGGTATTTCACTTTTGGAAATAAATTCTCAGATAATTTGTTTATTTATTATTATTATATATATATACACATGGTGTTTTACCTGCATATATGTCTGTGTTCAAAGTGATCATAAACAGAGTGTCAGATCCACTGGTATTGGAGGTAGAGTTGGTTTTGAGTAGCCATGGGCCAGAAACTACACCTAGAGCATCTGGAATATAATAAGGCATATACACTCCGATTCACTAAGCTACTCTCCAAACCAGGTCTGGGATATTTAGATACTAAATTCAAGTTCCATCTGTCTTCCTGAAAATATTATCACATCTTTTTTTCCTTGGGTCTTTCCACTGTGTAACAGAAGAAACAACAACCACAAAAAGTAACAATAGCACATATGAGAGATGCATTTACTTCCTCCCAGAGGAGTAGTCAAAGACACTAGAGAAAAATGACAATGGGCACAATAATGGAATTTCTCATTTTCACTCAATTAAAGATGAGGAAGCAAGGACATCAATCAATTTCCTGTTACTTCAAATCAGGCTTCTGAGGAGATGAGCCACGATTCACACTCCATGCTGTATCTCTAAACCTCACTTATTCCTGACTCTTCCTTCACAAAGCTTGAAGGATTCCCAGTAGACACATACCCATCAACACAGGATGACAACAGAAAAAGTAAATATGTTGGTTAGATGGTTAGAATTTTTTTGCCTGAAAAAAAGTTCCAGAATTGACCTGTCAATCTTTGTAAGTATGAGCAATGACCTTGCATTGTCTAGGGATACACAGGTTTAATTAAAGTGACACACAGACAAGGAAACAGTCCAGTTTTATAATTGATTAATTTACTGGAGATAAAGATTCACAAAATATTATTGGAACCTACACAACTTGGTAATTATGAGATATTGGGGAAGAAAAAGGCAAAGGTCTCTCAGAGACTAAGAAAATGTTGGTTGTTTAATAATAAACTCTGTCATATTTTTTTTTTCAATTCAGCACCAGTGGGGATTTGTGTGTTGATTACAAATGAGGTATTTCCAAGACAAGTTTGAGCATCTCTTCTTTTAATCAGGAACTTCTCAGACAAAATATGTTCCCTAAGAGACATTAGGATCCTAGAGTTGAGCAAAGAATACTTAGATTTGTGGAACAGGCAAGTATAGTACTTGCTTTTCTCTTTTTCTTGAAAATAAAAGATGAAGACACGGAGGAGGAGGACTAGGAAGACGAGGAAGAAGACATTATTGTTTGTATATCAACATATAGCATATATTGATACTGTCCACAGAAATCTTATTTTCTAGGACAGAAGTTAATGTGGTTAATGGGCATGTCAAAGCTTGGATAAACTGCAATAACAAATACCACATATCTCTTGGATACTTCTAGAAATACAGTCTTTCTCATGGATAGGCACAATGTGAGAAAGAATTAAGCAGATGAAAGCCCAACATGTAAATAATTTAAAAAGTCTCCTTCCAATCATTTCTAAATGCCTGTTACCAGTTTCCACAAAATGCACTTTCCAGGGAAAGTAGCCCTGATTGAGAAGTTTAACCACACATATGTCCTTGGGTATCTTTCTCAAGTTATATAACTACTTCTTTATGATGAGGTCTACTCTCCCTTTCTTGTTTCACTGGTCTTGAAATGTCTTAGAATGCCTGTCTACATTGCCCACTGTAATTTCTGCTTTGTAAGGAGAAACCTTTGGACAAGAGAAATAGTGGAGAGCAACTCACTGAATTTGGTGATCCTGATGAGCAGTTCTCTTTATAATTCATTTCTTTGCTTTGATACTATTTTAATGGACTAGGTTAGAAGAGTGCTCATCTAACATCTTGGCAACAATATTAAGAGCTCAAATACTCTAAGGCCAGACATTCTATCAATCTACTAACATCTGCATGCTAATTCTCAGATTCTATTCTACATTTTTACTTGATGGTCACAGGATGACTGTCATAGCTCCACAGCTCTATTAGATGCATGACAATGACCATAGCAGGAGAACTATGAGTTTAGATGGTGATGGTGGGCCTGTGGTTATTTGAGAAAAAGCAAACCAAGTTTCTGTACTTGTTTCTGTAGAATCTCTACTGTAGCTGAACCCAATTAATCCTACTCAAATCAAATCCAGCAGCAAAGGTGCACATTCCTCTACCTGTCCCAATGTTCTTGGTTCTCAAATGAAATATATACACACAGCCTTTAAACCTTTATATGACTTAAACAGCTCAGTGGCTAGTCCACTTCTTAACCTCCAAGTGGTTGATTCACTCCCACTCCCGTATTCCCAAAGTGGTTATTTACTAGTCCTGTATTCCATCTTTGTGGCCCTAGATCCAAATGTACAGCCCTTTTGGGCCATGCTCCATGATACATATGAGACTACTATGCTCTCTGTGTTATACAACTCTCAGGCCTGGTGTCTCTCTTCCTTCCCCAGCATGGTGACTCTCTTCCTTCCTGCTCCTTCCTCACTTGCTTGCCTGGGAATCCTAAAAGTATCCCTGCCCAGCCATTGGTATGAGGCAACTTTATTTTCCAATTAAAAGCACTGAGAACAAGTAACCCCAATGTCTTAAGTGCAGATTCTCCTGCAGTTTTGGGGACCAGACTAACATAATACAAGCAGCATTAGACCAAACCCACAACACTCTACTCATTAACATCTTATCAGCTGTGAATAGCAGTGTATCATCCCATACATCTTTACTATTAGTTTTTATGATAATAATGTTCAGTCTTACCAGCAATGGAATTTTAAAGTAGTTTTAATATGCAGTTCTCTGATGGCTAAAGATGATGGTGAATATCATTTTGATGTTTTTTGTTGTTAATATTTTTTCTTGAGAAGGGTACTATATAGCCCAGGTTAGAACAAACTTGCTAGATAGTCAAGAAAACTACCTTGAATTCTTTTTTAGTTTATTTTACTTATTTACATTCCTGCCACTGTGCATCCTCCCAGTTCCCCCTCCTGCAGTTTCTCATCCTCCCCCTGCCTCCAAGAGGGTGATTCCCTCTTATATCCCCAGCCCCCTTTGCCCTTTACCTCCCCCTCCCCCATGCATCCTCCTTCCCTACAGTGGCCTGAATTCTCTCCATGATTAGGCATGTCTTCTCCCACTGAGGCCAGACTAGGCAGTTCTTTGCTACATATGAGCCTGGGACCTTGGATCAGGTCATATATTCTCCTAGTTGGTGGCTTAGTCTCTGTGAGCTCCCAGAGTTTGGGTTAGTTGAGATTGCTGATCTTCCTATGGGGTCATCCTCTTCAGCTTCTTCAATTCTTCTCTTAATTCAACCATAGGGGCCCCTCACTTTGATCCAGTGGTTGGTTGTGATCTGCGTCTGTCTCAACTACAGGTAGGGCATGTCAGAGGATATCGATGCTACTAAATTCCTGTCTGTAAGCACATCATAGCATCAGTAAGAGCGTCAGTCCTTGGTGCACCCCCTAATCCCAATATGATAGATCCCAATTTAGGCAAGTCACTGGATCACCTTTCCTTCAGTCTCTTCTCTATTTTGTTCCTGCAGTTATTTTAGACAGTAAAAATTCTGGGTCAGAAATTTTGACTGTGGGTTGGTAACTCCGTTTCTCTACTTGAGATTGTGTTTATCTCCTGGAGATGGACTCTTCAAATTTCTTTTCCCCAGTGTTGGGAATTTTGTATAAAGTCACCACCATTGAGGCCTGAGAGTCTTTCACCTCCCAGGTCTCTGGTACATTCTAGAGTGTCCCCTACCTGCCACATCCCCTCTCCACCAGGCTGTATATTTCTATTTATTCTCTTGGCCCTCTAGGCTTTTCTCCTATTCCCCCATCCCATACTTAATCCTGTTCCCCTTTCTCCTCCCCTTCCCTCTCTTACCCAGGTCCCTCTCTCCCTCTGCCTCTTGCTATTTCTTTCCCCATCTAAGTGGGAATAGAAGCTGTTGTTCCACAGGCGAGCGCGGCTCACCCAGACAGTTCTGTGTGATGTTTATTCGGGAAATAGGGGAAAGGTGATGGCAAGGAGGGGTGGGGTCAGGGGGCTCTGCCTATTTATATTGATAGTGATGTAGCCTCTCATAGGTAAAGGTGGGAGGTGAGCCAAGAGGATTCTGGGAATATATGGCAGTTGCCTTGGCAATGGTGTGGGGGTCACCTAGATGTGATGTCTCTGGGTTCAGAGCCTGACATCAAATCCTCACTTTGGCCTTCCTGCTTGTTAAATTTCTTCCTATGTTGTATCCCAAGTATTCTCTACTTCTTTGGCTAATGTTCACTTATCAGTGAGTATGTACCATTCATGTCCTTTGAGTTTAGGTTACCTCACTCAGGATGATATTTTCTAGTTGCAACCACTTGCCTGCAAAACTCATGATGTCCTTGTTTTTAATAGCTGAATAGTGTTCCACTGTGTAATGAACCCCATTTTCTGTATCCATTCTTTGGTTGAGGGACATCAGTGTTGTTTCCAGCTTCTGACTATTACAAATAAGTCTGCTATGAACATAGTGGAGCTTATGTCCTTATGATATGGTGTAGCAAATTGTGAGTATATGCCCAGGAGTGGTGTAGCTGAGTCTTCAGGTAGAACTATTTCCAATTTACTGAGGAACCTCCAAATTGATTGCCAGAGTGGTTGGATCAGTTTGCAATCCCACCAGCAATTGCTCCAGGGGTAAATTTCTTGAACAGAACACTAATGGCTAGGCTCTAAGATCAACAATTGACAAATAGGACCTCATGAAACTGAAAAGCTTTGTAAGGCAAAAAGACACTGTCAATAGAACAAATTGGCAAACTACAAATTAAGAAAAAATCTTCACTAACCTACATCTGATAGGGAGCTAATATCAAAAATATATAAAGAACTCAAGAAGTTAACTTCCAATTAACGAAATAACCCAATTTTAAAAATGGGGTACAAAGCTAAAAGAATGTCAAATGGCTGAAAAACAATGTTCAATGCCCTTAGTCATCAGGGAAATGTAAATCAAAGCAACCCTGAGATTCCACCTTACACCAATCAGAATGACTAAGATTAAAACTCAAGGGACATCGTGTGCTGAGGAGAACGTGGGGAAAAAGAGGAACACACCTCCATTGATAGGATTGCAAAGTGAATCTTGAATTCTTAATGCTCCATCTTTACCTTTCAAGTTCTGAGATTATAGACATGTTCTATCATACAAGATTTGTTTCAAATATCTGTTGGGTTTTTTTGTTTGTATTTATATTTTAAGTTTCTATTTCATTCACTAGTCCAGTTATTGACTGGAATAGTTGGGTTTTTTTTTTCATTTTTAGGAGTATTGATTTTCTTCAGTTTTTTTTTTTTTTAATAAAATCTGGATATTAACAACTACATGATATACAGTTGGCAAACATTTTTTACTATTATATATGCTGTTTCGTCACCATGGAGCTTTTTTGTCTTTTGCTTTTGTTTTGTTGTTTGTTTTTGCTGTGCAAATTATTGATTTCATGTAACTCCTCTGCTAGTTTTTAGCATTAAGATTATTTATTTTGCCATTGGATTTCTTTTCAGATATCTACTACTGTCCCACCTTAAAGTGTTTTTCCTACATTGCCCCATAGGAATTTTAATGTTTGAGTTCATACATTAAGATCACTGATCCATTTAAGCTAATCATTCTGCAGAATGAAAAATGTGGCTCTAATTTCATTCTTGTTTGTACGAGTGTCTGGTTTTCCATCACTGTTGAAGAGGCTGTCTATGTTCCAACAAATGAATTGCTTTCAAACGTTTGGCAACATTTTAAATTTATTGCAAATAAATGTTATTTATTCTTTCTCAATAAGTTATTAACTTGTTAATATCCCAAAGTTCATGATTTTGGCTTTTTCTTAAAATCTTTCAATTTGCTTGCAAGATGGATGCAGTAATTATGCTAATTAAAAAACTTAGAATTTTTATTGCCCTTTGTTTTAGCAATAATGGAAAGAAAGAATAATAGGCATACAGAGGAAAATGTTGAGATTTAATATAGAGCATATTATACATGCTTACAATATTTTATAAATTACATTAAAGCCTTAAATTTGATTTTCAAGATATGTTTCCAAAAAATGTAAAATGAATATTCACTGGCCACAGTGTAAAGGAGAGGATAGAGAATTTTCGTTTTATTTGAAATTTTCAAGGAATGGCCTTGCTTGCTTGAGAGAGTTACTTCTGTACTTGAAGTTGCAAGCAGTTTAGATACTGGTATTTATTCTGATACTATGCTTTTAAAAACCCGTCCACTAGAAACCTGTGCGAAAGGAAAAAGCCAGAACTCTAATTTAAATCTGTGTTAAGTTCTTTGAGGTATTAAAATGAATCACATATTCATTTTAAGGAAGAAAAATCAGAGAAAAAAACAAGCAGGTTTCATATATAAGGCTATTAAGAAAATAAAATTTAATGGAGTTGAGTTACAGTTGACCCGAACTGCTGCAGGGCTTCCCATTTGTATTCTAGCCCATTTCTTCAAGGAGTCTTGGTTAACAGGGGATTGACACAGATTTGCATTTAATTTCCTTGGAGGCACATAAAATCCTAAACCATCAGTTATTTTAGAGAGTAGCGATTGATCAATTAATAATTGAATTCATAGTGACGAGACATAATCTCAGTTCACCAAAATACTTGAGGAAGTGTCAAAATATTTTTCCAATTGATTTTTACAAGTTGTTGCCAGGGAAGCACAGTAGGTAGCATGAGGTTAGGAGGCTTAGCCAAGATGTCAGTGGGCAACTGGCTGCATGGATACAACATCTGGAGCAGTACTTGCTCTCGCTCTTGCTCTCTCCTAGTATGAAAGTGAGATTTAAATCTTGTGTTTGGATACTTTGACAAAGCAATCCTCAGCCACATAATGAGCATCTGATAAGAGTTCATCTTCCTGTCAACTTCATCACAATCTCTATTCATGTTCTTTTCAAACACAGTTTAGGAACATGTCATATACCTCCATCATACAAATCTTCCAATAGTGTATAGTAACCAAAATCAAACACAAAGCTTAGCCTGTTCTAAAAACTTAATGGCCATGGGGGAGAAATGTAATCTTAGCAATATTAAATAGTTGAACTATAAACATAATATTTCTCAAAATTTTAAATTTTATCTGTCATATATAGCTATTGGTGTCCCAGTATAAAGACAATTTATAAAATTCATCATGGGAAACAGTATTCCAAGATGTTATGGTGATATTTCATTTGAATTCTAATAATTTACATTTAATATATTCTCACAATTTCCGTAGTAAGGAGGCTTAGGCAGAAGGACAGAGAATTGTAAAGCTAAGGCTACAGAGAAAAAGTTTGTCCCAACAAACAATTCTCAAAATCAAACAAGAAACTACGGTACATTTTGTGGAATGATTTTGTACTCTTTGATGCTAATATCAAAGAAAAACTGTATTCATCAAGTTTATAGAGCATAAAGACTTGACAGACTTTAACTACCATGAAACTCAAGATAGGGAAAGTTTCAGCCCTGGTAAGGGTTAAAAGTGGTAGAGCAAGAGGCCTTCAGCTTAGAGAGGTGCTGCTTTTGTTTGCTAATTCCATTTCTGCATCTGACACCTTTCCACAGGAAAGAAGGTAGGCCCCTTTCTTTTCTGTTGATTCCATTTCAAAGGGGCAGCCTACAGCTCTTAGAGAGATTCTCAGGCTGTAAACCTTAAAAGGTGCTGGGGAAAGATTTACATTTCAAAGATTCTGAGAAAGCTTTCTCAAGTAAGTGCTCTAAGGAAAGCTAAGACCTGGTACTCAAGAGGAAACCCAAATTTAAACAGCAGGGATTGTGAAGCAACTAAAAAGTTGACTATTCTGGTAGAGGTTTGCAGATTTCTCATAAAATTCTGCACAAACATCTACCTCTATTTCATTCCTTTTTGATCTTTCTTTTCCCTCCTTCCTTCCCTCTTTCTCCCATCCTCTCTTCTTTTTTGTTTTTTGTTGCATGTCTCTCTATGATATCCAAGTGTCAAGTGGACACTATTGCTTAAATCCAGAGTGTAGAAGAAGATTTGGCTAAATTACTATTACACCAAAGTGATGTTGCTAGTAGTTTTGAACACGTGCTTGCACATGTTTAAAAAATTCCCCCTTACCTAAAAGTTTTATTTTTACATTCTTTTATTCCTTTAGATTTATTTATTCACTTTTTGTGTATGCATCAGTGTTCTACCTGCAGGTAGGTATGTATAAATCATGTGTTCCCCATGCCT
The DNA here is from genome assembly GCA_021653895.1 of Mastomys natalensis. Classification (NCBI taxonomy): domain Eukaryota; kingdom Metazoa; phylum Chordata; class Mammalia; order Rodentia; family Muridae; genus Mastomys; species Mastomys natalensis. Next base: position 351,986 of record JAJTUV010001277.1, read on the forward strand.
GTGAAGATAGAAACAAGGTGTTATATTTACTAATTCTGGAGGTAGGGATGATTGTGAGACACCACATAGGTGCTGAAACTGAACACTGGTCCTCTGCAGGAATAATAAGCACTCTTAATTGCAGAATTATCTTAATAAGATTTGCTAAAATCTACAGTTTGCTATGGAAATTGTTTGTCATGGAAATTCAATAATTATACCTGCTTTTTTTGTCCTATGTTTTTAAGATAGTAAATTCCCACACATGCAAGGCACTTATCTGTCTAAACAATGAACACATCTTATATCTTTCTGTAGTCTCATTTTATTCACCTCTCTCCCCCCCCCAGCCCCTGAGCTTTAACATTTTAGTTGAGTTTTCCTCTCTTAATTAGAGCTGTTTCCTCTTGTTTTCTTGTCACTATAATAACCTGTCTAATCTCAAGCTCGTTTTTGAGTCTCAAATCCAAATTGAGACAATCATACAAATCTCAAATACTTGTCTACTATTGGGAATCACACTTCTGAATTGTCTATTGTTCAGTGTATAAGAACAGCTATTTTATATTTTTGTTAACCTTCCTATTTAAAACCAGTCAGTACTTTTGTTCTCCATTTTATATTCAAAGGAGACAAGATGAATCTTATAATAAATTGATTCTATGTTATATGTTACTATAATCAGTTAACTTTTCTTCTTTAGTTGTGCCTCCAGTTGTTGGTACTTTGAAAGATTTAGAAGAAAGATTGCATGTACACAAAGAATCAGTAGGTGTGTAGTGAAAACTTCAGCATAATAAAGGAGAAAAACATAAAAAGGATGTTGGAATCACAGGGAGGGTATTTTGATTAAAGAGAGCAGAGTAAAGGATGGATTTATAAAAAATGTCTCAGTTGTTTTCTGCTGTTTTCCTGGGGATAATTTGATAAGAAAAAATGTTTTTACTGATCATTTTGTTTTATATTATTAAAATTGTCAAACAGCATTTTTTAAATAATGAAAACTGATAATTGATACATTATTTCTAATATTAAATGTTAATATTATGGGGAGTCCCTTCCACTCAGACACAGTTTATATCTAATTGATACTTTTTTATCCCATCTTTCTGGGACTACAACACAGGTGTTCAGGACCTAACAGTAGTCTAAGCATTTAGAGCAAGGGTTTTAAAAAGTATGTCACTCTACAGATTAAAGGAGCGTTTTTGCACTAGCAGACACTTTAATAGAAGCCAAGATAAGTGATTAGCTGAGAGACATAGGTTTGGACAAACAGACTGTTTAACAGAATCTAAGTTGAGTTAAAGGGTCATCTAAAACTTAGATTCTTAGAAGTGAGCTGGGTAATTTTCCACAAGATTTTTCATCAAGGAAATGGAATTTTTGTTGGCTTGAAATGGTTTCAGCAAAAAATTCAAAATGTAGGAACTGTTAGCATTCTGTCTAAACTCCACCTCCATAGTTACCTGGCAACAGCCAGGTATGCTCCTTCCCGCAGCAGCCAGGTAGCCCTGCCCACTATTATAAAAGGGGTTGTCCGGTCCCTCCTCTCTCTCTTGCCCCTTGACCTGCGCGCCTGCAAGTTGTATCCAACCCTCTCCCCTTCCCTTCCCCCTCACTCGACGTGGTCATGGCCACCCTCCACCTCTGTCTCTCTCTCTGCTCTTCCTCTCCTCTCTTCCCTCCGCCTAAATAAATATTCCCTCTGCCCTGGCGTCTTCCCTTCCAAGCTGCTGCATTAGATATCAACAGGAACTGTTTTGTCATGTCACATTAAGACAATTTAAAAGGTTCAATTTGGCATTTATTTTTTTATTTACTTACAAAACAAAACTTTAAAATTCATCTTTGACTCTTTTGTTTAGGCTACTTATGTCTTTGTTCTAAAAGAATAAACATTGGAAATTGAATGTGTAGTTAAATCAAATTATTATTTATTTGCTTGGACAGATTCTAAATAAATTCTACAAAGAATTTTATTTATATAGGATTATTACTTCTTTATACTAAGGATAATTCGATTCATAAAGAGATGCTAATTTTCCTGGATAGTTTTTTTTTTTTTCAACAAAACCTAGCAGTGTTAGATGCATGAAAAGCTCTGATTCAGTTTCAAACTTGTCCAGTATGATTAATTGCTAGGCAATTAGGCTTAACCCAACAGTTCTATTTTTGCAATAACATATGCATATTATTTTGTAGAATTAGATATTGGTTGGAAACAAAATTGATCTTCAGAGTCTCAACCTTTACCTAAGATATATAAGACACAGGGTAGATGCATTTTTTTCCAGCATAATCATTTGTTATCATTACAGACATATGGCATTTTATTTTCATCAGATACTATTTTCTCTATGTGAGATAGTTCTAATAATGAAAACACTGACTATAAACTGGAGATCCTGCATGCATGAGCACACCAATGCTTTCAAAGTCTAGGAGTGTATAATAATCATGGGTCTAAGAATTAATTTATACATTGTATTCTTCAACTACAACTGAGAAATTCTTGACACTGATTTATATTGTGCATTCTTACTTTTATTCTTTAATTCTACTTTTTGCTTTTTCTTTACTTTCCTCTGAGCACTTCTCTCATATTTGCTTTACAAAGACCACAGAAAAGTTGTTCTAATGACCAGGGAAGTAATGACAATATTTACTATGGCCAGGGTATGGCTTCATTATGCTCACATGGTTTCAAATATTATGGTTTAGTCCCCACTGTGAGAGGTTAAATGTATGAAAAATTAATCCAACTAGTCTTCTGATATTGAAATGCCATGGTAGCCTTCAAACTTCAAGATTAATATAAATAAAATGATAGGTAAAATATCATTCATATTTGGTTACCTTTGGATTACTTTCTATGAATACATTTTAACTTTAAAACTAATTTTTGTAAGTAGATACTGATACAAGCTGAGTAAATATTAGATTAATTGCACAGCAGGGTGATTATTGTCAACAGTAGTACATCATAATATTGTAACAGCTAAGAAAATATATTTTAAATATCTTCTCATTAAGAATGTTCAGTGATGTTTACCCTCATTCATTCAATTTTATCTGCTAACAATTATACATGTGTCACGACATCACAATTCACTCCATAATTGATTATAATTATGAGCTGTCAGTTAAAATAATGATAATTATGAAAAGCCATTATAAACAGAGAATATATGGACTTTAACTTGGGAAAACTCTAGCTCTATTTCTTTACATTTTAATTTATTTATGTATTCTTTAAGAATTTCATACATGTGTGCAATGCATTTTTATTATATCAGTGCCTGCACTCCCCTGCAATTCCTTAAGTCCTGTCCATATCTCTTCTATCTTATATCTGCTTTTTAATTTTTTTATAACTCACTGAGTTCAAATACTGCCCATGTATACATGAATGTAGGATCACCATTGGAGGATGCAAGATGCCACATGCATTTACAAAAGATTATTCCCCTGCAATCAACTACTAATAGCTGTAAACTGTGTGTGTGTCTCTGTGTGTGTGTGTGCCTGTCTGTGTGTGTGTGTGTGTGTGTGTGTGTGTGTGTGTGTGTGTGTGTATGTGTGTGTGGCCTTTTGAGTCCCTCTCTCACCCTTGCCAGCATGTTGAATGCTTGTTCTTATTCCTAGTCTAAGTGTCTCAGTCTCCTGTATGCTGGGATTAAAAGCATGTTCAGTGTGTTTGCTGTAGAACATTTTCTCATTTAGTAGGCAAGAATGGGTTGTGTAGGGAAGTTTCAGTTATTTCCTCACATCAGCTGATTCTACTATTTCTTCTTTTTTTCTTTTGGTCAATGATCTAGCTTTCAAGAAAGAAGTAAAGTGTCACTGTTGCAGATGACAAATGAAAAATCTGTTTACCTTTGAGGAACAAAAAGTATTTCATTAATATTTCTATGTTTTCAGTTCTGAAATTTAGCATGTACAAAGATTTAGGTAGCTCAAATATCCTCATCACAGAGAGTAGATGGGGAAGTTAATCCATTTTTTCTCTATTTTTTCTATTTTTTATATTTTTTTTAATCCTTGAGAATTTCTTTTACAAATTAATCATACCCACATCCCATTTTCCCTTTCCTACTGTCCTCAAATATCCTACAACCTGGCTCTCTCCAAATTTGCTGTGCTTCCCCTTGATTTTACGACCCATTTAGGCCAATTAGCATTGTCTACATGAGTATAAATGGATACAGAGCCATCCACTGGAGCAATCGAAGTATTCCAATGGTCACATCCTCACGAGCATAAAGTATTCTCATTGCCAGGAGTTTCTAACTGCCCATAACTCTTCAGTGAGGAAGGGGGACAATGTACCTGTCACCCTTAATCTGTACCTTACTTTTGGCTTGATTCATTGGGTAGATCTTGTGGAGTGTACCACACCTGGTGTAAGTTTATGGATGAAATAGCCACATATCTTTCATTCCATATTTTGCATTTCATAGCATTCCACAATATCACTTAGATCTTATCTTGTTTTTGCTTCCTCCTCTGTGATCTGTCCTGTTAGTGGTAATATTAGTGGTAGGGGGAAGGGAGAGAAAGATACAGATTTGTTTTAAAAAGAAAAGAGCTTTAAAAAGATAACATTGATATAATGATATAAATGTATAATTGTTATATGTGATTTGCATTCAGTATATGGAATCTCAAATCAAAGATGGTTTGGCACAGCTACATTAAACACCTAGGGTACCTTTAGAAACATTTCACTATATTTAAATTATCTTAGAATATTGTTCATATCAAGCGATCTGTTGCATGATACATTGTTGGAATAAGGTATGGTTTTTATAAGTGTTGTTTTCATTGTGTATATATGTATTACTTAGAACTTATGAGTTCTATAATGATAAGAGATAAACAGCTACATGTGGTAGAAAATGTATTTTTTTTCCTGTGATACTCCTTTGTATGTGACTTTTATCTATTCTTCCTCTCATTAAGTTTATAATATGTTCAAATCAATTTGTGGAGCTTAAGGTATATGTATTCACTCTCTGATCCCTAAAAACAAGCTACACCTATGTTCTGTCATATTCTTTATTTGGAATTGATCCAAAGGAAATGAACACACATTTCTCATACTTTTTGAGTCATTTAATTCTTTATTTTTCCATGTTGATTGGGCAGGAATACAAAATTCTCTGGAAATCTCTTGCAATGATTAACTTAGAAAACCTTTGACTTAGCCACTTTCGATACAATTTAATGAATGTATTTAATTTTCTTTCTTCAGAAGTTAAGATGCCCTTTAATTTCTGTCTTTTATATTTACATTCATTACCTTTCAATATAATACACATAACTGCTATTGATGTCTAACGCTTTCCATAGCATTAACAGTAACTTATTTGTATATTGTACTTAAAATTACTACATTTGACAAACTATTGTTTCAATATTTTATTTGATCTTTCCTCTTTAAATATTAGCCATGTGAATATAAATTTGGAAAGCCCTGCTTTGGTACAATATGAATGTTTGAATTGCTTTTTTAAAGTCTGCTAACTCAGCATCTAGAATACAGTGATATCAACTCACAAACAGAGGGTATATTTCATAGATTGTTATTTAAGAAGACAAGAGTAACAACCACACAGGTACTTTTTGGAAGGCACTGTTAGTAAGTCAGTAGTAATTCAGAGCAAATTAAAGCCAGACATTGAGAGACTGCATGTATAATAGTTTATCAGGAAAAAAAATGTGTAGGAAAAGAATATTGTTTGCAAAGTTAAATAGGTAGAAATCTAAAGGCAATAGCTTAAAGAACTAAAATAAGTAAACACTGGGGAATACAGACAAATACATATGTACCAAATCTTTCTCTGTATATGAAAAGTCTTCTGACATTTTACCTATATTAAATAGTAGTTTTGAGGAACATAGATAGATGTTTATTATCATCTTCCAGTTACCCATTATGAGAATAAATAAGAATTATGGGATAATAATTTCAGTCCAACAGTTTCCTTAGGATTTCATATTAAATAAATCCATTCTCTCTCCACATTTACTAAGGAGGTATTATTATTTCAATGTAATTGATATGATAAGTCCAGTATGGTGAGCACTATTAATAATTGGCTACATTGTTTGCTTTAAATTAAAAAATGTTGAAACCCCAACACTTGGCAAGTTGAACTGTATTTGGAAATACAGTTTGAGGTAGATGTGTTACGTAAGTGAGTTTTACTTGATTAAAATCAGTCTTAATCCAATTTTACTAGTGTCCTAAATAAAAAAATGAGACAACACTATACACTATACACTATACACTATACACTATACACTATACACTATACACTATACACTATACACTATACCTTGAATGTAACTATAAAGTAAACTTAAAGAGCTATTTCTACCAGGCAACAAATATTGAGGATCACTAGAAAAATTTAAATTAAGAGGCAGGCTTGAGACACATTTACCTAGAGGAGTTTCACAAACAAAACAAAACAAAAAACAAACAAACAGCAAACAAATTGAGGTTGACATATGAATTTCATACTTTTAGCCTTTAGGGCTAAAATATAATGCACACCTGTCATTTTATCTAACTAATCAATTAGTACTTTGTGATGGTACCCCTATGAAATTAGAAAAATTGCACAGAACAACTCTGTAATTAATATCCAAATATAACTAATATGAATATGTTCATGATTGAGGCTTGGTAGCGTATTCTCTAACAATACATTTTAGAAAACAATTTTCTTCATAACTTGGCTATATTTTAGTGCCTTGCGTGTTTAGAAATTTTTTTAATTTTAGTGCCAATTCGGTTGATAATTAGCTAATATATGTCATTCATTTTCAAAGTTAGTTTTTAACATTTTATGTTTATGTGTGCTTCACCTGCATATACATCTATTTATAAGGTGCCTTCTTGGTGCCCACAGAGACCAGAAGAACACATTGGACCCTCCGGAACTGTTGTTACTAATGGTTATGAGCTCTCATGTGAAGACTTGGAACTGAACCCAGGTCCTCTGAAAGGGCTGTCAGTGCTCTTAACCACTGAGCCATCTTTCCAGTTTAACCCAAAGGATACAAAAATCTTTTACCCATATCAAATTTTTAGGAATGAGCTGCCACAATATAATGGTAAATTTTTCCTAATGAATTTTTTCTATAAGTATTTATCATGTCAATTGTGAGGAAAATATTAGTGTACTGAAGTTCTAATTTTGTAATTACTATAAAAAGTTAGTTTTATCATATTACAATATTTAATAAAATCTGTCTCTAATTAAATAGACATTGCTTATATTAGTTACAAATAATTAAACACTAGCACATGGTTAAACAATAGGGAGCATGTAAACCAACATCTTCTACAGTACAGAGGAAAATGAATATTGGTATTAAGGTACTAGGCAACCCAAACCAAAATAAAAGTTGCAAATGGTGAGGTGTCAAACAGGAGCATTTGGGGATGAGAAGACAAAGAAGAGAGATATATGGCAATAAGAATCTTGTATAAGCTAGTGTCTTAGGCCAAACAAGTTGATTAAGATGAATAGCATCTTTGATACAGATTTTAGAGGATAAATCTGAGACTGTCAACAGCAAATTATAAAATGGGACAAAGTGAGCAGGAAGTTAATCAAGCATTGGTGTAGTGAGGATATCTCAAGTGTGACGGAGCACATACAGTCCTGATAACTACAACCCCTTAGTGGAGAAGAATTGGGTTCCCAGGATCCTAAGAAGCAATTACCACAAGGCTCTGGTCCCAGCTCATCACTGGCCTGGCCAAGCATACATCTGATTTTAGACAAAGAACTAACTTCTTATTCACACATAATGACCTCAGGAAAATTCTAGAACTGGCCTAACCCTCAACCAGAGGAAACTTCAAACAGCTGCTAAATCAATCAATGGAAAGGATAAACGTCACACCAGGTACTGGAATCCATATTTTCCATAATTATAGATAAAAGATCATTGTGATAAGAGGAAATACATATCATAAATGAAAAAGTAGTACTGTTCTTTCTGTAGTTATTGTGATAGGCATTTTTGTTAAAACTCTAGTTCTAAAGTTGATTTTACAACTATTCATTTCTATTTAGTATCTTTCAGAAATATTGTAATGTCCCAAGTATACCATTTTTTTTCTCCATTTAGGTAAAATTGCTTCATATGGAAATGCTAAAGTTAAAATGGGAATAGATTGCTCATCTGTTTATCACTGTTTGCTTAGTCAGTTAAATCAAATATAGAAACTATCTCCACAAAAGTGACCATTCTTCCTGAACTTTGTGTAGACTTAGATTTTTCAAACTTGCTTATAATAAGGGATCTCAAATGTATATTTTTTACCCCAAATCAATAAAGGAATAATTACATATCCATATGTAAATGACCTACATATATTTATATGATCAAATGTTCAACATCCTTAGCCATCAAAGAAATGTAAATTTGAGCTACACTGAGGTTTAGTCTCATCCTATTCAGAATGGAAATCATTAAAATAGCAATAATAACAAAGGCTGGCAAGGCTTAATAAAAGTGAAAAACTTCTACATTAACAATAGGAATGTAAATTTGTACAGATACTATGAAATCAGTATAAACTTTCTCAGAACACAGAAAATTGAACTTGCTATAACTCAGATACTATTCCTAGCTCTATATGCAAATATCTCTACTTCAGTGTTAAACACAGGTACTTGAACCATCCATGTTTATTACCATATTATTTACAGTGGCAAAATTATAGAAACATCTTAGGCTTTGATCAACATATGAATGGAGAAAGATAATGTGTCTATACAAAATAGGGTTTTGTCCTGACATAAAGAAAAGTGAGACTTTGAAAAATGAGATCTTCATATTATAAAAAATAAAACAGTCATGAAAATAAAATGTTTCTTCTCAAATCGGCCTCGCGTGTGTGTGTGTGTGTGTGTGTGTGTGTGTGTGTGTGTGTGTGTATTTAAGGAAGACAAAAGGAATGGAGGGGAAAATGTCATAAGGAAGAAAGGGAATAGTTTCAAGGGTGAATATAGTGAATTGATATAAATGCACAGAAATTATTTTTATATATTCCAGTACAAACTACAATAAATGTATGCCAATACAAATAACGGAATACCCAATGAAAAATAAAACATAGAAATGTCTGTGGCATTGTCAATGGTGTAAACAGAATGACAATATAATTGTTGTCACTTTATAAAGGCATTTTAGTCAAACTTTGAATTCTGAAATAGTGTTTTATGAAACTGTATGTTTAAGAGATGAAGAAAAGGCTGTGGTTCAGAGCACATGCCACTCTTGTGAAAACACCAAATTATGTCTGGTAGCTCATTGCCACCTGTAACCTTAACTCCAGTAAATCTAATATCTCTAACCTCCTTGGATACCTAACCTCACATTCACAGACTTTCACATATCTACAAAATAATAATTAAAAAAATAAAAAAAATAAAATAAAAAACAAGCAAATGAACAACAACAATTAAAACTAGAAACTATGTAGTTAGAATTGAGCTGATTATCTACAATCATGAAACGTTTTCCAGGAAGTCTGTTTTCAAGTAAATTGAATATTATGTAAACGTCTACAATTTATGTATGTGCAAAATAATTATTTAAATGGTAGTTATAGGCTCTTTTAAGAAATCAAGCCCAATTTCAATTTTCTGTTTAAAACTACACAGACAAATAATATCATGAACTATAAAATTTTATGAATAGAGTAAAATTCGATAGGATGTTAGTAAACAGTCTACAACTCAGAAATTCATTTGAAGGCATTCCAGTAAACGAGTAGGTGAAAAATACAGTATCAGAACAAATAATCTGCATATGATTGTACAAATCCCTGTAGTATAAGGGAGGCCCCAAGGCCTGATACTATTACTGAGGCTATGGAGCACTCACAAAAAGGGACTTATCATGACTGCCCTCCGAAAGACCCAACAAGCAGCTGAAAAACTATTTCACCCAACCAATGGACAGAAGATGCCGACCCCTGTGGTTGAATTAGGGAAAAGCTGAAAGAAGCTGAGGAGGAGGGAGACCCTCTAGGAGGAACAGCAGTCTCAATTAACCTGGACCCTCAAGATCTCTCAGACACTGGACCACCAACCAGGCAGCATACACCAGCTGATGTGAGGCCCCCAACACATATACAGTAGAGGACTGCCCAGTCTGGGTTCAGTCAGAGAAGGTGCACCTGACTGGAGGCCCCAGGGAGTTTAGAGGTCTGGCAGGGTGTGGGGAGAAACATCTGCATGGAGACCAGGGGTGGGGAGTAGGGTATGGGATGTGAAACAGTCAGGGGAGAACTGGGAAGTGAATAAAATTTAGAGTTTAAAAAGAAAGAAAAATAAATAAACAAATATTAATAATAAAAATTTTCTTTCTTTGTTTTACAAAATATGATCTGTATATAAGTAGCCAGATTTAATCCTTCCTCTAAAAACAATAACTTGTGCTTGTAAAATTGCATGAAGCCTTCGTATCTAACAGGAAAATCAATAATATGATTGTAGGAGGAGCTAAGGTGGGAGGAGTTAGGAGAGGAAGAGGAAGAGGAGGAGTTAAAAGAGAGAAAAAAGAATGAGGAGGAGCAAGACAGCAGAGATGTAGGAGGATGGAGAACCACACAGGTATGGAGAGCACTCGTGGGGAATAACTTACAAACTTATAATTAGGTTAGCTAATTGGGATACAACTCTCTTTGTATGGGCATCTTGTTATTAATCATTATCGAACATATAAAGCCTTTGATTAATCTATAAGAATTAGAGTCTCATTCTCTTACTGGGACCGCATGGATGGCAGAATGGTCTGGGCAATGCCCTGCCTTGTGGAGACAGAGTGGAAGATTGGCAGAGCCATCTCTCATGCTGGCATCTAGTGGGCGGCAGGTCTGGTATTTCTGGCGGCCGGTTCTCCTGCAGCGTGCACGTGGCCTCAGACCGAGAAACATGGTGACTGGGCTAGGCAGAGCCACTGCAGCTTAGATAGTCAGCCTGAGCCAGAGGCTGATTTAAATAATTACTACAACATATGATGATAGAAACAATTTGTCAAAATAGTAGAAGTATAACTGTGGAACATAGCAAAGTGCCTTTCTATAGGCTGTTTGCCACATTATATAATTTTGTTGCTCACTTTCTACTGCATGCCCTGAATCAAGGGAACAAAATTTGGATGCACCATATGTGAAAGGATTGATGGCAGAGTCGTTTTAAATGCAAGAACAAAGAATAACAGAGAACCAAGAAGACTGCATTCACTCAGGTGATTGCTTTAAGGATTACACATATTAAAGAATGATGATAGAGAGAATGATAAAAATTGCAATTATTAATATCAATGCTAATGAAGAAAGGAACAACAAGAATAATCATAAAGAATACAGTGAGAAAACTGCAACCAAAAGAGTTGTGTATTTAATGAATAAATTAAGTTCTATTAAGTGAATTTCAAAAATCAATAATTTAAAATAATTTTGAATTCATAGTGAGCCCAGACTCCTGAGTTGGGGCAATTCAACTACAAATTCTTTCTTGGAAGGGTTCCCTCTCTTTAATTAAAATAATTCTCAGAGTTTCAGGAAAGGGTTGTTGTTGTTTAGAGGCCTGCTCTTTTCTGAAGAAAAACTAAAGAGGAGTAAGTCTAGGGAAGAAGGTAAATGGGGTGAGAGAACTGAGACGAGTGGAGGGAGAAAGTGTGCTCGAGATATTGTACAGGAGAAGAATCTATTTTTAACAAAAACACAAATAAAAAACCATACAAAAAGTGTAAAACTTATTTTTGAATGGAGATATAAGGGAAGAAGAAATGATATGTAATTACCAGAAGACAGAAGAAAAAGAGGAATCATATCATTGGCTAAATATGCCAAGGTTAATTCCAAGCCTTTACAAAGTAAGCTCTTGATAGGTTGGAAATAAAACAAAAGTTCTAAAGCAAAGACTCTACAGAAGCTTAAGTATATACCTATAATCTGAACAAGAATGTCGCTACTAAAAAGGCCTGAGTGAAGAAAAGTCTGACATAACAGGCAGTTGGTAGATTTGAAATGCTTCAGCACCGGTGTTTAAATAATAAATAAAGCCATCCTGAAACCTTGACTATGAATGTCACACCAGCTTTTTAAAAAATATATAATTTATTTCATATAATGGCAAATGATCCCTAATATGGAAATCTGAAATTTAGGAAACATTTTAAATGCACTTTCCCTAGGAAAGTGAATACAGATGGTTATTGTCGACTTAGTGAAGGCTAAAACGAAAAGAGTCTTTCTGAATCATAGAAAGCAAACCGCTTTTTATAGGATTGAACAACACTTTGAAATGAACCAATAAGTAAAACCTGAATTTGTTTTGTGTCTTCAGCTTCATTCATAAAGATATGCATGTTGCTATTAGATCCTTGCTTATAGAAGCTGTGTTGTTGCCATGAGAACTAAGCTGCAATGACTATTGAGCAGTTGGAAACACATGGAAAGAAGTGGCAGACACCCTTCTGCCTCACCCACTATTGTCACAAATACACAATCCCAGAATAAACATGGACAAAGACACTGTAGCACAGGTCCTGCCTTGTCTATCCAGATGGGTGTTGGTGCCCAGCCTGTCACCAGTTCTTTAAGGAAAGGCAGCAGTGAGGTATAGAATCAGGACAAGGACAACAATTTATTTCTTTTTGGCAATTTTTCTGTCTATAACTCTGCTATTCTAAGGCCATAAGCTGTTGGCTTCTGGTAAGAAACTCTTCTTGTTCACATCAGCAGATTAGAAAAACGGGATCTTAATTTGTTAGGCCTCCCTTCCTTGGCTCAAAGACCTTTTGCTGGCCAGACTTGGACTTTTTAACTCTGGGTGAACCCTAAAATAAAAAGAAGAAAAGAAAGAAAATTTTTTACATAGGCAATATGCAAAGGCACACATACACACATACATATTCTATTTAGACCTGACAGCCTGTCTAGTCAATGCCACAAGTCTCCATGCATATTTACATACATACACATATACCTACACATGTATGTATAAACATACATATAGACAAACAGACATACGCATATATACATGTGGCAAATGGAACAGAGCCCCAGATACCACCACTTTATTCCTTTTCTCTGGCCTTCTTATACCTTTTTAGACAAAAGTTCTTTTGAAAATTACCTCATGGATAAAATGTTACACAAAAGCTGAGTTAGAGAAGGATGTTGATAGTTAAGTTCAAAGCAGTGTTCCATTCTATAAGCTCATTATAAGTTCAAAGCAACAGTGTAACATGGCCACACTTTATCATATTATAAACCTGTGGCTTCATCCTTGGATCTGACCCAGAATAAATGTATTTCCTTGATCACAAATTTGTCCCTAGCTTATTTCTCTTTTTAGTGTAATTGGGAAAACTCATTGTATTCCTTGCTATGCAGCCTTTACTTATTATTCTAAGAGGACTGGATACATTGTATTCTTGTTTCTAACTTTATTTATACCTTTCTGGCAAAACAACTAACTCATCTCCCAAAAACTTTATTCCTAAAATTATTTGATTCAAATCAGGAGTTCAATAAAATCTTCAATTGATCTAAACAGCATGAATTCATGAGAGTTCATCTTCATGTTGAACTTCAGAAAATTTGGCCAATAGGGTGGATTGATGCCCAGTAATCATTAGGCTATGTAATACTGACAGGAAAGGTATATCAATAGAAAGAATCAACCCTGAGACGAAGTCTTTTGTGGCCTTGCCTTTCAGAGCTCACTCATCATAAACCATGCAAAAACAGTGGGTCATAGCTAGAAAATTTACTTACAAGTCTTTAACCCATCCTAATGGTTCCCAACAGATAGACAATGCATTTCATGTATTTCATGTATATCTTTTCCAGGTTCCATGTATTGCATCAAAGTAAACACTATGACTTAGATTTTAAGAATGAGATATGAACTGCATGTCCATTTCTATGATTTTTTGAACTAGAAATTAAAAGCTGTTATTTTCCTTGTTGTTTATTCAAATTATTTGCAAATGAGCCTGGAAATGCAGCAGCTTGCTTGCAACAGTACAGAAATAAACTGAAGAAAAAGCTTGCATAATTTAACAAACAAGAACTAAAGTGCCTTATATGAATAGATCACAGCATAGCTAAACCAATGTTATAACTGCTCTCTCTTTTTCATGGACATCTAAAGAAACCAGCACCTATATGTCATTCTACCTGGCTTCCGATCAACCTTTTACTTCTGGTGACTAAACATGTTTCTTACTTACACATATATTTAGAGAAAAAGCTATGAAATATTGATCACTACTTTGCTATCATTTTTTGTATCCCCACTCAATGAAAACAGTGATTGCCTTAGGGAACTTATAAAGCAGGAACAATGAATCTCCGTGCTCTCTGTTGCTGTTTGCTTGTTTATAACTCAGAACCATTTATTTCCATTAGCTCAGCTTATTAACTTAAGTCTTCTGTCTTTGGTTTGTTCTCTTAATTTAAATCTTATTCTGATATGAGCAAGTGTTCCCTATGAATACCAATCAATAAATGATAGAATCTCTCTATCCCTGAGGTAGTAAGCATATCCAATGTTAACTTACCCTATGTCTACCTACATCTTAAGTCTTTCCTGGTATTACATGGCTGCCTCTAACTCCTATATAGAATCACCATTGCAAGCGATTTCTAGGTATTCTTTCTACATTTGCTTTTAACTTTAACAGAATTGCATAAAAACCTGCTTGTTTCACAGTATGTATCATGCCAGACCTCTATAGTGATTTTTCTTTACTTTTTCAACAAATATGGAAGCCTTCCATGATCTTTCATCTGAATTTTTGTGTCTTCTCAAAATTCTTGTGATAAAGCTTGATAATTAAAATGGTAGGATCAAAAGGGTCTTCGGAAAGTAAACCATTTATAAGAGTAGACTCACTTTGACCAGAAACATAGCCCATGAGCCACCAGGCTGGATCACCCAACTTGAAACCCTAATACCTACACTGTATAAGGAAGGAACAAATCCCCACACTTCCGTTTGGAGCTCTCCCTGTACACCATGGTAAATGCCTTTCTCCCACAGAAAATAAAATTAAAAATTTAAACATAATAAATAAAAAAGAATGCAGTCTAACATAAATAATACAGATCCTTTATATATATATATATATATATATATATATATATATATATATATAAAGAGACTAGAGAGCTGCCTTGAGCCCTCTATCATGAGGGGGCACAAAGTGAAGAAACTGTTTATGAATGAGAAAAAAGTAATTCTGACTAAAAAATGAGTCTTTCAGTGATTCATTTTTTTTTTTCATTCTGGGAATAAAAACTGTGTAAGTTAGATTTTTGTTTTCTGTAAGCTGATCAGATTTTGCTATTTGCTATAGAGGCATAAATGGACCAAAACACCTGGAAACCATTAAAACAAGCTTTTATTGGAAATGGGGATGGACACAAACCTGTCAGTGCATCTGTCTTTGACTGCAATAGAACAAGGTAGGTTTTTGTTGTTGTTTGTTGGTTTGTCTGTCTTAACAATATAAATCAGATATTACTATAGTCTTGTCTTCAGACACCAAAAGTTATTATGCCATTGCCAATTGCTCCATTGTTTATAATACTTGTTTCAAATCAGTTCTTATTAAGTGAAAAAGGATAATAAGCATTGCTGTAGAAATACGAGCCAAGAATAGATTATCTTGAGTTAAACAGAAAATATTTGAGGTTATTAATATAAGAAAATAATATTATATCCTATGTTATGCTGCTAATATTAGTTATAGAGGTTTAGAGTCTAAAGGATTTGAAAAAGGTATAATATTTCACATTAGGGAACTAACATTTATTTTAATAAAGTAGAACTTAATTTTAGGCTACTGTTATGAATACAGACAACTAAGCAGATGAGACAAATATTTCCCATGTATCCAATTGATTAATAAGCTCTATACATACTATAATAAAATACTTGAAGCAGACTACAAGAAAAAATTATCTAACTTCCTATTCCAGATGTTCAAAATCCAGATCCTGATGGGCTTAATGAATTTGTCGTCTGATTATAGTAAAATGATGAATGTATTGTGGCATGTTGGAAAGTGTGATAGAGAAGAAGGCAGAAAGCATAGAAACATATTGTGTTATGTCATAATTATGGACCACTGAGCTAGGGTGCAAAGAAGACTTCTAAGACACCTGTTATACAAGGCTGAGGAGGTCAGATAAGTATGTCAACTAACATCCATAGACAAAGCCTTCCTCATAGTTACTCAACATGAACGAGTTATATCACTTAATGAGCATTTTCAAACTACATAGACGTACTTTCACCCAATGCCTGGAAATGTTTAAATAGATACTTATCCACTGTTTTTCCTTATGACCAGTTTTCTGGATTTTGGAATAAGCTAACCGTCCAGCCAAACTATAAATCTTGATCATAAATGAAGATAATCTATCTTCTTTTTATCTTGTTTTGCAGAAGAAAATTGACAACCTAGGTTCTGGCCATTGGGAGCAATCTTTTCACTACTGACTGTCAGAGCCCTGTAAGTTGAACTTCAGAATCAAAAATGTTCACTTTTAGATATTCCAATGGTATACAACAATACTTCAGATTCAGTTTTATATTTTTGTGTTAAATAAGCTATTGTTGGGAACTCTTTTTGAAGAAATATATATATATATAATATATAAAACATATACATATACATGATGAAAGAAGACTCCAGAATACCAGTTATGATTTTTAACTAATTTTATGCTAACATTCTAACATTTCTGAACGTTCAGGATTTCTGTCAGCCAAATATGATATATGCCACTTTAGTAAGTAAAAAAAAAAAAATATCTATTATATATTTTATTATATATTACATATATCATTATATAATTTATTACATATAATATAATACATACATATGTGGTAAGTGGAGGAATTCAACCTTATAAAAAGCTGCACCAGAGATTTTATTACTTGAAAGGTAGAAACAAGAAGATAAGACATCCAAGGTCAATTCTGGCTACAACGTCATTTTGAGGATTGCTTGTTTTATAGAAGACACTGTCTCAAAGTTGAGTGAGAGAGAAGAGAGTGATCTTGACCACAAGATTATCCTGCTTACTACTTGATACTACATCACAGTATGCCCTATTATATTTTTGAATATTGGATAGAACACTGCACCTTATCATTTGGCTTCCATTTATAAAAGTTCATATAGATTGTAAATTTTTGTTCCTCCAAAAGATAAGCTAGAATTTGATATAAGGACATGCTTGAACACAGAATTTGATGACAAAAGGAATGTTTGGTTAAGAGAGACCAAACAGCACATATTCTGTAATGGGAGAGAGGTAAGATGAAAGGATCTTAAAGCAGTTGATCCTGCTGCACTTGCAGTGGGCGAGTAGATAGAGATGGGTACTGCTGTTCATCTCATTTTCACCTCAGTTCAGGACTCATCCCAAGAAGTGATGTAACCCACATTTGGGTGAGTCTATCAATCATAATTGATCTAACCAGGAAAATTTTGCATAGACATGCCTAGCATCTGGTTTCCATGTTTATTCTAAAATTTATAAGGTAATAATAAAGACTAGCTTTCAAGACTCTCAAATGTAAATCATACATGTAGGAGGCATGTTGTGGTGGATATGGATTTCCAAGAGTTTCCAAAGTCTTTTCTCGATGGATTTGATTGCTATAACATGCATGAAAAATTCTATCTTCCTGAAGCATATACTTTTATTTAAATATATAGATTTTAATTATTGAGATTATTTAAGTACAATAGGAATTATGAACATATCTAAAAACTAGATAAACACATATTTTCATACTCATTTATGGTATTGGTATATATTCATTGAAAACTAATAGGTTTCATGATGATGTACAACATACATTTAGCTCATGATAAGCTTAATATATCTTCTTTCATCCTATCCTGCTGGTTAACATTTTCTTCACAACTAGTTTGCCTTCTACTCTAACTTAGGTTCTGAATATGGGAGGAAATTGGCAATATTAAGAAAATGCCATGGTATAAATACCACACGTTATTCCTCTATAATGGACACCTAAGTTCTGTATGTCAGCTACTATGAGTAGTGCTATGGTATAGGAGATTACCTGCATCATTTTCAAAATGTTTTCAGTGATATCAGATGTGTGAGACATAAGACTACCAATAATGAATTACATATACAGAAAGTGAATTTTTTCTTGGAAAAAAAAAAGATCAAACCACACAAAAATGTGGCAAGAAGAGCAGAAAGTAGACATGAGGTTCCAGCCTTAGCCAAGACATTATGCATAGTCAGTAGCTATTGGGAGTGGAAAAACCAGTTTAAGTTGCATGCCTAGGGAGATGAAGTGAGAAAGATAAAGAATGTGATTGAATATACTGTGTGAATTTCTCAAAAAATACAAATGTTAAAAAATAAAAGCGAATACTTTAGTGTTTTAGTATAAAACTATTGTATATGTTCCTGAATAAATTAGTTATGATATTATACTTAAGATTTCTTATGAAAGTAAATAATATTTTGTTTCTTCCCTTTTAAGAGAATCAAACATGTAAAAAAAAACCAACTGAGAACAGTACATTCTTTATGCAATGTTATTATGATTTTTAAAGAGGCATGTTAAAAATAATCTTGATCATAAGAATTTAAGAGTTACAGGAAAACATCTTGGGAAATAGTATTTGTTTGGTTATTGATATCCATCCTATTTAAACTTATGTAATTTGACAGTCACAGATTTAATAATATATTTCTGGTGTATTTATGAAGTTGTTACTTAGTAGTTCATTCTCCTGTGAAATGAGAACCCAACTTAGGATTTAGCCTGAAGAACGGATGTACACCTAATTGTCCCTAAAGCTGCAATTTTCGATTCCCAAGTGATAAACTCACTCTCTATGACCTAGTTACTGGTAAGAAACATGCAATTATTAATGCAGTTGCCAATAGGCTTGTTTAAAATATCAGTATAACATTTACCTTGGGGCTTTATATAAATGAAAGTGTGCTATATAACCATGTTTATTTTTATAATTATTTTTATAAATATAAATTTTACAGTGTATTATATATTATGATTTATATATAATATAATTTATATAATTAGAAATAATTTTACGATATTTTTATAAGATGTTAAGGGAATTGTGTTTACACTAAGTATGGTTTATAATTATTAGTATAAGCATATTTTCTTTTTTTTTTTTTTTGGAGTTTTTTTTTTTTTTTTGGAAATTTTATTTACATTTCAGGTGTTTTCCCCTTACCCCCTTTCCCCCACTCCCTCCCAGGAACTCCCTATACCTTCGCCCCTCCTCCTGCCTCTATGATGGTGTACTCACACCTACTCTCCCCAGAACCTCACCTCCCCACCCTCAAATACCACCCCCCACGACGTCCAGCCATCATGGGACCAAGAATCTCTTCTCCCACTTATATATAGCTCCCTTGCATATATAGCTGGAGCCATGGGTCCCTCCCTAAGCGCTCCCAGGCTGGTGGTTTAGACCCTGGGGGCTCTGGTTGGTTGGTATTTTCATTGTTTTTAATAGCTGAGTAATATTCCGTTGTGTAAATATACCACATTTTTTGTATCCATTCCTCTGTTGAAGGGCATCTGGGTTCTTTCCAGTTTCTGGCTATTATAAATAAAGCTGCTATGTACATAGTGGAGCATATGTCCTTGTTATGTGTTAGAGATAAGCATATTTTCAAGGTATATATATGCTTGTTTATGTAATAAACTTGTAGGCTTGGAATTTATAATATTGTCACTATAATATAGCAGTTTTTTACACATTTCTAGAACATTTTTCTTGTAGATTTTCATCTTATCTTTTATAACCTTTAAACTCATTTATATAATTTGATGCCAAAGATACACTACACAGAACACACAGTTGTTCAGTTATTCATGGAATATTATTTTTTTATATCTCTTGTATTCAGTTTGCAACTACTTCATTGAGAATTTTTGTATGTATATTCATGAGGGATACTGGACTATAATTTATATATTTTTGTTGGGTTTACACTTGATTTCACTATTTCAATATTATTTGCTTTGTGAAGGAGCTTATTGTGGTTCTGAATTTTTTTAAACATAACTCAAAAAGTGTTGCTTGTTTGAAGGCTCTATAGAATTCTTGTATAAGTTTATCTGACCCTTGGTATTTTGCTTGTTTGTTTATTTTCATTTTATTCTGTTTGAATGCTTTTTAAATTTTTTGATTTGCTGAAAATAAAAATTAAAAAAAAAAAAAAACTGAAGTCGGGATCATGACCTACTAGAAGTAAAAATTCTTAGAAGGTTTGCCTTGCCAAATGGAAGTCATAAGGGCCTTATTCTCTGATAACTGATAATTTCATTGATAATGAAATATGGCCCTATTCATAAACAGACATGAGAAACCTATGACAGGATTGCATTTGCATAGAAAATTTCATCTTATATTCCATACAATTTCAATCCAAAGGGATGAATATTATAGTCATCATAAATTTGAATATTTGAATAGTTTGCCCATTATTAAAAGAAATGTTTCATGAAAAGCGTATTTTGGAAAATTGAAAACCATTCCACTCAGGCTATATATATATCCACAGTTACTTTGGTATGGCCTGCTTCAATGTTAATTTTTATTTTCATTACTTTTAAGTATATCACAAATATTTTAATATCTATTATTTTTATTTGTTGATCATGAAATTAGCATAATAAAATGTTTAGATATGCATGGGAAAATATTGCTGGTGATTTTTGTATTTTTTAATTGCATGGCTGCAACAATCCAACTGAAAACTTTGATTGACATTCTCCAGAAAGAAATTCTGAGAATAAAAATTGGATATCTGTACTCTGTTTCTCTAAGAGCTGTTAGTTCTTTTGAATTTTCTCAGCTTGACATTTTGCAAAAATCTTACTGTCTTCTTGTGTAAGAAGGAACTGAAATTTTTGGCACAAGGGCAACTTTTCTGTGAAATCTGCCAATTAAATAAACAACTGAGATCAGAGTGAGCATAGTTTATGGTATATTATTGAGTTAGGAGAAACAAGGAACAAAAGGTATGAGCAATTGTCTCCCAGCTCCAGGAAGGCAACTAATTCTGGGAGACTTAAAATCTCCTTTGTCTAGTCTCTATATTGCAATTTTCATTTAGTTGTAGTTTATATAATAAATTTATCTATAAATATAAATATAAATATATATATAAATATATATATATATATACATATATAGTGTGTGATATTACTGAATTTCAATTATAATAATTATAATTGGTATAATATAGTTGGTATATGTGTTTAACAAATTGCTCTACCAATTTTATAAATCTAATTCTGTAATGTATTTCTTTCTGAAAAGTTAAAATTGAAACTTAATAAATGTGTATTAGGCATATACTCTGATAAAATTTAAACTGATGTCTGAAAATAAAGGGATGAATATGATAATACTGTTACTCTCAAATTCTCTAATTTCCAGATGTGAAAAATAAATTTATCAGCAAATGCCACTGGTGGTAAAAATCTGTGCTATTTTAAGGTGAGAACTGAGTTGCAGAGGAAATAGAAAATAGAGATTATTAAATAAGAACTAAGAAAATGTAAAACATTAAATCATTATATAGTATTGATGCCATTATCGATATATTGGCTTTGTTTTTATCTAAAAGTTACATTTAATATTTTTTCAGTTGAATTACTAGTACTCATAAATTCATAAAAAAGACAATTTTAATTTATGTATTTTATTTCAGCCTTAAATATTTTGGCCAAAGAACATGTTCTTTTGCTGGCCATAACATTCAGGAATGTTGAACTATTATATATATCTCTCAGTCTTGTAGGCTAGAGATAGAATACTGTGAAATGATTCCTAATGTAACTAAATTTCTTAGAGAACTGTGATAGTAATACTTAGCTAAATTATTTTCTTACCATATAAATTATTTATTTTCTTTTAAATTAGTGAAGATATACTCTTTTGATGCTTCTTCTTTTAGCCAATTGATAACCAGAAACAGTTTGAGATCACTCACTGTAAAATATTGATAAAGTAGTTTTAAGAAAATAGATGACTAATAGCTTCAATATCACAATCTCTTTATATAAGAGGCACTACAATTTCCACTGATTAAAATATGTAGTTTATTTTTATATACCTGATACTCTATGTATCCAAGTATCTCTTCTTTTGTAAATTTCCCTATATCAATTCATTTGACCCTAAGGAAAACGTTTTATGATATATTCATTTATTTCTGTCATAACAAAAATACCATAAAGCAAATTATATATTGTATATATAAGTACAATTTAATACAGCTGGAGGGAAAATTATTTGATGTATGTTTTTATCTTTGAAAAATAAGTCTATCTAATGAAATTTCACCTTCAAAGAACCATTAAATACCACACATGTAAATATGGCATTTTGGAAACATATTTGAGATTGCACTGATGTCAACCAATTGTTATATGCATATGAGTGAGAAGTGATTGCATTTTTCATTAATGAATACAATAAATGCCCATTAAATTTAATCTTAACATTCAGAGCCCTTGATTATTTTTTAAAATCATTTTTATTGTGGAAGAACTCAAGTATTGGGTAAATTCAAATGTGACTCAGTATCACCAATTTATATTTTTCCTAATATTATAAAAATTGTTTCCACAAGAGTTTTTTCCTCTACAAATATTCAACAAATTATTTAAAATTTCATCTGGAGAATTATCTTCAACATTTATGTAGTTAGCTAAGAGTTAATTAAATAGTGCTTTTGTTTTATAAATCTGTCTTAATTCAAAGTTAGTATCAACTTTCTATCCTGGCTCAGTCAGTATAGATATTGAATGACGATACTCTTCACTGATCTGAGAATCATATTTAATATCAGAGCACTAATTATTGTATGTATTGTTTTATTGGATTTGTTAGTGATTTTTTTCAATTTTATCACAAACGCTTACAGTATCACTTTGATATAAATAAACAACCCCTAGTAGAATATGAGTTTACAGTAAACAATAGAATCTTGAGGAGATTCCTACAGTCTCTGTGCATTCAAAACGTTCCTGTGTGTTCAAGCTGCTTAATCTTTTAGAAATAAGAACAAAAAGATCACTTTTCATCATCCCAGACCTAGCAATGTAGACAAAAATAAATGAGTAACTTACACTTGCCCCTGAAATATTCACTCACAATGTGCTATAAGATTTGACTTTGTTTTCTCTGTCAGTCTGATCAGTGATCTGAAGTAAAATGTAGGAAGAAAAGATGACATGCCTATAATTTCTTTTATGGTTTCCCTTTTCTAGTATCAAATGCAGTGCTAAGAAACTGATGTGTATTCTTAGATTAGCCTTCACATGTATATTACTGTGCTGATTGTGGTCACAGAAATGTAAATTATCCTTATCAATGTAATTTTGAGAATAATAAAACATAATATCTTTAAGTGTGATATTTTCTTACACATTAATCACAGGTGAGAAAGATATGTAACATTTTAGTCAAAATAAATGGATCCTGTTCCAAAAATCTCTCAAGAAATCTCAAGTAGCTTCATTTCAGTCGACAATGTCACATACATTTTACATCTGAAATAGAGTTTGAATTTTCTAATTTTTTGAAGGGTGTGATCAGGTAATTTATCTCATTTTTGCTGACAGATTGTGCAGAACAGCACACTGATACACTGTCATTTTCTAGAGAATTATTTTAAAATGGTGTGACTCAGAGGCCTCGAGGGGGAAAATCATTAGTTATGACTTTAAAGTGTTAATTGTCTTCAATGTTGCTGCATACACTCTTCTCAAAATATATTTAATTCTCTGTCCTTCCTGGTTACTCTATGTAACTGTGTCGATGTAACTGTGACAAAAATGAACAGATTAAAGCTCAAACTTTGACATTCATGACTAACTAAGATGAAACAAATTTTGTCATACTTTCAATATATGGGCATGTACTGTGGTTCTCTATTGACTGTCCAAGGCTTAATCAAAAAGTTATGGGTTTTGTAAATGAAAAAAGTGAAAGACTGAGAATTTTGCTGCAGGTTCCTATAAGCAAATGAAGATCCACAACTAAGTGCCATGGTAGACATAAAAGGAAATTTTGCTGTACCTCACAGTGAATTCTGTTTTTACTTCTTCATCGTTCTATTAAAAGTAAATTTTTAAGTTGGTATGGTAGTTCATGTCTGTAAGATTGAAAAGCCTAGACAATATTTTTGTAAGTTCAAGGCCATCCTGGTCCAGATAGTGAGTTTCTGGACAGACTGATTTATAAAGTGAAATGCTGTATCAAAAACAAAACCAAAAATGTAAGTGAAGGTTTTTATAAGTATGTTCTCTCAAAAAGAAAAGCAGCTTTACCCCTGACTATTCAAGAATTCACAGTGGAAATGACAGCCTCTCTCATCATTGCTAAATTTCTCTTACAATCATTCAGAATGTCAGTATATGCTATTATTTCCTTTTGTTTTCATCGCTTCTACTGAAACAAACAAAGCATAAAATCCAGCGTCATTTTCAATCAGAACCTAATGATTCTCTGACAATTGTTTGAATCTCAGATTGCAAAGCGTGCAGTTCCAGATGTTTTATTTCACTTTCTGAGAAAGAGAAAATATATTTAAAGTCTAAAAAAAAAAAACTGAAAATAATCTTTAGTTTTCACTTCAATTCTTGGTTATTTCATAACAGACTGTTGAAAATGTTGTTGTCCTCAGTCAATAAAACATTATGTAAATTCCTTGTAAAAATTAATATTATTTAAAACAAAAACCATAAAAAGTCAGTTATAGTTACCACCCAAACACAACATTTGTGGTTATTTTTTGTAACATTTTTGGGAGATTAGGCACAAATAAAATCCTATTTGCAGTTCCAGGATGTAACTCATCTATGGTAGTGAAATTATTTAATTAAAGTTGGCAGGTATTTATTTTATCATTTTTTATTAATTGATTATTTTATTTATTTACATTCAAATGTTGTCCCCTTCCTTGTCTCCCCTCTGAAACTTCCTATCCCATAACTCCTCCCTTTTGCCTCTAGGATGGTGCTCCTCCACCTTCCCATCCATTTGGGTAGCATCTCCCTATGCTGTAACAACAAGCATCCACGGGACCAATGACCTTCCCACGCATTGATGACAGATAAGGCACCCTTCTGCTACATATGCAACTGGAGCCAAAAGAGTCATCCTCTTTTATTTGTGGTTTAGTCTCTGGGAGCTTGGGGGCGGGGGGTGACGGGGTGTCCAATTAGTTGGTATTGTTGTTTTTCCAATGGGGTTACAATCCCCTTCTGCTTCTTCAGTCCTTCCCTTAATTCTTACACTGGGGTCCCCAGGCTCAATTTGACAGTTGACTGTGAGTATCTGCATCAGTCTTAACTAAATGCTGGTGGAGCTTCTCAGAGGACAGCCATACTATGCTCCTGTCTGGGAGCACTTCTTGCAAACAGCAATGGTGTCTGTGGATGGGATGGATCCCAAGGTAAGATAGTCTCTGGATGGCCTTTCCTTCAGTCTCTGCTCCATTTTTTGTCCCTGCATTTCCTTTAGACAGGAACAATTCTGGGTTAAAAATTTTGAGATGGATGGGTGACCCCATCTCTCAACTAGGGAACATGGCTATCTACTGGAGGTAGTCTAAAGATGACAATTTAATTCATGTTGTTTAACTTATTTTATATGCTTAGACTTCCATATGTTTTTGTGGTTACTGACAATCAACATGACATTATAGGGGTAGCATGCTGCTAATCACATCAGTTTCAAATACAATGTTTTAATTTCTACATTAGTAAGATTTGGTCCATTTATGACATATCTGTCAGATAGAGAATTTCCTCAGTTTCTTGCTAAAATAAAACCGGAGACTTCAAAAATATTTATTTAGTTAATGGTTCCCTTTTGTGTGCCATCTGCTTCTCAGTTTGGATCTCCACTTTTAGATCGAAGAGATGAACATTTCACCAGCTGAAATCAGTGTGTCTCCAAGCATCCCATCTTCCAGTGTTCCATGCATTGAGGTGTGATGTCCAGGCACACTTATTATTCCCCTTGCCTGCGGGAATTTCAACACACTCTCTTCATAGAAGGGCAGCTCTCCCTCTGAAAAAATGTGTGGAACCTCTTAGTTGAGGTTTATTTCATTTGGGTTACTAAATAACTGACATCATTTGCCCTTTTTAGAGCTGAGTTTTTATTTTGCTTTAAAGTGAAATATCTTATTTTCTCATTGAAATTCAATTTGCTCATTTATTTTGTGTGTACAAATGTACAGCCTTGTACAGTAGTAGTATGGAAGCATGTACTTATGAACATTAAAACCAGCCAGGTATGTGGATAAAAGTACTTTTTCTAAGTAGGTGAAATAACAAGTGCAAAGTCTAAAAACATGATTGGGATTCTTAATTTTATTTGTTCATTTATTTGATTTAATTATCAAATATGTATTTAACATTTTCTGAGTCATATGCATAATTCCAGGGACCTGGTCTTATACAAAGCAATAATTAACATATAAGATTCCTTACCTGCAGGATGTTTATAGTCTAATTAGGAGTAGAAGAGAGAAACATATGTCATTTGATAAAGTAGCATTTATTAAGTCTGTTCAATGTATCAGAAACTGTTAAATTTTGTTTATAATTAGTAATTATTAGCACTCATTAACTAACTTTTTAAAAACCCCCTTAAGTTGAACATTTTTCTCACAACCATCATCCACACTAGTATTCTTAGCTACGTAAACATTTCTCAAGCATCCTAATTTCACACAACTGTGGAGTGTCACAATATCCGTGTCATGCTATTAAGCATAAATGTTACAATATATTAAAAATAGCTACTCTAAAGGAAGGTATAGTGTTATATTTGATAAGAGGATAACATTTCCCAGTTTCTTGTGTGTACAAATGAACAGCCTTATACAGTAGGAACATGGGATCTATACATGCAAAAGAAAGGAAAAGCCATAGATAAAGGTATTTTTTTCTCAGTAGCTGGATTAATAGTACAATGGTACAAAGATTGAGAATATTGAGAATATGAGTATGATTGTTATGGTACAAAGGTTCACAGAGAAGAGTGCCGTGGTAGCTGACAATGTCAGAGTAGAGAGATAAGATGTCACCATGAAGCATCTTGCAATACAAAATTTGATTTCAGTCTTGCCATCAGACAAGAGTAAGCATATGTGACTGGGACAGATGTTTATCAAGATTCAAGTGATCATTCTGTAAAAGTAGATGGAGCACAATCATGAATATAAAGTTAAAACAGTAGTTAAATAATTAAAAATAGTAGTTAAAAGATGGTTGCTCTGATCAACAATGTTTTATATCTCAAAATATCTATTCATTTTTTTTATTTCAGCTCTCTTTTCATTACTGCAATCTCTGAGACATCTGTTTGATTCTACTTTAATCAAAACACAAAATCTAAAGAATTGCTACTGCAATTCCAATATGAATTTTAATCTTTTTGAGCTGATTTTTTAGACATATCTTTTGCCTTTGAAAACAAAATAACATTCCATGATAGACAAGGTAGCACAGTTGAATGGAAAACCAACAGTCTCAACCAATAAAAAGCAAGTGTGTTTGAGGAAAACAAACTCTTTGTTGGCTCCACTTTTGAGTCATACTGTGCATAATTAGTTTTTAAGGTTTACAGACATTTCCCTGGAAGAGAGAAAGATCAAGGTCAAATAATCTCATCCAGGACATACAGCTTACCTGGAGAAAATGTTCATCTATGCATTAAGCTGTGTTGGTGCGACTCTCTCTGAGATGTACACACATGATGGTTCTAATGTGACATAGAAAAGTTATGAGAAAGATGGTTAAAGTTATCTCTATCTTATAAAATTTGTCTTGCTAGGGCTTGAACAAAGTAACTTTCAGAAGGTATGCAAATATGCTACCAGTGACATGTATATCAGCTAGCATGATTGTAAATAGGGACACAGAAAGAGTTAAACAGAGCTGCTAAAAGGAATAAAGAAAGGCCAAGAATAAATAACAATAAAAATGAATGCTTTAAAAGCCACAGAGAAATATTATTTTGTGTTTACTTAAAATACATTGCAAACAATACATATAATCATATGCTTTTACATGCATATATACATGTACACAAATATGTATATACACATAATATATGTATGCTTATATGTATATTTATATGTACACTACATACCCATACATATACATGAATGCAATGCTACTTGGATGGATAACATTACCGCCATACGCTATCTAACAAATTCCTAGAACAGGAATAGAAAATTTCCCTCCGAATTGTTATTGATGGTGTCTAAGTGTCTAACAGAACAATATAAGCTGCTATAATTGCATTTCATTTTCTCATAGAACTAGAAAGTAAGATACTTTGAGAAGGGAAGCAAGTGTGGGGGAAATGATATGCAGTAATTTTGTAATATAGAAAATAAAACAATAAAAAATTTAAGTGGAATGCTTCAAATTTCACTGCAAAGTTGAATAAGTATAGGACAATATTGTGATGAAGGCTGCTTCATACTGTTCCCTATCTACATTCAAGTCAAATGCAGAAGTCATACTATTAACATATGAGTATATTTAAGGATGCAACATTTTCAGAGCCTAGGATAATGCTATCAAATGTTTTGCATTATATTTAAAGATGGGAATATTTAAATATTCTGCTTGTAGAAAGTATTTCAATTTTACATATTTTAAATGTGTACCTGATGTCTTTGTTATCAGTTAAGAAAATAATTTTTCTTTTTCTATTTTAATGATTTTCTTTTGATAATGATTTATTAGATATTACATAAGCTATAAGATATTACATTTAAAATTCTCAGATGCCTTAAAATATATACAAGTGGAAGCCACAAAAACTCATGTATTAAAAATATGCCTCAGCAAACTATGTTCAGTTGATGTCTTTAAATTGTGAGAAGGTGTGTCTCTGTATTTTCAATTGCTAATTCTGTACCAGAGGCAAACTAAGTGTAGGGTTATGATATTGTTATTTCTATGGCCCAGCACAGTGTTTTCTAAATTGTAAATGTTTGTCCTTCCTCATCTGCCTAAAGGCAATCTATGAGATGTATCAGGTTTTGTCTCACTGCTGATTGGCTCAATAAATATCTGACAGTCAATAGCTGGGACAAGTATGAGCATGAAACTTCTGAGCAGAAAGATTACTCAGGGGAAGAAAGCAGAAGTTAAGAAATCAAGAGTGGACAGTGAAAGGGACAGACACAAACTGGAGCAGAGAAAGGCATAGAACTTGTCACAAGTCTATGTGTCTTATTTATACCTCAAGTAGGTCCACAATAAGTCCCTCAACAAAATCTGAACATCTAATTCTAAAACTGAGGTATTTAATCATATCAAACAGGCAATTAGCAAATTTTGGCATCACTTGAGTCTCCTACTTTTCCTAGACAGCTTCCAAAAAGACCACAGAAAAGGGAGATAGGCATGGAGTCTATAGCAGAAAGGCCTGCTATCAGAAGATATAGAACTCGAATTCATGTGGCAGATTCTTTTGCCTGCAATACAGCTAATTTCAATTTGTTTGCATTACCATAAACTCTGCTAGGACAACTGGTATCATTTGTACTTTCTGCTGTTCTACCTTCATAAGACTGCAACTGCCAGCAGCAGTGCTAAATACAACAGCTGCTGATTCTTGCCTGTGGAATTTAGTAAAATCATTAGGAGATAAATTAGAGAAACTAATCTAGATTCACTTGGCCTTTTGGAATATGTTACTCTAAAATATAATTATAGGAAATAATAACCATGCTATATCTAGAAAGTATATCACATCTCTGGAGAGGTCTCTACTCTCTCTGCATATTACAGTAGTGTTCTGATGTACTTAAAGTTAGATCATTCCTCTAGTCCCGTTTGTAAATCTTTTTTTAGGATCACTAAAGAAATGAGTTAGTGTGTTGAGAAGAGACTGAGATGAGAGCAAGGGTTTTGTTTTCTACTTCCTAGTGTAGTCAATAAAAATTGCCAAATTTTCCAATTCTGACATGCTGTTCCTATTGCTGTTGAATCTAAATGTCAAAAATATCATGATAAAACTTAAGCAACATTTATTTTTGCCTCAAGTAATATCTTCCATGCAGAGCCTCACTGAATGTTCTCACTGACTCTGAAGGAAAGTTGTTTCACCTTTCCTTGAAGAAAACAGAGTGTCAAATAGGTTATGCCATTTGCTTAATGTCTCAGAGATTAGTTTTGTTCAAAACAGTGAATCTTGTCAATTGATAATTTGAACATATGATTTTTAAGATAGTAAACACTGCCATTCTTAATAAAGTATTCATTATGTCTCAGAAGAGTTTTGAGTAAATTTAAATTTTCTTTTGCACTTTAAATCTTCATGAAATAAAATAATAGACAGTGTTTAAATCACTATAATATTGAGAACACCAAAATCATAATTTTGAACTTTTTCCAAATATTTCTTATTTAAATAGACAAAACAAGTTATTTCTATTACATTTTTACATCATTTTAATTGAAAAAGTTATTAATCTATGTCCATTTATTTAAGTTTTTTAAGCAATAGCCTTACTATGAAAAGCTGCTTTCTAAGTGTTATATTAAAGATGTGCCACCTTAAGAATTTTAACTATAAAATCACTATAAAATATAAATACTAAGATTGCTGAAGCTAGAGAGATGGCTTAGCAGTTGCAAGTTCTTGCTGCAGTTCTAGGGAAGTGAGTTTGCTTCCAGCACACATATCAGGTTGCTCATAATCACCACCTGTAACTCCAGATTCAGGAGTTCCAATGCCTTCTGGCCTTCATGAATCAGTTTTATTTCTTCATAAAGTAGTTAGCTATTATAAATACAGTAGTTATGAGATATATGTCCCTCAGTAAAGAAGGATAATTTCAATTATGACCAAGTTGTCCATTCCCATAGGCCAAACTAGTGAAGAAACTGTGAATGAATTTAAATTCTGAAGTAGGATTTGGGGTTCAAGACTGAAAGGCTAGTATGAGAGGGGTCTGTATCATTGAAGACTATCAGAGATAGTCATGTATATTCAAGGAAGTATAGACAATAAGATGTTTGCCTCTTCACACCAGGACCACACATTCTGGATATGTACTGGACTTTGCCAATCCTAGAAAGCTATGCAAGCTCTGACCACAGCACTGAGTATGAAAGCTCTCTTCTGAGACTTCTGAGGCATATCTCAGATGTACTGATCCAGGCTGGCCTCTATAACTGCAGCACAGTATTTTATAGTCTCTGATTTTGTCACCAGGGAAAATCAAGACAGCTTTCTTTTGGTTTTGCATTTTATTGGTTATTTTATTTATTTACATTTCAAATGTTATCCCCCTCCCTGTTTCCTCTCCAAATGCCCCTGTATTGGGCTGGATTTATGTGTCAACTAGATGCAAGCTGGAGTTATCACAGAGACAGGAGCTACTGTTGAGATAATGCCTCCATGAGATCCAGTTTTAAGGCATTTTCTCAATTAGTGATCAAGGTGGGAAGGCCCACTGTGGGTAGTTCCATCCCTGGGCTGGTAGTCTTGGTTCTATAAGAAAGCAAGCTGAGCAAGGCACAGAAAGCAAGCCAGTAAGTAACATCCCTCCATGGCCTCTGCATCAGCTCCTGCTTCCTGACCTGCTTGAATTCCAGTCCTGATTTCCTTTGGTGATGAACAGCATTGTGGAAGTATAAGCTGAACAAACCCTTTCCTCCCCAACGTGCTTCTTGGTCATGATATTTTGTGCAGGAATAGAAACCCTGACTAAGAAAAATTGGTACCAGCATAGTGGGGTATTCTTGTAACAACCTGACCATGTTTTGGGAAGGACTGTTGAAAGACTTTTGGAACTTGGAGCTAGAAGAGCCATTGAGATATTAAGGGCTCTGTGGGATGTTCTGTAGGAGCTTGGAAGATAATGTTGAGAACAATACATAAGATGGAGGCCTGGCTTGTAAAATTTCAGATGGAAGATTAAAGACTCTTATCAGGGCTATTGCTATTTTGATTGTGAGGAGTCTGTAGTATTGGTTAGCTGGGGCTGAAGAATCAGCAGTGATTAATAAAATACCAGTACTACTAAATCAAAATCTTTGCATTACTGGGATATTGATGCTTGTTAGCTGGAGCGAAGAAGTTAGTGGTGATTAAGAAGAGACTCACATCATTGAGGTGAGAGCTTCTGGGAAGTGTTTTCTGAGGACACAAAGAGGCTGTGTTCCAGAGATAGCCAAGGTTGTACTTCGTGCTATAGCTAGACTTGGTAACGTGTAAGAGTCACTCAGAGGGTACTGGTTTTGAAGGTATGAAGGGGTTATGAAGAGCAGCTGAGGCTCAGCACTATGAGAGGCCATGGAAGTCCACTGGTAAAGATGCAGCCTCAGTTACAGTTGATGGCCCAGGACTGAAGGGGTCATGCAAAGGAGGTGAGGCTTATCACCATGAAGAGGGTCTATGAGAGACTATTGGTGAAGCCTAGCAGCAGTGGAAGATAGCAGTGTTTTGGAGATGCAAGTACCATGAGATGACCACCAAGAATAGCAGCAGCAGTGGAGTACAGGCAGCTGGAGCCTAGAAGACAAGGTGTGTTCCACAAAGGAAAGGGCTGGAGACGTGACCCAAGCCATTGGGGGAGTCCAGAAGATCATGAGGTGGACCCCAGACATTGGATAGTTGGAGTTTGATTTTATTTTTGATTGTGACTGATATTTTTCCCTCTTGAAGGAAGAAAATATTTTAGTGGAGTCCACAGTTAACAGACTTTTAATTGTAAAAAAGAATTTGTATTTTAAAAGAGATTGGGTATTTTAAAGGGATTGAAATTTTAATATGTAAAAATTTGCAAAGACTGTGGTACTTTGAAAGTTATTTAGATCTTGGGGATGAATAAGAAAGTAAGGGTTGAAGCTTAATAGTGATGTGTTTGTGTGTCACGTTGACAAAGGGTCAATTTTACCAGCTGGTTTTGTGTGTCAACTTGACATAAGCTGGAGTTATCACAGAGAAAGGAGCTTCAGATGAGGAAATGTCTCCATGAGATCCAGCTGTAAGGCATTTTCTCAATTAGTGATCAAGGTGGGACTTACTTTAGGTAAGTAAACAGGAGCAGAAGTAACAGTGTCAAATTTATGAGACCATTAAGAATGCTGATTCACTATGTATTCTTCCCCTGCCTCACGAAATCATTAATATGCAAACATGTACCAAGTAAGATTCTCTGTGACTCAGGTCTCTGACAATCTCTAAAGAAGAGAGGTAGAGGCAGGGAAAGGGAGGAAGAGGAAGAAGATGGACTGAGAAAGTAAGCAGGGAAATATGTTCTTTGATAAGCTACTACTACTTGTCAGCTTTTGTTTCTGTAGCACAGATAAGTCTATCCCGATCAATGTAGCAATACTGTCAAGATATATGGACAACACAATTAACAATGAGATCTTCACATGTGACTTTACATATTTCTCCAGGGTCATCAAGAAATAAAAGTGTTCAAATAACATTTAAAAGTGAAAATAGTTTCAAAATTGTGTAGGTATACTTAAGTTTATTGAGTGACAATATTTTGAAACAGTGTTGAAATAGTTCCCATATAAAATTCATATTTTTTGAATGCCAGTATAAGACAACTTACAGACCTGTTTTCTACATCACTGGATATACCATCAGCTTCTAGAGACTGCTGATAATTCCAGAAAACCTAAGCATTCATCAACTTTTGATTTAATATATAGCACTTTCTGAAAAACATTGTAGAATGGTTGGTTTTTACGTCAACTTTCCACAAATTATAATCACCTAAGGAAGGAGCCTCCCATGAAGAACTGTCCAGACTGCTTTAATTAATGTGTAAAGACCCTCTGTGTGGGAAGCACTCTCTGATAACAGACCAGATAAATGACATGGAAGAGGAAGTTTAGTTACCCTTTTCTCATTTGACTTTCCCTTTGTATAACTGGCATTCTTTCTTACTACAGAGTTGATTTATGCAGTTCCTAATTCAGCTCTTCAGTCCTTCAGTGATATCAGACCAAGTATTTTCAGGCTTCTACCTTTAACACTAGGTCAACAGCTCTCCCGGAAACTTAAAAGTTTTGAGAGCGAGATTGGTACTGTGAAGATATCCAGCCTCAAAGACCAAGAAACCACTAGGATGAGTTCTCAACCTTTAAGGTATATGATTAATATTGTTACAATCTTAATGTATACCTATTTTGCATGCTCTCAATCTTCCTATTGATTCTATTCCTCCAGAAATGCCTAATACAGAGTATTAGTCTTGTGAGTATGCTGAAATAGAGAAATATTTTTGAAATATTTCTCAGACATATATCACACTAAAACCATCCACAATTTAATCAAATCACACATGTGATGAATTGTAATCCATGTTTAATTCACAATTCTACTATTAACTTTAATTGCTTTTGCTTCAAAACTATTTTAATCTATATCTTCAACACTCAACTTATTGTGAGTATTTTCTTTTTTAATTTATCTACTTCCCAAGAAAGGCTAGTACATGAAACTTCAATTACCATTATTTCAGCAAAGCATTTCTTATGGAGCATTGTTGTACAGCACAATCTCAGAAACCAAGAGAGGATTTTTAAGTATCACAAGTCTACCAATGTCTATTACTAACTAAATGAAGCATAAAATGAACAGATTCTCTTGAGCCAATTTCCCATATCACTGTTGCTAATACAGTAGGCATAATAATGAGCAGTACAAGACTGAAATTTAAAACATTAGCCAATACTGAAAAAAAGAACATGTTGCTTCCAATGATTTATTCACTCAGAAGAACATGAAATCTTGAGAGGACAAATCAAAGATTTTCATATTTTCTGAGATCATTCAAAGTCACAAGGGGACATTAACATTGATCATTTATTTTAAGTTAGAAAATAATTGACAGGGCCACAGGTATAAAATAAAAAGGGAAAGGAAAGGATTTGTCAGTCAATACATGATCGACTGGGGTGTGGTATTTCCCATTTGGTAGCTTCTTTGTTTTAAAAGAAACAATGTGTAACTTACTAATGCCATAATATAAAATAAATGGCAGGGCTCCGGAGTAAACCATTGTCCAAGCCGAGATCCTTTCTGGAAACTGCTCAAGAGAACGTTGTCATGTACTTTACTACATTGAACAGGTATGAAGGTCAGAGGATTTGAGTAGCCAGAAGTAATTGTAAAATATGGAAATCAGAAAAATATATAATAAATCATTGAAATTAAGAAAGTAAAACAATTCCAGAAATCACCTGAACTAACAACAAATTCCTGAAAGGATCAATGAGTTTAATAATGCCCTATATAAGTTCAACAAAGATAAAAACAAACAGTAATTAGCAAAGAAATGAAATATGGGTGGACCATTACCAACAATAAGATCATCAAAAGAATGATGGTAAATATTGGTGAAATGCTCAAAAATTTTATGACTGAATATTATTCTTTACACTGTTATCAATATCTGATATAGGAACATGTTCAGATGTATAGCCTTACAGATAAGTATATTCATCTAAGTATCTTTGGTCTACCATCTGCGACACCCACAGCAATGGTACCCTGCAGCAACAACCCCAGATCTTTTGATAAAACAATATGTTAATTGTGTCTAAAACATTTTGTAGTGATAAAATAAAACAGATAAGTACATACACATAAAGTACATATCTACACGTATATCTGCATACACAGACACATATATGTAAACACAAGGATACACACAGACTTACACACACACATGTACAATCACAAATGCCTACATATACATACACAGATATATACAAAGGCATGTGCAAACATAGAATCTCACACATGGATACATATATACAAATGCATATACACATGCACACACATACATGCATACAGAAACAAAGATACAAATACAGATATATAGACACATACTAACATAGGCATACACATATAAACTTGCACATACATATGCTTGTTTACAGAGATATAAACAGAGACATAAATGTACACAGTCACACAGAAACACAGGACCACATAAATGTACACAGATAAACTTGGACACACACATATGTTGTGATGGCAGTATATTTCAAAGTGGCATGGAAGCCAAGTTGAAGAGTTCTACTAGTCACATTCAATACAATTCAGATAATGAATTAAATACAACCATCCTTGCCCTCACTGTGGTTTGGAAAGATACGCAAAATTAGTGACATGAAAGTATGGTAAACTTGAAAACTTGAGTCATTATTGTGAGAACATCTAAGCAAGATGGGCAAGGGCAAGCTCTTCTGTGCAGAATAGTGGTTCAGAGTAACATACACAGGGCCTTATAGATAATGAAAGCAGATTTCCTCTTTCTGTCAATTACTTCCCAAAATCACAAGTAAGGATTTTCCTGATCTATGGGTTGGAATATATGCCGTGGAGTCTATTCTTTTTTTTTTTTTTTTTTTTTTTTCCTTCACAAAGCAAATAATATTGAAATAGTGAAATCAAGTATAAACCCAACAAAAATATATAAGTTATAGTCCAGTATCCCTCATGAATATACATACAAAAATTCTCAATGAAGTAGTTGCAAACTGAATACAAGAGATATAAAAAAATAATATTCCATGAACATCTGAACAACTGTTTTTTTTTTAGAAGACCATACTCCATATACAGGCTGCATGTTTTGGGATAGTCCCCCACTCCAGATGTTTGAGACCTACATGAAAACCAAGCTGCACATTTACAACATATGTGCAGGGAGGCCTAGGTTCAGCCCATGGAGGTAGATCTGTGTAGACTAGGTATGCTCCACGGTTGGTGATTCAGTCTCTGAGAGCTCCAAGGGTTCAGGTTCGTTTACTCTGTTGATCTTCCTGTGCAGTTCTTATCTCCTTAGGGCCCACAATCCTTCCACCTATTCTTCTTTAAGAGTCCTCAAGCTCCATCCACTGTTTGGCTCTGGATGTCTGTATCTGTCTGAGTCAGCTGCTGGTTAGAGCCTCTCAGAGGACAGCTTGCCCCTGTCTGTTCTCAGGCTGGAGGTTTAGATCCTGGGAGCTCTGGTTGAATCTTTTGATACTCGTTCTAAAAAGGACAAAAGCACCCTCACTTTGATCTTCCTCCTTCTTCTTGAGTTTCATGATTCCACCTCACACCAGTCAGATTGGCTAAGATCCAAAACACAGGTGACAGCAGATGTTGGCGAGAATGTGGAGAAAGAGGAACACTCCTCCATTGTTGGTGGGATTGCAAGCTGGTACAACCACTATGGAAAGCAGTCTGGCGATACCTCAGAAAATTGAACATGGTGTTACCTGAGGACCCAGCTATACCCCTCCTGGGTATATACCCAGAAGATATTTCAACATGCAACAGGGCCACATGCTCCACTATGTTTATAGCGGCCTTATTCATAATAGCCAGAAGCTGGAAAGAACCCAGATGTCCTTCAACAGAAGAATGGATACAGAAAATGTGGTACATTTACACAATGGAGTACTACTCAGCCATTAAAAATAATGAGCTCATGAAATTCTTAGACAAATGGATGGAGCTAGAAAATATCATCCTGAGTGAGATGACCCAATCACAAAGGAACACACATGGTATGCACTCACTGATAAGCGGATATTAGCCCCAAAACACACAATACCTAAGATGCAATGCATAAACCTCGTGGAGTCTATTCTTAATAGTGACATTTTCTAGTATCAAGATTTCAAATCCCAAGGCAGCATCTTGAAAAAACGAAGAGTATAGTGGATGGTTGTACTACACAGGAGCATGTTACCACACTCAGCTCACATCTGACTGAAACAACAGGACTAAGGAAAAAGTTATTTGGTTGTTTTGGGCTGGACTAAAAAGAAAGCATCAATTACTAAGTAAGAAAGACTTTCTTCCAACCATGAGCTCTTGTTCTAACTTGTCCCATAACAATTGTGGTCATAAACACCCAGGACCTAAACTCATTGGATGTACAATTCATCTTCTCTTGCCAAACTTGGAAGTAAGGAGTTGGTAGAAAAAGTGAGCTATTTTCTTATCCACTACACAATTCAAACTGCCTTTAAAACAAACATAGAAATATTGCCAAGCATTCCTAACAGTGAAATGTTCTGAGACCACATATTTCTTGTATGCAATCAGTGTGTAACTCCCTTCCCTCTCAAAAAATATTTTTTTTATCTCATTTAACATTGCATTTACTTTGCCTAGAAATTTGTCAATAAAGAACAAGCTTTCTCTCTTTTTTATTTTGTAAATTCTTTCTGTTTTTTTTTTTTCAATATAATCCACACTTGCTAAAATCAGCCTGTCAGAGCCATCAAGAAATTAGTTTGTAAGATGAAATTGGTGCATGGCACAGAAGACAGCCCACAGTTAGTCCAGGCAATGAAGAAACACAGCATGTTTTCTCAGAAACAGCTGCTAGCTCTCTTATTGCTTAGCACATTGGATAAAAAAGGATAAACTTGATCTGATGCCAATCAATGTGTTTTGTCTTCTGGTGATGTGTGGCATGCATATTATATAGTCTAGCAAGACCATCCAGTCACAGATTTGAAGATGGATAAATGCTCCCTTAGCGAGGGTCAAAATAGAGACAGCCTATTGACATTGTTGTACTGACAAGACAATCCTGGGAAGGCATCACCAAAGAAAGTGGGCTGCAGTCATGAACACAAATATCTGTTTTCTCAGAATGCTGCAAAAATTGTTATGAATTAGATACCCGCAACAACAGAAACTTATCTTGTCAACATTGTACAGTCTGAAAGCCCAAGATTAAGATACCTTTCACACATACCCAGGTAAGCCCTTTCTTCTGAGAGTTCTGGACATACATGTTTCCTGAGGCCCTCATAAGGTCTTTCCCTGAGAGTTGTAAATGGACCTGGAGGCTGATGAGCAGGCATGTGAGAATAAGAGGCAGAGACATAAAGAAATCTAGCTTTCTGTTCTCCAGCCCACCAATCATGCCAGCTTAGAACACTTTCCTGACATGCAGAACCTCTTTAAAACATGTTTTAGACATATAGTC
Organism: Mastomys natalensis; assembly: GCA_021653895.1. NCBI lineage: Eukaryota > Metazoa > Chordata > Mammalia > Rodentia > Muridae > Mastomys > Mastomys natalensis. The sequence continues at coordinate 391,089 of JAJTUV010001277.1, forward strand.
ACCCTTGAGGACAGCTAGGTCAATACCTGACTCAAATATGACAGTTGAGAAAATAAAATTGTGATGATATTCACCATCTACAAAATATTCCTCCAATTCTTTCCCGAATGGACACATTAGAAGGGTAATCAGTAAAAAACATTACTGGATAACTATTCTAATTTGGAATTTTCAGTAGGAATTCTATTTCTTGTTATAAATAAAATGTATGGTCTGTATGCCACATTAACTAAAAACTGATTTATTTCTAAGATTCACTTATTTATTTTCATACTTTTGGTAAAATATAATTGCATTATTTTCTCCTTTCAACTATTTTCCTCCACTTTTTCCCAAATCCCCTCCTTCCAATTCCTTATAAGTTTCTCTTACTCTCAAATTTATGTCCTATTTTCCTTCAATTCTTATTCATACATGTGTAGATAGATAGATAGATAGATAGATAGATAGATAGATAGATAGATATAGATATAGATATAGATATAGATATAGATATAGATATGATAGATATAGATATTACTTAACTTTCTGAGTCCATTTTATTATTTATATGGGGTTTTATTGCTGACTTTGTATTGGACAATCAATTAGAAGGCTCACCCTGGGCAAAGAGTAATTCTTCTTCTCTAGGCAGTGATTAGGTTGCCTGCTTATAGTTCTTTGTGTTGGGATTCCATAAGATCACCCCAACTTCTGTGTTAGCATTTGTAATGATTTGAATAAGAATGGTCCTTATATGTTTATATATATTGAATGCTTAGTCAAAGAAAGTAGCACTATTGTAAAGGATTAGGAGGTGGGGCCTTGTTGGAGGAACTATGACTGGGATTGAACTTTGAGGTTTCAAAAGTCCATGCCAAGCCTGGTGTCTCCCTTTCTGCCTATAGATCAAGATATAGCTAAGGTACTGTTTCAAAGCCTCCATGCCAACAACATCCTCACCATGATGACAATGGAATAAACCTATTAATCTGTGATCAATCCCCAAACTAAATGCTTTCTCTTATGATAGTAGACTTGGTTTAAGTGATTCTTCACATCAATAGAACAGTGAGTAAACTAGCTTTATAATTAATCTAGCTTTTTTCAGATCTTGTTTTTATAAGATCTTGAGGTACCATTTCACAGTTAACATTAGTATTCTTCTAGCTCTTTGTACGCTATTCTTCCATGGTGTTCCCTGAGGTATGGATGTAGGATCTGTGATGTAGATATATCCATTGATGTTTAGCTCTTCAATAATCCATTTATTTCTATATTATGTATTCAAGAGTGTTTCCCAAGATGGTATCTACTGTAAGAGAAGCTTCTTTGAAAAATGATGATAGCAACATGTATCCGTGGGATTGAGAGGTATATATTTTTATCTGTATGATTTTTTGCATTAATATAATATAAAATATAATATTAATATAATATAATATAATATATATAATATAATATTTCTGTGATACTTATGGAGGCCATACGACACTATTGAATCCATGGAACTGGAGTTACCAGTGATGAATTATTGTGTGTGTTCTGGGATTCAATCTCTGGTATTCCTGTAATAGACTCTTTCACCACTGAGCCATCTTTCATTCCCTCATGCAAAACAATGCTAATTTTAAATAAAAATTTAAGTTGACATTATTTATTTTAATAACCTTATATTAAAATAAAAATTATAATGTTCATTTGACAAAGGGAAAGCTGCTATCTACTGAAAATTATAGAAAATTATCAAATTTAGAGTTGGTTATAACATGAAGCACTTTAGTTACTGAAACAATAGTATGTCTCATTTCAATTAACTGGAGGATTTGTGTTATTTAATAGACAGAGGAAAATTCATTCAGGCTATTAGAAAAAATGTTATAAGTAAACCTAGTGCAAAGATTGCCATGAGTCTGGCCTATGCAAAATTACACAATGATCACTTCACTAAGTCAGTGATAAAAATCTATCAATACCCATTTCCCTATTTTAGAATATATTATTCTGTGTCACAATAATAATCATGTAAGAACTTTGGAGGAATCCAAATTCAAATATGTTCATGAAAATCTTTACTAGAATAAACACTGTGTCAACAGAATAACAGATAAGAAAGAAGTAAGTATCAAAGTAAAAGCTGTCTTTTCAAGAACTCTGCAGAACAAGCTCCAGGAGTAGCTGACCCACCCAAAATAGACACTAAGATTTTTTTGTTGTTTGTTAGTTTGTTTTTCTAAAAGTTTGTTGTGGTATTTTGGTTCCATTGTTTTTTTTTTGTCTGTTTTGTTCTCTTTTTCTTTCTTTTATTTTAGAGCAAAAAAGAATATTAATTTTGGTAAATAAGGATGTGGGGAAGATCTGGGTTAAAGATAGGAGGGAAAGCATGATCAAAATTTTCTATGCAAAAATAATTTTTTAAATAAAAAAAGAAAACATATATATTAGAAAAAGGTATATACAAGTTTAGGTTCGTATAGGTCCATTAACCCTGAGATGTTGACAATAATACTTGAATATCCTGTGTTCTTAGGCCAACTGTAAGTAGCAAATTAAAAAGAAATGCACCAATTACCAGGAGTTAATCACTGAATTTGAAATACATGGAGATAGGTTTTTAGATTAGAGATAGGTATTTAGATTCAAAGAGATATTTGATGCACAGGATTATACATTTGTTTCCAGATAAAATTGATATTTGGTTTTCTAATATTCAGCATGTGTTTTTTATTTATTGAATACTCTTCTAAAGTGTTTTTCTCATGGTAGGAGATATTTAGTATTTCTACTCAATGTTTTACATCAAGCTATGGTGTGTCACTTTGACTCTGAGTGAAGTGGAGAACCAAATTACATTAGAAGGAGTTGCTTTAATGCACGGAATCATTTATTGAAGTATTTGAAAAAAAACCTATTTAAATGAAGAAGTTTGGAAATGACGTTTGAATAACTATAATTTTAATAATTTTAAATGATAGAAGTTATTCTGAAAGTTCAGATTCTCTATGTCATTAGTAAAACTTATCAAAAAAATACTGATAGAAGTGAGTAGGTATCTTCTTTAGATGATCCAACATACAGAACTATAGACAGTTCAGGAATGCTGAAAGCAGGAGAAACAGTCTTCCCCCGAGAAGAAAAGATCAACTCGTTATTCAATAAAAAATAGAAAGCCTTGAAAACAAACATACAAGAAACATTACAGAGACTGAGTGGCTGCATTTATTTATATATTGAGAAACATATGTATATACATAAAATATATGTTTGCAGCAATATATGTTTGTTTATTGATAAAAGTAGCCATGAGATTTAACAGAGAGCAAGAGGGATATGCAAAGGTTTTAGGGAGAGGATATAGTGTAATTCTATTAGAATGCCAAGAAGGAATTTTGAAAATATAATCTCAAAAAGGAATTTTTCATTTATTTAAAAAACATAATGAGTATACTTCTCAATAGTATGTGCACTAGTTATGGCTAGTCCATATAAGACTGTTTCTAGTGTCCATAAGACTACTAAGAAATGAATGATGATCGTACAGACTAATATTAGCACATCTCCATCACACTCTGATGCTCTCTTAGGAAGTCCTAAAAATAAAATTCATACTGTGTACCTACTCACTCTATCTTCCTTCTGTGATAGAAAACGACATTTTATACACAGATGCACTGTTACACATACAAACTCAAAGTTGGGGAATCTTATTTTTATCTGGAAAAAAATAGCATTTTCAGAATGATTATTTTAAAAAATAAAAGTATTTTTAATTTTGTCTATGTATTTTTCTTTAAAAGATTCAAGTCATATGTAATTCATGATTCTAATTACTACTGAAAACTTTGTCATTTATTTTTGGATAGAAAGATTTAAAAATAATATGCCACATAGAGTCTCTTTCAATCTCTATAGTTTCAGTCATTGCAATTAGTGTTTTATTACCTCCAGTATTTTAATTCCTACAGTTTCAACCATTACATTTAGTGTTTTATTACCACCATCTACACCTGAAAGAAAGCTCCAATGCAAGAATATAGTTTTAAAACTTCCCCAATATTTTTGTATTTTGACCAGATGCTCAGAAAAATGGCCTCAGTGAGCATAGAGTGAGACCACAGGGACTTGATTTACCTGCTTGTGCACAAGCCATGTGTCTGATTAAAGAGGAAATGGTTAGGGAGGAAAAAGGAGTTCAGGAAGAAAAGCAGGCTATTTCTGTGGTTGCTCCCTACGGCCAGGAAGATATGAACCCAGGGTCCAACGAGAAACTTGATCAGTGTCACAGCTGGAAATTCTGAGCTTCAGTTCCATAAACTGTTCATTTTTGTGCAACCTCAGAGCAAGTCAGGAACACAAATGTGCCCAAAGCGACTATCTCTGCACTGGACACCAGCTGTCTTATATTGTGATCAGTGTCTTCTGAAAGGAAAAAAAAATGAGCTTTGTTTTTTAAAACAATCATTTTGAAAATGCCATTTCTTTCCAGATAAAAACAGAAATCCTAAAATTTGAGTGTGACAATTACCAAATAATACTAAAATATAATATTTAATCTGTTGTGTCAGAATTTCATACTTACATAAAGTACTTTCATCAAATCTACCTCTACTCCCCAATCCAACTGATTCTGCTCCCTCCATACATTGGTAAACTTCATGTTCTCTTCATTTTTAATTTTTTCGTAACTCACTGAGAGCTACCACTGCTGCTGGTATGTTTACAGTTGTAGGGACATTTGCTGGAGCATAGTCAACCTACCTGGGGCACATATCTAAAGAAAGCCTGCTCTTCGACTCAAGCATCAATCAGCTGCCTATGGCTACTCGGCTACAGGTGAACCACCTCCCCCACCCACCCCTATCATGGAATTTTGATTGGTTTCCTCTTTTATAAATCTTGTAGTGTTTTAAAATATCATTTGTACTAACATTTGCCAAGAAAATTTAGGTCTTGCTATACGTGTTAATATCTCTCCATTACTAAATAATATTGCATTTACTTCCATCTTTTCATCAAAATTATTGTCTAAATTGTTGACAAATTCTCCCTGTTAGCTTTGACATGACCAGCAAGTACAGATGACTATATTATATGACTATAATGTGAGTTATAATTTCTGAGCTTGCACAGGAAGGCAGCCCCATACTACCTGTTTTGTTTAGCAAAGAAGTAAAGACAGAAAACATGCGAAGTTATATAGGAAAGAGAGAGGATAATGCTGATTTACCTGGTTAGCATTTCATGATGTTTGAGGTATATTTTTCTGTCTTTCTCTACAGTTTGCCCATAAAGTCTGCTTTATATGAAGGTAGTGTAGCTGCTCTTCTTTTAGTTTCTGTTTCCACAGAACATTTTAATTTTTTCTTTACCTTAACCTATATGTGCCTTAGAGGTGACAGGAGTGTCCTATAGACAGGGCAGAATTGAATCTGGTGTCATATCCACTCAGCCACTATTCATATTTGATTAGATTATTTGATCCAGTTATGCTCAAAGTAGTTGTCAGAAGTGAGGAGCTTCTGCTGCCATATTTCCTTTTCCTGTCTAGAGATCATTTTTCCTTTCTCCTTTATTCTCCATTTTTTCTACAATATTCTCACCCAGTTTTTTCATTGTTATGGTTTGATTCCCTGGGGTCCCGCTTCTGTGTTTGCATAGGCAGGAGCATATGTATTATAATGTTTTTGCTTTGTGGTTAACATCATTCTTATAACAAATTACAACATTGTTAAGGCTGATTGCTTTGAAGAAAGGACACTAAAATTTTCCACATTTTTGTCTTTATTCTTAAAACATATGAACCTTAAGAACATATAAAATATGATTATATCTGACTCTGCTGAATTACTTTGGTTTAAATAATGATTCATTTATGTACTTATATTTGAATGCTCTGTCACCAGGGATGGCACTATTAGACAAATTAGAAGATGTGGTCTTCTTGAGAAAGTATGTGACTTGGGGTGGGCTTTAAGGCTTCAAAAGCCTGTGCCCATCTAATGTCTCTCCCTCTGCTTGCAGATCAGCATGTAGTTCTCAGTCACTCTTCCAATGCTATACTTGCCACCATGCTCGCTGCCATGATGTTAATAGACTGACCCTCTGAAACTGTAAACAATTCCCAATCAAAAGTTTTCGTTTATAAGAAGTACTATGTTCATGATGTCGCTTCATAGCAACAGAACACAGACTCCCATCTTTCCACCAAATCTCTCAACATCATCCTCAACATTATTCGCTCCCAACATCATGATTTTTCCTCCTCCTCCTCCTCCTCCTTCTCCTCCTCCTCTCCTCCTCCTCCTCCTCCCTCCTCCTCCCTTCTCCCCCTCCTTCTTCTCCTCCTCCTCCTTCTCCTCCTGCTCCTTCTCCTCCTCTTTCTCCTGTTCCTCATCTTCCTCCTGTTCCTCCTCTTCCTCCTCTTCCTCCTCCTCCTCCTTCTCTTCCTCTCCTCCTCCTTCTCTTCCTCCTCCTCCTCCTCCTCTTCCTCCTTCTCCTCCTCCTCCTCTTCCTCCTCCTCCTCTCCTCCTCCTCCTCTTCTCCTCTCCTCCTCCTCTTCTCCTCCTCCTCCTTCTCCCCCTCCTTCTCCCCCTCCTCCTCCTCCCTCCTCTCCTCTTCCTTCTCTCCTCTCTTCTCCGTTCCTCTTCCTCCTCCTACTCCCTCCTCTCTCCTCCTCCTCTTCCTCCTCCTCCTCTCTTCTCCCTCCTCTTCTTCTCTCCTCCATCCTTTGTTGTAATTCACTAAATTAAGTTAGAGGTGCCCATGTTTACATGGTGTGTGACCATTCACTGGAGCATTGGATCCTACCAGGAAAGAAACTATCAACTATCATAGCTATTTAGAAAGAGTGAGTGGGTCATAGCAATCATCCATCTCCGCTGTGAGTTTTGCTGGATTGATCTTGTGCAGGAGTGTGCATTAACCACTGCTGCTGTCAATTTATGAATGTAGTAGGTATGTAGTGTACACGAAAATATCTTTATAGTGCTCTTACCCATCTTCTGCATTTTACTTCTTTCTATCTTCCTCTTTTGTGACATACTTGAGCCTTGAGCTGGAGTTTACATGGGTGTCACACTTTAAGATTAGCACTTCAATGTCTTATTCTTAGCACTTTAACAAGTCATATATCCTTCCACTAATTTCTGACCACTGGGGAAAAACCTTTTGTAACTCAGTAGCTCCTATTTATGGGTATACATGTAAATATTTAAAAAGCAGTTTGACAACCTGAGCATGTAGCAAATAACTGTAGCAGGTTCCATCTTAGAGCCCATGACTTTCATTGTCATGGCTTGTCATCAAGAATAAACTGCCAGGAATAAAATTGACTTCTGAGAGTTATGCCTCAAATCCAGTAAGAAAGAACTTAGGTACCCACAATATTCATACTACTATTGCTCCATGCTCCATGGCCATACTCCTCTACATGGATAGCATTGTAGCATTCACTATCTAGTGCTGGAAAAGACCATGGGTAATTGTTCTCTTTAGTAGACTTCTGTCACTATGGAAGGGAAGCAGTGTGGAAGATCCCTGGTTGGTTTGTCATTTATTTCTCTATGACTTTCAGCCAAAGCATGAGATTTCTTCAGCAGTGTTTTCCCTTTCCTTCAGATGGAATTCATAAATGATTTACATATTACTATTTCAGTATTATATTCCACATGTAGCTTGCATTTGTTTTCTGTAGAGTTTCCTATTTTCAGAAAATAATATCAGTAGTATCCCTTCCTTTTATCCCTAAGAACTCTTTGGACACATACACACAAGTCTGTGTGTGATAAGCTCTGTTGTATCTGGTTTTGTTTGTTTTTGTTTTCTCTTTGTTTCTTTTGTTGAGAAGACTTTATCTTTCCTTTTCTGAATGGAAAATTTTCAGCACATTTCTCTGTTGGCAGTTATTTTCTTTGCTTTTTTTTTTTTTTTTTAATGTTATCCCATTTTCTCCTTGCTTGTAAGGTTTCTGATGAGATATCAGTTGCTATGGCTGTGCAACCTTCTTAGAAATTACTGTTCTCTCTCTCCTGCTGATATCAGAACCATTTGGGGGAGGGGGCTTCCAAAAATCTGACTGTGCTAAAATATTTATTTATATAATTATCTGAATTTAATATAATGAGACCAATCACCTTCCTGAACATATATCTTTTGCATACATGTAATGTTTTTAGGTTTGATAATTATTCTGCTGTTATTTTCTGAAATTTATCTTCTATCCCACTTCACTTTTATCTCCTTGAACTCTGATAATATGAATGCTGCAGATAGGACTTTGTCAATAAGTTCTGGAAGGTTTGTCCTTTTCTCTTTAAATTCACTTGTGAGTTTCCAACTATTTGCCTTGAAGATCATAATTTCTTCATAACAAATATTTTTGTAGATATTTATAGTTATGGTTTTAATTTCTTCTCATTGTACGTTTCCATTATTATTGAGAATAGAATTCTACTCTATATAATATAACCTAACAATACTTACCCTCTCCTCCTCCTCCCAGTTCCTCTCTCCTCCCATCCAGATCTACCACCATTCTGTCTCTCATTAGAAAACAAACAGGCTTCTAATAGATAATAATAAAGAAATCTGATATAATAAGATAAAACAAAGAATTGAAAACCCTGGGATTGGTCAAAGAAACAAATAAACAGAAGGAAAAATCCCCACAAGAGGCAAAAGAAACAAATATAGACCCAGAGTTCCACTGAATCTCCTAGCAACACTAACTAGAAGTGATAATTTAATTTACTCACAGGACCTATAGGATAAAAAGACAGAAAAATGGTATGTATATAATTTATATACCATAAATATATACACATACATACATATACATATATAAAAAATTAGGATAAAATTTTTAAGAGAATTTTTTTTAAAAAGCCCTGCTAGGACAGTGACCCTCTACAGATGCCCTTGAGTTTGTTTTCTGTTACCTATCTATTGCTGGCCGTGCAGCCTGTTTTTAAGAGTGTTGTTTGTTTGTTTGTTTGTTTGTTGTTGTTGATTTTTTTTAATCTTCAGTGATAATTCCTGGGAGAAACTAAATTTTCGTTTGTAAGTAGTTTTCAATTAACAACATTTGTAGGTTATTTAAGGGCCTGTGTCTGCCTCTCTTTCCAGTTCTAAGACCCCATCTGGTCCAGACCCTCTCAGGCCCAGTGCATGTTGCTTCAGACTCTGCATGTCATGGGTGTGCCATGCAGATTCAGAGGACTTATTTTCTTGATGACCACCTTGCACTCTAGCTCTTCACTCTCACAGTCTCCTCTTCTGCTGGGTTCACTGAGACATCACATTTGGGGCTGTGTGTTCTAGGGTCTCTCACTCTATGCATATTGTCTGACTGTGGATAACTGTGTTTGTTCCAATCTATTGCAGAAGGAACTTTCGATGTTGATGGTTGAGCAACGCACTTATCTTCCAGGGATTCAGTTCACTAAGAATGATTTTTTTAAAAAGTATTTCATTCACTTTTTCTTTTGAATTAACTGATTTTTTAATAGCTGAGTAATATCTACCATGATGTGAATTTGGATTTAGAGAGGAGCCAGAGGTCCAATCTGCTGCTTCCTGGGAAGGGGTTGGGGGGCGAGTAGTGGCCTTGGCGTTCCTAGGTAATTCTGCACACAGCTGTAGACTGGATAAATCAATGGGTGGGGAAAAGAAAGGAATTTTGGGGGGAAGATCTGTGAGATACATTGGAGAAGGAGACAGGAAGAAAGAGGATACTTCAGGAGGTGCTCTGCTACAGAGCTGGAGATTAGATTTGGGGATTTTATTTGGAGAAGAGGAGCAAAATGTGAATATCTGAAGTTGGGTTACCTGCTTCCCTGGTTGGAGTAGCCTGAGGGCTCCATGAGGACCCTTGTTGTTTGTGAGCTGGGATAAAGAGATTTTGGGGAAGGAAGATTGGAAAGGAAGACTTGATTGATCCACTGAATGGGCGGCCATAGCAGGTGGTCTATTATATAGCTAGGGATGAGACAAGGGGATTGGTTGTGGAGAAGAGGAGAGAAGGGTGAGCTAAGGTCTGTAGTTTGCACAGCTGCTCCCCTGGATGAGGTGGCAAATGGGCCCCTAGGGTATCATCTCCTATTGTTAAGATTCAGAATTTTTTGTTTCTCTTAATCTGCCTGCAAATTTCTGATTCTCATAGTCCATATTTTCCATGTATTCTCAATTTGTTTCTTCATGTTTACTATAAACTTGCTGAAACCTTTTTATAAAGGTAGCAATTCTGAGAGGCAGATGTGGTGTGGTAGGTCTGCAATCCAATTTAATGCTGAGGCAGGATAATCTCACATCTGACACAATCTGTGATACAGTGAGATTCTGCCCCACCCTCACCCAAGTAAAACAAGGTAAAGATAATGTTATTTTAAAATGTTTTACCCACCTCTTTTTTTTTCAGTCACTGACTGCTAGCACTTTACATTGTGGGTTGGATAATGTTGTGGTTTCTCATTATTACTGATTATGCAATATGACAAATGAATTTATATTCAGAGAAATACTTATTCCAGATTTTTAGAGACTGGCTTTATCTGACATGTCCACTAAAAATTCAGCTTTTGTTGTGATTTGTAGATGGAAAGCATCTGGTATATTTCCTAGACTAGAGAAATCAGTGGCTCTTGTGACTCTCTGTCTTTCTAATTCTGAAACTGCAGAAGCTATCACAGAGGTAGGATGGAATCCACAACCACTGAATTGGAGAGCAACTGGGGTACACAAGTCCCACAACTGCTGAAGTCTACCTACTAATATGTCTTGCCCAGCACTTGATTCAGCTGTAGCTGGCTGGCAGCAACATGAACAACAGATTGAGTTTCTCTTGGGGATCTATTAATTCCTGCCTGACACCAGGGAAGGTTTAAAAGCTCAATCTAGTCTTCCCAGTACTATGCACTGGTATGGCAGGATTTTGGGGTCCCATTTAAACTCCTGTTCTCGATTGCTCCAGTAAAAACCTGCCTCTCTGCATGTAGTATTCAGGGAAATACTCTGCCAAATATTCAGGGAACAGTATTATGAGTAGCATGTAAGTTGTGTTTTTTTTCAAGGCATTATAAAGTCTACTGTAGTGGTCTTTTACCCGGTTTACTTCACTATTGTGAATAGATTTTCATGAATGGGTATTGTTCAAATTGATATTACTTTGAAAGGCAATTACTGAAGACTTTCTTGCATAATATTAGTCCATCTTTAATTAAGATATGTTTCAGCCTCATATGACTGCAGTAATATACAGGAGGAAGGAACCAGATAGGGAGAGCTTCATGTAGGGTATCATAAACGAAGAGAAATTTGTTCTCCTTTGTTCTTTTTGTAGGTGTTGGAATTTTAGTTTATTATTTTTGCTTTGGTTCTCTTAGAAATATATTGAGGCAAAGAGTAAAATTCACACAGAAAATCCTGAGTCTTAATGTTCTTTAGAGGAAAGCAAAATTGCAGAAAACAATTGCTCAATATAGATGTTGGTTTCTCACTGTTATAGGTGAGAGGTAGAATAGAACCTGTATCGTTTATTAATCAATGATTTGACTTGATATAATTCATGATAGTTAGAGACCCCAGGATTGGGGTTTATGATTATGCATAAGGATAAAGGAAGAAGAATCTTTATCTTTCATCAGGGCCAATATAGCAATCAGAAATGGAGTTCAAGCTAAATCATTTTTTTATACTGTCACATGGTAAAAAATAACCATTACATTTTACTATGTTGTCTATGATGTTACTATATCTGGATAACAATTACCTTCATTGTCTTAGCTTTAATCTGTGTCTCTACCTCATAAATAATTTTGATATAAATATTCTTTGTATTTTCTCTGGAACTTTCGTTATAGAACCTGGCATATATGAGGTTACTAATATCCAAACCCGCCTTTCAAATGGAATTTTCTAACATAGAAAATGCAGTATGAAACATCATACACCCCCCTCAACATCTACAATACTATCAGACAGCATAGAAAATTCATGATAAAGTAGTCAAGAACATTACTGGTTTAAGCATTCCTATATTACTATATCAACTCACTTTGCTTCCTGATATATCAAAAAGTCCGTTTCTAATGATTCAAACACAGTGTGCTGGCTAGTTTTATGTCTATTTGACATAAGCTAGAGTCATCAGAGAGAAGGGAATTTAAATTGAAAAGAATGTTTCCATATGACTGGACAGTAGGAAAAACTAGGGTATCTTCTTAATTAGTAATTGGTGGAAGACACGCAGCTTATTGTTGGTGTTGCTCTTCTTGGGCTGCTGGGCAGTGTCCTATAAGAAAGCAGTCTTAGCAAGTCATGGGGAATAAGCCATTAAGCAGCACTCCTCATTGACCTGTGTATCAGCTCCTGTCTCCACGTTCCTGCCTACTTTCAGTTCCTGACCTGAATACCTTCAATGATGAACAGTAATGAGGAAGTATAACCCAAATAAACCCTTTCCTTCCCAACTTCCTATTCATCATGGTGTTTCTTTTTCTTTTCTTTCTTTCTTTTTTATTGTCTCACTTTTTATTTTTATTTTCCTTTTCATTGGATATTTTCTTTATATTTTAAATGGTATCCCCTTTCCTGGTTCCCCACCAATATCACCTATCTCATACTCCAACCCCCTTTCCTCCATGAGGGTGCTCCAACACCCACCCACCTACCCGCTCCTGCCTCCCAGCACTCGCATTCTCCTATACTGGGGCATTGAGCCTTCACAAGACCAAAGGCCTCTTCTACCATTGATGTCTGACAAGGCCATCCTCTGCTACATATACAACTGGAGCCATGGGTCCCCTCCATGTGCACTTCTTGGTTGTTGGCTCAGTCTCTAGGAGCTCTAGGGGGTCTGCTTGGTTGATACTGTTGTTTGTCCTAAGGGGTTGCAAGCCCCTTCAACTCCTTCAGTCCTTTGTCTAACTCCTCCATTCAGGACTCCCGTGGTCCCCCTCACTTGCTCGGTGGTTTGCCTGCTCGGTGGTTGGCTGTGAGCTGTGAGCATCCAAATCTGTATTGGTCAGGCTCTGGCAGAGCCTCTCAGGAGACATCTATATCAGGCTCCTGTCAGCATGCACCTCTTGGCATCCACAACAGAGTCTGCCTTTGGTGACTGCACATGGGATGGATACCCAGGTGGGGCAGTCTCCGGAAAGCCCCTCCTTCAGTTTCTGTTCCACACTTTGTCCCTATATTTGCTCCTGTGAGTATTTTGTTACCCCTTCTAAGAAGGACTGAAGCATCCACACTTTGGTCTTCCTTGTTCTTGAGCTTCATGAGGTGTGTGAATTAATTGTATCTTGGGTATTCTGAGCTGTTAGGCTGATATCAACTTATCAGTGAGTGCAAATCATGTGTGTTCTTTTGTGATTGAGTTAGCTCACTCAGGATGATATTTTTTAGTTTCATCCATTTGTCTAAAAATTTCATAAATACATTGTTTTTAATAGCTGAGTAGTACCCCATTGTGTAAATGTACCACATTTTTTGTATTCATTCCTCTGTTGAAGGACATCTCTGGTTCTTTACATCTTATGGCTATGGTGTTTCATTATAACAATATTGACACCCAGCCAATATTTTGCTAAAATCTTTATAGTTTAATGATAAAAATCTTTATTTTTTATATTTGTTATTTATAATACGACCTTAGAAGCTTCTAATTGATATTTCTTAATTGAATTATCTAATATTTCCACCACAAATAGAATTATCTTGAGTTATGATAGAGGCAAGATAAAAGGTAGGAAAATTGTAAATATAAGAACTAAGCTAACAGCACATGAATGTAGGAAAACTACTAGTTAAGATTTTGCCTAGTTTATATAATTGGAATATTTTACATATGGTATACAACTTTCATTGATTCTTTCGTTCTTCTCCAAATATTATTACCAATAATATTACCAATTGGATATATTTATTATTTTTGACTTATCACATACAAAACACTTTTAGATGTTTTGTATTTCTTGTAGGCTGTCACTGTGAATGTGAAAGGGTTAATCAAGAAAACCATACAATGTAGACAGCTATCTGTGGCTCTAGGGAAAGGCCCACAAATAAAACTTTCCTTATCTGTCTTAACTTTCCAAGTGAATTTTTAAAAAGGAAGCCTAAAGGAAACTACAGAAAGAGAAAAAAGATAATTATTCTAAAAACAGATACAGGTATTTAGACACAATTGTGAAGATATGAACACTTTTGTTATTTCATATTAATTGTTCATTTTTATACTGAAAAGTAAATGCTAATTAATTATCAGATTTGTATTACATATTGTATATTTTTGGATTTTTAGTGGTACAATATGAAAAGGAAACTGTAATTGTTTTTATTGGGCATTCTGAAATCAGTCATGTTTACTTACATTATAAATGTCAAGAGAACAAGGGATGTGTTAATCATTTTCAGGCTGTCTGGCACATAATAGATATTAATAAATATTAGTTTAATGAATCGATTAATCCAGGTGAAAAGAAGGTTTTATCCCTAGGCAAATGTGGCATTTTATATTTTCAAAGTCAATAAATATGCTGCTTAATGTTTTTGACTTGTTTTCTGCTGAAAATTCTTTTTAATCTTGAATATGTAAATGAAACTTGTGTATAATTCAACAAAACAAATCCCATAAGAACAAAGATTTATGTATTTGAAAGAGGTTATGGGGGAAAAAAAACTTCATGAATAGTTGTTTTTAAAAAAACTAATTGTTTTTGTTGAGCAATTCAAAGGGAATCAATCACAAACTGACAGGGAACCATATGTTCATCTTTGTTGAATGTAAGCAGAAAACATTATTTTTTAAACATGAATATGAAGAGAAACAAAAATGATAACCCTCCTAACACAATATTTTCAGGGACCTGCCACAGAAAAGTATACCAGTTAGTAAAATAACTGATTGCAATGGAAATCCAGAATACTCATTTCTCAAAAATATAATGAAAAATACATCTTTTTATCTCACACTACATTGTTTGTTTGAAACCATATGCATCAAGGAATTGTAAAAACTGCCCTATATGCTCAGTGCTCTCACTGTCAACCTAAGATTGCACAATGTTCACCAAGGAAACATTGAAAAATAATGCCCGAATGAGACAAAAAATAAATAAATCTATAGAATCATCTTTTCTTAATTTCTTCTGCAAAACCCATTCAGAACATAAGATTCATATTGCTTGAAATTTTAGTAAAACTACAAATGAAGATGTTTTCTTTTTGTAGGCTCTCTTCTCTCCCCTCTCTCTCTCTCTCTCTCTCTCTCTGTGTGTGTGTGTGTGTGTGTGTGTGTGACTGTGCATGTTTTCCTTCTTCTGTGTATCTGTGGCAGTAGTTGCCCTTTGCAATGTCATTTTCAATTAAATTCTACTTTACTTATAATACCATTAAACTAAATTAGTAATATGATACTACTAGAAGGAGAGAAAATTTAAAATATCAATACTACTTATTTTTTTAATTGAAAATAGTTTCTTCTTTCATATAATATATTCTGACCTCAGTTTGCCCTCCCTCCACTGCTCCCATCCCCCCACCTCTCCTGTCACCCAGATCCACTCTCCCCTCATTTCTCTTGAGAAAACAGCAGGCATCCAAGACACAATAACCAAATATGGCAAAGCAAGGTACAATAAAACAAAGCAAAAGCCCTCAAAAGCTGGAATAGGTAACCTAACAGGAGGAAAAGAATGTGTAACTGCCAAACACTATCAAGTTTGCTTTGCAGTACTGCAAAGAAAATAATAAAGAAGAAGAGGTGTAAGGTTGAGGTGGTAAGGAAGAGCAACTTGCAGATTGGAGTGATTTTCTAAGTGTTCCTACTGAATGTTCACACTGAACCTTCTCTTAGCTGGAAGTTGAGAGCTGGATCTGGAGGCCACATACACACAAAGGCAAGGGACTTCATTGAGAGGAATAAATTTAAAGAATGAATACAGGTAGAATCCTGAATTAAAACCTAATAGTTCACTAGTATACATTCAATTTGTATAATTACATTGTATAATCAGCTCTCCAATTGTGGAAGATTTGAATCTAGAAGACAGTTTAATATCTATAGCTGAAAATGATTTTTTAGTAATTATCCGTTAACCCCAGCTGTGCATCAAATAAATTCTTATTTGATAAATAAACATTATAAACAGATTGTTCATATCAGATAACATACTACACAACTGTGAAATGTAAGTTTTCAAGCAGGATTGTCTTAAATGTATTAATATAAGAGTTACTATAATATCCATTGAAGTAACAGTTTACTAAGAATCTATATATAATGTGTTCTTTTTAGGAACGTTTTTGCATTATTATTCATTAGACAGTACATTGCTCAGACGTTTGTTTAGGAATTTGGGAACTGCCTTCCTACTTATAATATTTAAAGTAATACATCATTATTGTTTTTACTTATGTGTTATTTTTATATGTAGATTTAGAAATCCATGGAGACAGGATAAAGGATACAACATAATTTTAAACAAATATAATATTATTTTTACATTTATAATCAGTCTCTTAACAAGTCATTTAAGACACTGTAGGGGAAAAGTATGTTGATTGTTTTTTCTTCATTTTGTCTTCCATAGTAGCCAACCTATAGGCTATTTTTTCTTATTTTTGTGTGTCCTTTATTTCTCATTTTCTGTCATCATGTAGCTAGATTCGAACCATCCTACCTCAGTGTCAGAGCCACAAGGATCATGGCTGTTAGTTTGTTCTTCAGTTTTCATACTCCTCTATTTTATCAGTTAGTTCTCCAGCATTCTACTACCACAAGAAACGTGAGGTGAGTTTAATATTTCAACCAACGGCTTGTAGTTTCTTTTTGTTTAAGAATTCCAAATATCTGTGGATTTTTTTTCCCCTTAAGTTTGAGGTATTCCTTGTTTTACACATTTTTCACAAGTGCACGTCTCATTTAACTATTTCTGTTGAAGGACTCTGCCAAATCCTCCACATGTCACAACCTCAGAAGCCTCTAAGTCTAGTCTCAATGTTCCTTAAAACACTTTTCTTATTTTCAATTTTCTAGAACATCAAATGCAAGAGAAATTCTGTCACCATATGCTTCTGGAACAGCAAGTTTTTATACCAGTCTTCTCTTAGGTTCATTCCCATTGCTTCTTTCTTGTAGAACTATTCCATTTCAACAACTTTAAATTGTTCACTAAACATTTCCATTTGTGTTGTTACCACTTTGAAGTATAAAGCTCTCTTTCATTTGTGTTCTCATTTTACATGGGATTTTCATTGCAAAGAAATGTCTTTTAAAACTCTAGAATCAGTATTTCTGGTTCACAGAAAATATTCTCTTTTTTTCCCAAATAAATGTTGCTTTCACTAATGATGATTATCTATTTAAGTGAATTAATTCTACATATTTGTTTATTAGTTAATCTCACTTATCTCAGGTGTTCTTCTACTGTTTCAAAGCATGGAATATTTAATTGTTCTACACTAACAGGATGTCAAGGCAATTTTAAATCACATATCTGTAATCAGACTTTAGTGATGTTGATTTCTATCCATCATAGCTGATTTTTCAGCTTCAGAGGAAAAGAAACCACACATTCTCTATATAAACTATCATACAAACTACTATGATAGAGTCTTCACTTCTCTGTGAAACTTCATATGAAAGGTCTCCATCATTTACAGCTCAATTACCATGTTTTTTTTTTTCCAATTTCCCACAATAGTTGACTTAGTTTCAAGTACTTAACGGGCTTTAAAGCTCAAAGTTCTAAACATGTCTACAATCCTCCAAGAAAAATATGGTTAGGTCTATCACATCTACTCCTACATTTTGTCCTAGGTTTTTTGGTTTTTTTCTATTACTGAGGCTTAGGAAAAAAATCTGAAAGCAGGAGTGAAAAGATTATAAGAACCCAAGGTCAGGAGGACAAGAGCAAAGCTGTATCTTCTGGATATAACAGAATCACAGCGCTCATTAACTCATAACAGCTATGTTTGCTTGTACAAGACACACATAAGGTGAAGCCAGTCAGTACTCACAGAGTGGCAAGGGGCTCATGAGCTACAACCATGCATGAGGAACTATGTGATAGTTTGAATATGCTTGGCCTATGGAAAGTGGCACTATTATAGGAGATGTAGTCTTATTGGAGTAGATGTGGCCTTGTTAGATAATGTGTCACTGTGAAGGTAGGGCTTTGAGGTCTCATATATATATTCATATATAACTGGCCAATGTGATCCATGGCCAGTGTGATCCAGACCCTCCTGCTAGCTGTCAGTCCTTTTCTAACAGCCTTCAGATGAAGATGTAGAACTCTTGGCTTCTCCAGCATCAAGACTGCCTGCATGATGCCATGTTTCTCATCATTGTGATAATGGGCTGAGCCTCTAAAACTGGAAGCCAGCTCCAATGAAATATTTTCCTTTATCAGAGTTCCCTTTCTCATGGTGTCTTTTCACAGTAGTGAAATGCTAAGACAAGCTACTAGCAGGAGATGGTTTCTAGAGGATGGCAAAATCAATTTTCTTTGAGGATTGATAGGTGTACCAATCTTCAGTAGATGGCCCTTCATACTTGAGTGTATGGGATGCAGAAATTGGAGTTAATGATTCTTAAACAAACAAACAAACAAATAATAAAAGCTGTGGGGGAATATGGAGATGAGCTGGATATTTTACAAGAAAGATGTGTCTGCTCTGCCCCCACATCTTACACCTGCTACTTTGTTCTGGAGGCTGACTTTATGAGGGTACTCTGTGAAGAGCAGCATTTTGAGGAGCAGTCATCTTTCACTCTGACAAGTTGCGGTTTGGGATGCTCTGTGCCTCTCTCTGCTGTTTTCTTCTCTGGTGCTCTTCAGGCTTATTTATTTCTGGAGGTCATAAAATTCCTTAAGATTTCTGTTCTGTTCTTGACCTTCTGTCTATCTGCATTTGTGGTGACAAGAAATCAGGTATTTTCAATTTCTTAAAATGGCCCTGAGGTCCACCTGTAGTATGAATTTGCCAATTTGCAATTCATCTTTTTGTAAAATATGTCGGTCAATAAAATTGCAATGGCCTAGCAAAAAGTATGACCTAAAAGCACAAGTTATGAAAAACTGTCAATTTTATGTGTAGTAACTATTTATTAATTTAAACCTCATTACCAACTTTTAGCCTCTTAGAATTAAAAGGATTATCTTTCTATTTAATTCTAGAACTGTCTTAAAGAAAACTGTAGGTAGAGGGGTTGAATATGGTGACAAAGGAGGAGATATAGGGAATTTAACATAAAAATTTCAAATTTGAAACAATCATGTTATGATGCAGTATTTATTCTTCATTGAGAAGGGAACCAAAAACTTAATAAGTGGAAAGAAGTAATATTTTCAAATTCATTTGATGAACAGAAGATTAGCAGGCAAAGCCAAAAGAAAAGATGTTTAATAAAGTACATCTGCTCAAAATGCTTACCATTTTATGGGGGGGAAAGCAGCTTTGTTAATTATATTTGACTCTTCTGTTACTAGGTTGAATATCACAGTAATGAATGTTAGTGAACCTCTAGAATAAATACTACATTTTCCTGATCTAATTCATAATACTAAAAAGCAAATTTATGAAGTCCACAGATATACATATATGTGTGCATGAATTCCATTATTGAGTAGCTGAAAATGATAGCACATTTTAAATTACTCATATGATGGAAAAAAATCGAGGTTTCTAAGAAAGAACAAATCAATCAGAATAATTTTAATCAAAGATTAAATTTACCTTTATT
The DNA here is from genome assembly GCA_021653895.1 of Mastomys natalensis. Taxonomy (NCBI): domain Eukaryota; kingdom Metazoa; phylum Chordata; class Mammalia; order Rodentia; family Muridae; genus Mastomys; species Mastomys natalensis. The sequence goes on from JAJTUV010001277.1 coordinate 410,815, forward strand.
TTCATCTTAACGCATTGCTAGATAAGTTGTATCCCTTCAGATTAACTGCTAGTTATTTCACAAATAAGATTTTTGTTACAGTCAATGGTCTTACTACATAAATTAAATTACACATTGCTTTTTAAAAGTTATTAATGTGTTCCTCTCAGAGTACTTGTTTATTTCCCTTCATTATAAGTGATTTATGTAATTCATTAGATTGTGGTAATTATCATTTAAAACTCATAAGACTTTTGTTTCTGTGAGGTATGGACCTGGTGATGAAGTACACTGTGATTCACAAAGCAGGGCTGATAAGCTGCACGTATAGGATAATGAAGTCATTCACATTATCTTTAAGCTACAACTAGATGTAATTTATTTTATTACTAGTAAGACCATTCTAGAGAGGACTTTAAAAAACAGTTATTACTTAATGGTTATATTTTAAAGCTAGAAAGAAAGAAAATTCCTGAATATTGGTTCATTTGTCTCCAAGATAAACATATTGCTAGAGTAGATGATTAGTATTAGTTTGTTTTGATTTCCTCTCACTGCCCTACACGAAGGAGGAATATATTAACTGACATAACCTCTAGACTCTGTCTGTAAAATGCTATAGTTATCATAAAGAAGGTGTATTTGAATCATAAGACCAGTTAATCAAGAGTTTATGATACATATCATTTGGTGGGCTTATGCTATTATTATTATTATTTAAAATAATTTTTCCTTAGATCATATATCTGTATTATGGCTCCTATCCCTTTATTCCTTCCAGTTCCTCTCCACTTCATTTTCCATCCAGATCCACTCCCTTTCTGTCCTTCATTAGAAAATAAACATGCCCTCTATAAGATATAGGGTTGGTAAAGATCTTTGCTCAATCTGTTGGTTGCCATTTTGTCCTATTGAGAGTGTCCTTTGCCTTACAAAATCTTTGTAATTTTATGAGGCCCCATCTGTTGATTTTTGATCTTAGAGCATAAGCCATTGGTGTTCTGTTCAGGAAAATTTTCCCTGTTCCCATGTTTTCGAGGGCTTCCCAACTTTCTTTTCTATTAGTTTCAGTGTGTCTGGTTTTATATGGAGGTCCTTGATCCACGTGTACTTGAGTTTTCTAAAAGAAGATAAGAATGGATTGATTTGCATTCTTCTGCATGTTGTCCTCCAGTTGAACCAGCACCATTTGTTGAAAATGTTGTCTTTTTTCCACTGGACAGTTTTAGCTCCTTTGTCAAAGATCGAGTGACCATAGGTGTGTGGGTTCATTTCTGGGTCTTCAATTCAGTTTCACTGATCTACCTTCCTATCTCTGTATGAATATCATGCAGGTTTTTTTTTTTTTTTTTTTTTTTTTTTTTTTTTATCACTATTGCTCTGTAAAAGAGCTTGAGGTCAGGGATGGTGATTCTCCCAGAAGTTGTTTTATTGATGAGAATAGTTTTTGCTATCCTGGGATTTTGTTATTCAAAATAAATTTGCAAATTGCTCTTTCTAACTCTATAAAGAATTGAGTTGGAATTTTGATGGGGATTTCATTGAATTTGTAGATTGCTTTCGTCAAGATGACCATTTTTACTATATTAATCCTGCCAATCCTTGAGCATGGGAGATCTTTCCATCTTCTGAGATCTTCTATTTCTTTCTTCAGAGACTTGAAGTTCTCGTCATACAGATCTTTCACTTGCTTGGTTAGAGTCACCCCGAGGTATTTTATATTATGTGTGACTATTGTGAAGGATGTTTTGACTTCTTCCTTTGCGATTTGTATCCCTTTGACCTCCTTTTGCTGTCTAATTGCTCTGGCTAGGACTTTAAGGACTTTTACTGCATTGAGTACATACAAAGAAATGAAGAAGTTAGAATTCAGAGAACCAAATTACCCTATTAAAAATGGGGTACAGAGCTAAAGAAAGAATTCTCAGCTAAGGAATACTGAATGGCTGAGAAGCACTTAAAGAAATGTTCAACAAACTTAGTCATCAGGGACATGAAAATCAAAATGACACTGATATTTCACCACATTCCAGTCAGAATGTCTAAGATCAAAAATTCAGGTCCTATGGGGTTGCAAACTCTTTCAACTCCTTCAGTCCTTTCTCTAATTTCCTCCTCGGGGACCCTGTGTTTAGTTCAGTGGTTGGCTGGCACATTCTCCACTGTATTTGTCAGAGCTGTGGCAGAGCCACCACTTTCTGTTCTATGAGGTTCAGTGTATCTAGCCTTACACTGAGTTTTGTGGAGCATAAGTATAGATCTATTTGAATTTTTCTACATGCAGGCAATTTGACCAGCATACTTTTTAGAAGATACTGTATTTTTCCAGTGTGTATTTCTGCCTTGTTTATGAAAAATCTGGTTTTCATAAGTGTGAATTTATGTCACTGTCTTCAATTTGATTACATTTATCAACATGTATGTTTTTGTGCTAATACTAAGTTGTTTTTAATACTATATTATAACTTTCAATCAGTGTATAGAATCAATATTTGATTCAATCTATACTAGTGTTTCTTTTTTTAACTTGGGTGTCCGTATGATGCTGTATAAATACTAAGAATTGCAATATCTTCTTGGCGAAATTTTCCTTTGATGAATAAATAGTATCTTTTTCTATCTCTTCTCATTAGTTTTGCCTTGATGTCTATTTTATCAGCTATAAAAATTGCTATAACAGCTTGCTTCTTGGGTCCTTTTGCTTGAAATATCTTTTTCATACATTTAACTGTGAGATGCTATCTATGCTTGATGGTAAGGTATGCTACTTAGATGCAGCAAAAGGATGGAGTCTTTTTTTTAATTCCATTCTGTTAGCCTGCGTCTTTTTATTGGATGTGTTTAGAGCATTGATGTTGAGAGATATCAAAGAGGAGTGTTTGTTGATTTTTGATTCTTTGTTGTTATTATTCATGGTGGTAGTATTGGTGGTGTGTGCATTTCTCTCTGTCTCTCTCTCTCTCCCCCCCCCTCGTGTGTGTGTCTGTCTGCCTTTCTCTGTGTGTGTGTGCTTCCTCTTTGTTGACTTGCTGGTCAGCTCTGGAATTATTTAATACTTGTGTATTCTTGGGTTAGTTAATCTTTTTAGATTTGAATTCACCATGTAGCTCCTTGGTAAGGCTCTATTTGCCATGGTCCGGTGAAGTTTAAGTCCTTTTAGTGACAATACAACTAAATGCATTGTTTGTTTATTTCTCTCTATTTCCTAATATTTTAGAAGCATATTTTTGATCAATATTTTAAACAATCCACCAGAAGTAGAAATGTGTAAAGACAGCCTTTTATAGCATTAATCTTAAGGTTTGAAATCAAAAGCAAACTGTAGAGTAGACATCACCAAAACATATCCTGTTCATACCTAGAAGAAATATACAAAAATATGTTTTAAAAAAGGTTTAAATCCTTTGTAAAATATAAATCATTATAAAAAATTTTAATATATGTCTATTTGACATGGTTCTATGAAACATTGTTCCCTGACTATTCCCTTTATTCCTTCATCATGTGATAGTGATTAATCTGAAGTATATTCTGATAGGAATATTTTTAGTTTCACCTTATACTATAATATTTGTTTGATTACTATTATCAATAACTGTTTATAATTCCTTTTAGCCTCAAAGCCATTTGTAATGTCAGTTGAAATTTTGGAGATTTTTATTGTCACCTATAATAAATTTTGGTCAACTGCAATCAAATTTGGTATATAAATTTATATACCAAATTAAATTTAAAATGTGTCTGCCTATATCATATAGACTTCAGCTACAGTATTCAGATATCATTTCTCCTATTCTATCTGTCTATTAACCATGCATAGAGTTGAAATTTTTAAAACTTACAGGCAGGTATGTGCCTATGCACTATGATGTCACCAATATAAGTAAGAAAGACTAACATTAAATAGCAATACAGCTACAAAACTACAAGCGTGTTCCAGTAAATCCAAACCAAATATATAATGTTCACCTTTTTGAGACACCATCTAAATGACAGTAGCTAAGGTGCTTCTACAGACCCAGTTAGACAGAAAAACAGTCTATTAGGAATAGGAAACAGAAAAGGAATTCTACCTCAATGAAGATTTTGTTGCTGTTGTTGATGATGATGATCTACAAATGTACTTGATTTGTAAAGACTTAATTTATATTTTTCTGAAGATTTTGGATGCAGTCTTTGTAAGTACATAATTCCACATGTCATTATTTTGTTATAGTTCTTCAATATTACCATTAGCTTTTTATGGAAAAATAAAATATTAACAACAGCATAGTAAAGGCTCCCTAGCTAATAAACAAATTAGATGATATAATGCTTCAAAAAATATTCCTATCAACTGGCAGTCAGTGTCTGTAACATGTTTCTCTAAGGTGATCATGAACTGCATACACAGAAAATTCTACAGAAGCTTCTCATTTGAATAAAATCACCATTTCTATCTTTGGCCTCTTTGTATATAGAGATTTCCTTCCATGTATCAAGAACACTAGAAACAAAAACCAGCTGAATAGATTGTAAAGGCAATTTCCTAATGACTTACTTACATTTCCTTCAAAATGTGTGTATTTTATGGAGACTTCAATAAAATGGATGAAAATATTTCTATTATGAATATGCATAGACATTGTCAATACTAATGATTTTCTCTGATTGTAACAAACATAAATCCTGTAAATCACCCCTGACGTTTCATCAAATATGCTGGGAGAAAAAAAATATGCTTCAGTTATATATTTATATAACAGCTTCTAGTTCATTGCAAATACAGTAATAATGTACTACTATAAAAACACTAGAAAGAATTATCTGCATACAAGTTACTAATATCTAATTTTAATATCTGAAACCTATGTGTCAATAGCATGTATATAAAGAATGACCCAAATTGTAATTTACTTTCTAAAAAAAAATTCCCCAGCAAGAGCACAAAGAAAGTTGACAATAAATACTGAAACCTAGTACATGTTTAAAATGATTTAGCTATTTTTACAAGAATTGGCACAACATAAAAAAGTAAAGAGTAGTGGCAATTTAGAGAATATCTTAATGAGATAAGTTTTATCATGAAAAATAATCAATGTTGATTTTATATATCTTTCACTCTTCCAAAGCAATAATGCCTACTTAAAAACAGAAAACAAGATTTTTGGAACACCTATAAATTCTGAATTTTCATTTAATCGATAGTAATTAGATTTATGGTTTAACTGCACTTTCAATAGATTTTACCACAGCATTTTATGCCTTACAGTTTCTTGACAAATCTATACAATAGGAATTATTTGAACCTCAATTTGAGAGGCTTTCTACTCCTGGGAATTTAATTTTCTTCTGTACACATATTTTCTATTTCTTCAGTGGCTACTGTAAATTGTGGAGATAAAATGGACATTGTAACTTGAACATAAATCTTCAGCAAGAATTTGCTTATATGATTCAATCCAATGAGTCATGTCCTGAACTGACATACTGTCATGTGTAACTGAAAGATAAGGACATCATGGATACAGTTTGTGATTCCTTGTATGTAACATGTACTTCGTAGTGTTAATAGACTCTGATATGACTATGTTTTTCCAATGGTGATTTAGAAGATGCCATCAGTCAGAGTCAAGTTTCCAACCATTTAAAGCAAGCTGACAATGATTTAGCACCTTTCTGAAATGCTTATGTCAGAAGATTGTAGAAAATTGAAGAGGTGAAGTTACCTGGCATTTATAATGCTGTAAATCTTTCCAAGGAGATCCCCATTTATATTACTATTTTTCTCTATTCTTTACACTGTTTCAAATCAGTGTGTCTCTGCTGGGAATCTCCAAACACTGTAAATTTTCAAATAGTTCTGAATATTTAATGCAAATCATATCTTCCTAAATACCAGTTGACATCCTTGAAATTTAAGCCAATAATCCATCCACACATGATCTTGGAACATGACATAGAAATAATACCAATACAACTCAGCCTTCCATTTCGATAATTATTTCAAAACAAATTAAAGACACAAGTAAAAGATTGACAGATAAAATTAATGACAAATGTTAAAGCATAACAAAAATGTTATTCCTTTACATATTACTGGAAAAAAACAAAGTTATTTCCTTTGTAATCCCTGGTGTGAGAATATAAGGCACTCTGGTTTCAGTAAAGAGAAATACCAGTAGTCATTTCAACAATTTGAGCTACCATTTAAAATGATCTGAGCCACAAGATGGCTCATGAGGTAAAGGTGCTTGTCTACAAGCCTGATAACCTAAGTTTCATGCCCAGGCACCACAGAGCAAAAGGAAAGAACTTAGCCTGAAAGCTGTCCTTTGATCTCCACAGGTTAGCAGTGATACAACATTACCCCTTCACAAGGCCACACACACACACACCACACCACACACACACAAACAACAATACTAGCAATGCATTTTAAACTGCAATGAAAAGCACAGACTGCTGTTCCAGAGGGTTGGCTTACTATTCCTAGCACCCACACGGCTAGCACAACCATCCTTAACTTCAGTTCCAGAGGATCCAAAACCTTCTTCTGGCCTCTGCAGAAACTGCATGCATGTGGTACCCAGACATTCATGAAAACCACTCATACATATTATATGTACAATATAAATACACATATATGAATACAACTCTGCAGTAAGCTATCACCTTGGGGACTCATCAAATTACTACTGAAAAAGTTGCTGTAGCTTACATTTCCATGAAGATAAGATGGTAAATTTTGATTTATAAATTTATGAAAACATTTGTAGACTATAACATTTAAACTAGTGTAATGGGCTTTTATTTTGCATGTTTTCATATGTTAGCTAAAGTATTGTCAATTAGGTTATAAACCATGAAATTTGGATTTCCTTTGGTATAATAAATAGACCATATTTTTTCTAGACAATATTCTAAAACAACATTATTCAAGAACACATAAGCAAAACTCATAAGTGGAAAAACTATAGCAAATGTCAACTATTATTAATAAAACAATTATAAACACTAAGAATCACTTCCAGCTTTCACTTCAGTGTTTTAAATAGCTCTATCTCAGTCATGATAGTATCTACTCACACAGAAATGTTTGAACAGCCCCAAAGACAGTTTCATACTAGGTGTTTGTTTGTTTGTTTTGTTAGTTTTTAAATGGCTGAATAATCCCTGTGACTTAGTTTTAAGTAATGGAAAAACCACTAGTGTATTGTGCAACAACCCCTGTACTGGAATCTAGTGAAGCCACATTTGATTAGAGTCTACTGTAATATATGTATTGTTAAAGTATCATACATATCAATATATGCTACTATGTTCAAATTTTGAATTGAATGTTTGTTAGCTGTGATTTTGGATAATTGATTTCATCCTCTAAATTTTTTGGAAGCTCTGTGATAACTGAATCTTAATATTGTCATACAAATTAAGAATGCCACTTAATTAATTATTCAAAATACATGTAGAACTAGAAGGATTGTCAAGTACCCTGAAATTAATCTACACCTTACTGTATTTGTTTCCTTATTAACCAAAAAGCAATTGATAGTCGTGATGGGATGAATTTTAATTATAGAATTAAACAACAGCAAATGGTAAATCAGTTGTTTATCTTATCAGTCTTCCCTACAGGGCCATGTTTGGACAGTATACATTGTACAGAAAAATCTCTAAAATGTACTTTGCCAATTGAATATTTCACATTGAACTGGACATCCAGGGATTCTGTTGTTCCTTATTCCTGGAAAATTGGATAAAAATGGACTCTACATTTTAATTTTCACAAAAAGGCAATATTAATTTTACTTTATAACTTACCTGGTTTGATTTGTTGTTGAGTATATACATAAACATTCTTCAAAGTTTGTAGATTACATGGTACTAATAATCCTTCATTGCATTACTTCCACTAGTTTTCCTTAAATAAAATTCGTTCAAACTTCTACTTTGAATCAAAAATTTATAATTTTTACTTATGTTTTAATATAAACCTATGATCAAATAACTCATGAATTCTTAATTCATTTGAAGCATAATTTCATATGAATACAATGTTAGTGAGAGGAACATCTATGGCATTGCAGCCAACAGTTCCTTACCAGCTCTGTATGGCAGTGTACTCATGTACCAATGAGTGATCAAAGAAGGAATAAGATAGGAACAGGTCATGCTGCAAGTTTCAGATTTTCTATTCCAGGTGTCTGGACAAAGCTCTGAAGCTACCAGGCAATCTGACTCCTCACTACTTGCAGATAAGTCTAATTCAGCTGTAGTCCAAGAATACCTAACTCTTCCAAAGGCATGGTTTTCATGTTGGGAATTTTTGTAAGTCAAAAAAATCCCCAACTTGTTGTACCAGTGTTGCACTATAAAGAGATGTCTACAGTGAAATCCCAGGTACTGTGAATTAGGATTAATTTCTGTGGAGCAAGTGAAAGGTGGAAATAAAAAATTAAAAGTTCCACCTGTGGACAGCTACCCCCCCCCCCAGCAACTTATCTACCTGAAACAATACTGAAAGAATTTTGTGTGCCAAAACTCCAAAACTATGAAATTTTCATTGAAGAAAACTTTGGAGGATGTTTTGTATTAGTCTCATGTCTGTTGGTAAAATGAAAAAATCAGAATCTATATAATTTGTATAATTTAGAATTTACTTAATTTGCACTTTTGGAGGCTGGGAAATCCAAGGTCTAAGGACTGTAACTAATAAGGGATTTCTTGTCTATGTGGATATTCTGTGAAGACAATAACTCTAAATGGCACAGAGGATCACATGGCAAAAGCAGTGAATGAAGAATGACTGTAACAATCAATCTCTTTGATGACCTATTATTAATACATTAGTTCATTATTTTTTTTCAAGGCAAGCACATCAGTACTTAACTGTTAATGGTCACATATCTTAGTACCTCAGGGTTAAGTTTCATTATTTGGATAAAGAGATTTTCACCATAGAATCACCCAGAACTTCATGACATGAATAGCAGCAAGCAAGTCAGAACAGCAGAAAGTATAATGAATAGAAGCAGTGCAGTGAGCAAAAAAGTCAAGGGCTGTCAGGAAAGTGTTGCTAACAATAAATTTTAAGAAGGCAATATTGAAATATGAGGGTACATGAACTTCTGAGGAATGAGGCAAAAACAGTTCTGAAGCTTAATGCAGGTTAGTTAAAAAAAGAAACTCCCAACACACATACACAGAGAAAGAGACACATAGACACACACAGACACACACAGACACACACATGCACATACATATACAGTCCTCAGTTAGTGAACTTCATAAATACCCTCTATCTTGACCATAATGTCTTACCAATTGGTGGCGTAGTATGTTGTAGACACAAACCTTATGTCGAATTTTAATGATATAAAACAACCAAACAAATTGAGAAAAGTGATCCGTACTGTATAACAAAGGACTTTTATAGAGGCATTTCAGTCATTTGCTCAACATATAAAAGCTATATATGCAAGGGAGCTATATATAAGTGGGAGAAGAGATCCTTGGTCCCATGAAGACTGGTCGTCGTGGGGGGGTGGGATACTCGAGGGTGGGGAGGTGAGGTACAGGGGAGGGTGGGTGGGGTACACCAACGTGGAGATAGGAGGAGGGGGGAAGGGATAGTGAGTTCCTGGGAGGGAGGGGGAAATGGGGTAAGGAGAGAACATCTGAAATGTATAAAAAATTTCCAATAAAAAATTTCCAATAAAAAAAAAAAAAAAAAAGCGAATGATTCAAACAACAATCTGTTATGTAAGAAAAGTAGCCAGTAACCAGTTCTCACTGGTTGTATTATAACAACATACATTTTGAAAAAAAAAAATTAAAAGGTGGAAAGATAGCTATGCATGACATATGCACACAGAGAAACAAGAAGTGTGCAGTGGTTTGGAAGCTCAAGCTGAAATTAGAAGATACAACCTTTAAAATCAATCAGTTTGGGACTAGAGAGACGGCGCACTGGTGAGGAGCATCACGGGGAGCATCACTTCACTTAAAGAAGACCTGAGTTCATTTCTCGGCAACCACACAGGGCACTTCACAACTTCCTGAAATTCCACCTTCAGGGCGTCTTAGTCCACTCTTCGGAATGCATAATCACCTTTACTCATGTGCACATAACTAAACACAGAAACACATATACATACATAATGAAAAGTGAGAAAATATGTTACTAAGTTGTCAAGAATTTACCCTCTGATATCAATACACACATTTAAGTGGACAGGGGAAAGCTCTGTCCAAAGAGAACTACAGGCTACTGAGAAGTGCTGAGGACACAAGACAAGGTCTTCCCCAGGGAAGAGCACACCAACTGGTTATCCAATAAGAAATGATCATTCCTGAAAACATATATACAAGTAATATTATATAGATTGGACAAGGAACGTTTATGTGTGTGTGTGTGTGTGTGTGTGTGTGTGTGTGTGTGTATATATATATATATATATATATGTAATAACAATTAATGAAAAGTAGAGACCATGAGTTTGAATGAGAGCAAGAAGGGCCTAAATAGAAGAAAGGGAAGTGGAAGATAGTATAACTATAATCTTAAAAAAGTTGATGTAATTTTAAAATAATAATTTAAAAAAATAAGCACTGTCAACAAATAAAAGAAATGGATAGATTTTAATACATGGGGCTGACAAGAAAGAATCAGTGAAAAAATTTTACCCATATCATAGTGTAAAATCTGACATTCTAGAAAAGACAAAACTACATCTGTGTTTCTGTATGATAAGTCCTGAAATATGTTGTGCAGCAGAGGAATAGGACTCTGTGTTAAATGTTAAAGTTAATTGAGGTTGCACACTGCAGGCTGGACTGGAAGTAGAGTGGATGATTGAAGTGGAGCAAATCAAATAAGAGGCTTTTGCTTAATCCTGGTGAAAGATGATGGTAGATTAGACTGATGTTTGAAGTAAAGCTGCACAGAGTACGAGGTATATGAGAGCAGAAAAACTGTGGAGGAGTGGGGAAGATCTTATTCACAGGGTATAAACATCAATCACGAATGACTTACGGCCACAGCCTATGTTATTCGGAGCTTTGGAAGTGGTGTCTGGTGAAAAGTAAAATTATTCCACATTAGCACACTGAAGATATTCTTAACCATGTAAAATATTTAAAATGTTGAGCACAAGAGCCAAATACAGCTGACTTTCTGGACATGTTATCGCTTCAAGTGGCTTGATATTAGATTTAATTTTCCTATAGGCTGTAACATTTTATGATTTGTTAAATCCATACTGTTCTATTTTTGTTTCAGATATTGCTTTTCTAAGTGTTTATTACACAGATTCATATCTCATACCAGCTACAAGCTCTTTATATTTCTAAGAAAAAATACTGAATAATATCATTCTTGGGTATTAAAAATTTTAGATCACCTAAATTCATTTAATTTTGGACTGATTTTGCTATTTTCACAAAATAAATGATGTATTGTTGACTTTTTAAAAGATCAATAAAATTCTACTGAATGTATGCATCTAAATGTGGTACATATAACTAAGAAAATTCAACATATAAATGTTCTATGATTTTCATTTATTGTTAAAATAGTCATGGATCACTTGACTTAGCAGTATTCATGAAATAAGCAACTCTATCCTATTGTTTTATTTAAAATATGGATCTAGGATGCTTTTACTTTATGAGAACATTAAGAACTCTATATAATATATAATAAACTAAACATATAGAAGAAATTTCTAAAAGCTATAAATTAAAGGCAGTGTATATTCCTGTATTTATCACACAACTGTCAAAGGTAAACTTTACCAAATATAATATATATTATATTTTACAATAGATGTAAAATATATTATATTAAATATATTTTATATTTATGTAATAAATATTTTGTATTTTGCAATATATATATAATTATATATAAAATAAATATAAGTAAATATATATAAATAAAATATATATATAATAAATATAAAATATATATATTTTAATTATATATGTATAATTACAATATATGTATATTATTTATACATATATTTAATTATATATGTATAATTAAAATATCAGTTCCTAAACTTGTAACAGAAATGGGAGCTGAGTACAGTAGTGCCCACTTGTAATCTCAGTACTCAGCAGTCTCAGGCAGAGGGATCACAGTGAGTTTGAGACTAGTTTATGCAGCAGAATGAGGTCTTGTTGTAGTACAAAAAACCTGGAAAGCTGGAATATTTGGCAATAAATTAATAATATTTGCTGAACCTGATCTTATACTACTAAGAATAATATTATAGTTTTGCTATCTAATTGAAAGTTAAGGTAGTTTTAAACTATATAATGAAAATGAGATTAATGGATAGATACTTATTTCTGTAACCATAATGATTGAAAATTGAAGTAATATATGACATATAATGAATGTATGTGTTAATGAAGACACTTATTTCCTCAAGCCACTAAAATTCAACTAATGTGTAAGAATTTTTTAACAATCAAGTAACATAGCAAGTCTTCATTTAGAATCTTACAAGGATGTTCTAAATTCACATTGTTCTCCATCTGAATATTTTTATCCTTTAATTTGTTCTTTTCAGTGTTTTATTTGGTTGTTGATGTTTGATTTGTTTTTGTTGTTGTTGTTTGCTTTGTCAAACAGACATAAGATGGACCCAAACAAAAAGAGGTAAACTAAAATTATATGCTATAAACATATCAGTGGAGCATTTCTTGATTAATGACTGGTGTGTGAGAGCACAGCACACTGGGGTAGAGCCTCCCTGAAAAGTGCTTTGAGTTGTATAAAAGCTGAGTAAACCATGAATGGCAAGCCAGTAAGGAAGTAGACTTCCCCATGGTCTCTGCTTCAGTTCCTGCCTTACTCACTGCTTGGCTTTCTCTTTCTTTCTTCCTTTCTTCCTTCCTTCCTTTCCTTCCTTCCTTCCTTCCTTCCTTCCTTCCTTCCTTCCTTCCTTCCTTCCTCTCTCTCTCTCTTCTCTCTCTCTTCTCTCTCTCTCTCTCTCTTCTCCCTTTCTGTCTTTCTCTCTCTCTGTCTCTCTTTCTTTCTTTCTTTTTCTTCTCTTTCTTTCTTTTTCTTTCTTTCCTTCTTTTTTAATTAATCATTCCATTCACTTACATCTCAAATGATAGCCCACTTCCTGGTACCCTTACTTTCATGATTTAGCTGTAATCCATAAAATTAAAGAACCACCCCATCCTCCCAAAGTTGTTTTTGGTAATTCTGTTTACCCCATCAACAGAAGGTATACTGAGACAAAACTTGGTACCAAAATTATGGATGATTGCTGTGACAGCATGGCCAGGGTGGTTATTGTTCTTGTTGTTGTTGTTGTTGTTTTTGTGGGGAATGGAATGATGAAAGCAATTGAAAGGTGCTGTTATGATCACTGTGTACATAGAGTTTCCTGAGCTATTATGGGAGTTTGAAAAATAACAATCTTAAAAACAATCTTAGGAGCCTAGCTTGTGAAGTTTCAACTGGAAGATCGAGAGTTCCTGAAGGATTCTGTTACAGCATGTTATGCAATATTCGAAGGAAACCTGTGTCAGTTGAGCTGAAGAATCAGTTGAGTGTGATTAACAAGAGGCCAGTACCAAGTGAGACCTTAGTTTTACTGAAACTATTGATATTGGTTAGCTGAGGCTAAACTATTAGCTGTAATTAGTAAGAGACCAGAATCAGTTTAGAAATCTGGGTTGTAATTTTTTAGGCAGGGCTAACAAACAGAATCAGTGGTATAGAGTTTAAATGTCAATGCTTTGTCTCAAACTTGAAGGCAATCTTGGTACTGTGTCAGAATCTCCCATGTGGTGTAATTTAAAGACAATCATGGAAGCATTAGGCCTACTATGAAAGGTCAGGGGTGGCCACAGCTGAAGGTACAGTCTCAGATGCAGTGGAGAACCCACCATAGTGGAGAAGTCAGGACTATGGAATTTCTGTTAAGGACACTTACATAGGTATGTACTGGAGTCAGTGTAAAGTTGTAAGACAAGCTATTTGTTCTGTGGATTACAGCAGAAAGGTGAGACTAACTAAGCTCTCTGGAGACCAGAAGACTATGAAGAGATCCCAATTGTGAATAGATTTTTTTTTAATGAAATGACTAGTGTGTTGTAGATGGCAGAGCCTGGGAAAGAGAGATGAGAACTGCACAAGCTACGATTACAGAAGGTCATCCTGAGTCACAGGCATCAGATACCAAGCTGTGAGATTTGGTACTACACCATGGACTTGGGTTTTGATTTGTTCCATGTAGGTGCTCATTCTTACAATTTCAACAAAACTTTCATTTTATCCAGATTTAGTTTTACTGGTGAGCTCATTATGGTTTCTTGGACAGTTGTATTTCTAATGAACTATAACACAGTGTGAAGGCCCTTTGGTGGGCCTGAGCCAAGGTGCATGCCAGAGAGATAAGACAAGCAACAGATCTGGTGTAAAAAGGTTTACTAGGGGAGGGGAGAGGAGTGATGTCCTGGGAAGAGGTGGAGGCAAAGATAGGAGGAGAAGGGGGCATCAGAAACAGAGAGAGAGAGAGAAGGAGAGAGAGAGAGAAGAGAGAGAGAGAGAGAGAGGAGGGCGGAGGGGAGGGGAGGGAGAGGGAGACAGGGAAAGGGAGAGGGGGAGAGGAAAAGGGGGAGGGGGAGGGAGAAAAGGAGAGATGAAGAGATGGAGAGAGGGAGAGATGAGAAAGAAGGAAGGAGAGGGAGAGAAGAAGACAGGGAGAGAGGGGAGAGGAGAGAAAGAGGGAGATAGGAGAGGGAGATGGGGAGAAAGAGGGAGAGCAGGGATGGGTCCTTTTATTGCCTGCACACACTTGGCTCACCTGGCAACAGTGGCACCAGGTAATAACATAAGCAGTTACTAGGTCCCTGAGGGCAGGCCAGTGGTATTGATTGTATACTAACAGTATTTAACACATTTGTGCCCATATGGAAAGAAGAACTCTGTGTGTGTGTATGTGTGTGTGTGTGTGTGTGTGTGTGTGTGTGTGTGTATGTGATAATGTTTAATGTTTGAAGAAAGCTCATATAAAAATGAGTGCTAATCAATGGCTGTGTCTTAAAATAATTTTAGTGGAGTTTTTATTTATTTAATATAGAAAAAAGAAAATTAGTTAAGACTGCTTACAAAACTGGCAAGAACTTATGTTTTAGTTGTTTGTTTGTTTGTTTTTTTACCTAATTTCCTAACACGTGAAGATAAAAATAGGAAAAATAGACAAATATTACTGTTTCTACAGCTTTCAAGTACAACATTTCATTAAGAACATTATTAACCTTCAGGTTAATTTTATGTGTCAATTTCATTTAAGTATGTCATTGATCCACTACTGTGGTTGAGTATGACATTTTCTGTCTTGCTATGCCACAGTTCCCAAGTTAATACCATCTCAAAGCACAGAGTGCTATCAGACTGAGTAATTAGGTTCTGCTGCAAGGATCTATCAGAGCTAAGCTATCATTGGCGGACAATAATGCTGTTCTTTAACTTTGTCACATACTTCTAGATTGGCTTTCACATTCACCCAGGTTTTATTCCTTCAAGGTCACAAGATCACTAGTGAATAAAACACAAAGTATTCATTCTCTGAGCAGGATGAAAAGAGGACTGGATGATGTGCCTATTACCATTTCTTAATGATGTTGCATAAGTTTGAAAATTAATAATACCTTAATACAGAGGGAACTGTATAGGAAAAGAGATGTTATGATGTTTAAAATAAGTAGTCTCTGTATTGAATGAAGAAACTCATGACCACAGTAAAATGTACCTGGTAAGGAAATCTCACCACACATCCAAATCAGGGAGGCAAGTAACAGGACTATGGCCTCTGTCCATTATCCCTAAGACAATGGGGAGCTTTGCTGTTACTCACTGTCTTGAGATTCAATATTGTAGTTTATCCAAACTGGCTAATTTAAGGAGCCTTGGGGAAAGAGCAGAGAAATGGAGAAGAATGCACAATTAGCTAAATTTCGATCTTTAAGCATTTTAGGAATTTCAGGAAGTTGATTATACCAGTCAAGCATATTTATCTTATAGAAGACTAACCAAGGGGTTCTTGATGAAGATGGACCAAGAAGAGTAACAGACACACGCCATTAAGCCCATTTTAAAGAAAAGAAATGACTGACTCTCTCACAAGAGAAATAATTTATTCCAATAGATCTGCAGAAAGCAACCCACATAGTCTAGCTGAAGCATAAACGGTGTGGCCTTGACAAAGTTAAAAGTTAGAACTGGCCTGTGGGTAGGTTCTAAGAAGGGAAACTGAGATAAGCAAGAAGGATCAGCAGGCTCAGATGTATTTCCATTGGGCTAAGAATTAAGCCCTGGCAATTGACATTTGAGGACTGATGATTATTGACAGACGAATGACAATAAAACACTAAATTCCTGGACTCTTGAACTTAAAAACAGTCAACTGTGAATGGATGGAAGAAATACTACATTAGTATTTTGCAGCATTAGGGCCAGTATTAATTTTTGTACACATGAATTTTAAGTAAATCAGTTGGTCAATATGTTAGCATTCTGTCTAAGCTCCACCCAACAGTTACCTGGCAAAAGCCAGGTATGCTCCGCCCCACAGTTACCTGGCAACAGCATATAGGCCTGACTCACTTTAAAGGTGGCTGCTTGCCCCCCTCCTCTCTCTCTTGCTCTTGCCATCTTGCTCCCACTCTGTTCTCTAGCTCCTTCCCTTCTCTCTTCTCCACGTGCTCGTGGCCCACCTCTACTCCCTACTTCTCTACTCTCTCTTTCTCTACCTCTACTACCCTCTTAACTCCCCTCCCCATGACCTTAATAAACTATTCTATACCATACCTCCCTCAGTGGGGAGGGATGCCTTGGCATGGGCCCAATGAGGTATCTACTTCCCCCATAGTCACCACACCTCCATAGAACATATCCCCTCCTCTCTTTATCTTTTCAAAAACACATCACAGTAGGTATTATTTTCCAAATGTATGTAGTTGCATGGAGGTTACTATACACGCGAATGTAGTTTGGCTGGAAGGGTGATGTTTATTAAAGTGAAAGGACTGAGAGCAGGGCTGGTGAGTGTTAGACTTCTAAAGCAGTCAAAGAGACAAAAGGTAGCAAGAGGCAGGAGTTCTGCCTCCAACAGATGAATTTCTGTTTATTAGTGCACAGCGAAGGGCAGCCTCTCTCCCATGAGAAATTGAGGGAATTACCCAGGAAAAAGCTTGTGGTGACTCTTTATAGCGGTGGGGTGAGAAGCTTCAGAAGGATGAAATTGTTGCAAACTGAAGAAGCTCTCCTGTCACCTCTCCTTCCTGAAATTGTTTGCCCAAGGGAAACTGACTGTTTTGTCTCTTTAAATATACCTTTTGAAGTCGACAAAAAAGTCTGAGGGATATCATCTATGATCTCATGGGAATCCTGTTTCACAACTGAATCACTCTGTCAGCGAGCATGTCAACAAATGCAATAGTGCAACCTTAAGAGGACAAATGTCTCAATGGAGTAAATTATATACATTTAGAATATGTTCTTATATAAGAAATGAATAATCTATGGGTAAACTGCCCTTATTATGATGAGAAAAATGACAATAATATTTTCATTGTGATTTGTAAAAGTAGCCTAAAGGCAAACTTGCTGATATAGACTAGCATAAGAAACAGTCACTGAAACATGGAAGTATTATTCACATCTAGGGGTCTTGATTGTGTTTGTTTTTCTGTCAGTTAAAGAATTAAAAGTCAGGAAGGAAGGTAGCATCTGAGAAGCCTCAGATGGAGCAAACAGAAGCAGATTGAATCTGAGTTTTAAAAAGATTTTTATTGCATGTGGAGATGCACAGGCATGCAACCTGAACACACAAAGAAAAGGATCCTCTATGAAATAGTCAGGGAGAGGGATGGCCCAGAAGCCCAAAATATCATTTATTTCCTAGGGCTGAGGTTGTTAAAGTCTCTGATGAGACTTCTTCCCCTAAGAGAGTTTCCAGTTTATAGAAAGAACATGTTCTGATTGATCAAGCAACTTGTGTTTTCATAGAAGAGAATTTCTGTGAAATAAATAATTTTGTGTAAACATTTGTTCAGCTATTAATATTTTTCCTATTTCATAGCATTTGTCTTATTCAGTCCAACTCTTTCCTACTGTCTGCAGTTTGTTTCTTGGACAGAAAATAATTCTAATATTATAATTTATTATTTAAATATTTATAATTATAAATTATAATTAAAGGATGAAAACTCTTCAAGGACTGTTCAAATCTCCAACTCTGATGGAGAAACCTCTATATGTTGTGGAGGGTCTTTCTCTGCTTGTGCTAGGTATATGTGTGTTTTTCCTCACCCCTAATAAAAGCCTGTCTTACAGACTGATTCTATCTGCTCCTGATGGTTTTATTTGAGAATTTCCCTGCTGTTCTCAGTGGCACTAGAAGTTTTAGTCTCCTTTTAATTCTTTAACTGGCAGAGAAAATGAACCCAATCAAGATCCATAGGTGGTAACAGTATTTCTAAAAGCAAACAGACATCTGCCATGAGTTTGCATTTATCTAAGACTATTTTCTGCAATTTACGTTCACAGTAAAATTGATGGGAAAATCAGGCCTTTTCAACATTTCCCAGGATCCGCACAGACACATCCTCAATGAACTTCTTTTGACCTAGCATTAGCTCTGAAGTTTGCAGCTTACAAAATGATTTTGTCTGAATGCTATGTGTTCTGGTGGTTTTGAAGGGTTAATAACTTAAAAGCCTCAGTTGGGTGGAGAATCTGTAGACATGACTGTTGACTTGACTGATAACACTTGTGTTCTTTAAGGAGCTAGGAAGCTCCTGATAAGAGAGTCCAAAGCCTAGTGTTGCCTCTTAAACTAAGGAACCTCTTCCCCACCCCAGAAGAACAAGTTTCCCTCCAGGTGAGATCCACATACCCTACTTCATTGGTAATTATCTCTTTGAGACTGTAGGGGAACTGCACTGAAGGTAGACTCTTCTATCTACAAATTTCCCTTTTTCTTCCCAATAAAACTCTGGCAGCTGAAAGAGTCAAATGCAGGTACTTACACCCAACCAATAGGACAGAAGTTAGGGACCCCTGGGGTTGAATTAAGGAAAAGCTAGAAGAAGCTAAGGAGGGCAACCCGATAGGAAGACTAGCAGTCTCAACTTACCTGGGCCCCTGAGATCTCACAGACACTGAGCCAGTAACCAGGCAGCATACACTAACTGCTATGAGGCCCTGACCCATATACAGCAAGAGGACTGCCTGGTCTGGCCTCAATGAGAGAAGATGTACCTAACCCTGGAGAGACTTGAGGCCTCAGGGAGTAGGGAGATCTGGTGAGAGGTGGGGGTGGGGACATCTTCTTGGAGACAGGGGTTGGGGGGTAGAGGAGGAATGGGATGAGGAACAGTCAGCAGACGGACCAGGAGAGGGATAACGACTGGACTGTAAAAAAAAAGATTAAATAATAATAATAATAATAATAATAATAATAAATCCCTTGTGCCACATGCTCCCACTCTCCACCACTAAAAGAGAAAGGTGTCGTCACTTGTTCAAGTCAAAGGGTAAGTCTTCATGTAGAATTTTTTCTCTCATTTCCTTGGTTTCCAAGTCTACTCCATCAGTCATGATTTAACAGGTTTGTATGAATTTCACTATGGCCTATGTGCACACAGAATCTACCTTGTCCTAAATTCTCTACTTTCTGCTCTTTCATCCACCCTTCTCACCAACCATGCCAAATTCTCATCTTTTGAATAATTATGCAGTTTTTGTTTTCTGGAGTATTTTAGGATTGGAGTAACACTGTGTTGATGTCTTTAGTTTGGGTTCTTTCATAAAGTAAGGTAGTTTCTCATTTGAATTGATATCTCAATTGATTTTTCCTAGCCTCATCAGACAGTATTTATTGTACTGAAGAACATGTCCTTATATGGATGAAGTAGAGCATACACATTCATTAGCTACATGCAAGATGTTGAGAGGCCCAGAAACCTTAGGGAATAGGTAAAAAGGTCATAAAATATGCTATCCAAAGAACATCCTGGAGATAACCACAAGTTACATGGGTTGGTTTCTGATTGGCTTATATCCAGGTGGTCAGTGGACTGCACTCTTGTGTCATTAACATTAACAAAAGGATGAAATAACAAAACCATATAAGGTTGCCCAGCACAGATGGCCAATCCTGAGATAAGATGAAGTTTTAGAGTGCCTAACCCTAGATAAACTTCCTCAAGTTCCCTACAAAAAGAGTTGTTCGCCTTTGTGTGGGGTCACCATTATGATCAATGGTTGACCCCTACATGCTGGACAATTTCTGCAGGATAAATGCTCTTTGCCTTTGATACTACTTGAGTCTGAGGTCTTCCTTTAGCGATTCTTAGACCCTAATAACATTTGATTACTTTTTAATGTGTATAGATTTTATGTTGACAGATGCCTCCTGATCCTTTAGATCAATCCCAACCTGTATAAATGTATTGGCATTGTAGGTTCATTTTGTTTTGTTCATTTTAGTAGGAAAGTGGCAAACTGTCTTCAAAAGGGACTCTGCATCTTATACTACCACATCATATTGTACTATCTATACTTAGTTGGGTTTAAATTTCCAAGTAAACTTAAGCATTGATATTCTAGGATATTGGGTCCTAGAGATTTCTTTAACTGCTTCTAAATAAGAGCATGCAGAATGTGTTCAGAAGAACTTGAATATCCTTATCTCCATGAAAAAGGGAAAAATAAAAATAATTTAAACAAAGTGTTGAGTGGAACATGTGTAGCTGAAACACTTGATTTTCCCTAAAATATCTGAGTAATTACTTGAATTTCCTACTTTATCATTTGTCCATGGACAGCTGGTATCAGACTATAAAAACAACAATAATTGGAGGCACAAATAGTTCTTTTAATTGCCCTAAAAGTCTGAAATTCACATTTTGTTGTCCAGAAGTATTCTAATCATGTGTAACATCTGATTAACAATTGGTTCATTTTTATGCTGTAGAAAAGTGAAATGTGAATAGAAAATTGAAGAGTAATTCTAAACCAAGGTGAGCTATTACTGCTTTTCACTGCAGTTGCTAGTTGAAAAAGTGGGATTTGAGATAAGATCATTTACACTTAAAAGTGAATAGAAAAAATATATTAGAAGGAAATAGGCCTGTGTGGTTGTCAAGAATAAATTTTTAAAAATCTACAGCATTTTTTTGCATTTATGTCATAGACTTTAAAAAATAATCATGACAATATTTAAGGGTTCATAAATATAAAATTATCTTATTCTGGAGAGACATATGAGTGCATTTTTCAAAAGATCTTAAAGATCTTTTGAAAACAAAAAAAAAAATTGAACAATTGGATTTTGCAAAGTACTTGGAAAGGAAATGGGCATGAAATGATCATGATGCAAGCAATAAATCTTGACTTTCAGTCCCTAACACCCACAGTAAACATCAGGCATTCCGACACATGTATATATCTGCAGCATTATTGAGCAGAGGCCTATGAATCCAGAAGCCCCATTAGCCAGCCAGCCCACCTTAAACCACATACACACACACACAGCACACACACACACACACACAGACACACACACCAGTAATAATATAGTAAAAGTAAAATAAAAAGAATTGACAAGCTATTTTTTGCCTTGTGATGACTTTTCAAAGAGCATACTAAATATGTATTAAACTAGAAAAAGAACCAATTTTAAAAATTCTGAGTTTGGAAGGTTTTTGATCAATGTTTTATTTGCTAGTTTATTTGCTAGCCATGTTTAATTTGCTAATTTCATTTATATCCTTCCGACTCATCAATGGTTCAAGTCTGGTGTTATATGTCTATACTATGCATTTCCAAGATTCCTTCTGGTTTTAATATACATGGTTTTTTAATTGCATCTTTTATATTTGTGATAAAAGACCATGACTATGCTAACTTATAGAATAATTAATTCACTTTGACTTATGGTCTTAGAAATTGGGATACATAACACAAACACAGCAGTCAACTATTAAGTGGCTTTTAGGTATCCCACTTGGGTTCAATAATAAGAATGCAAAGACATATGTTTAGTATAAGGCTGTTAGCCTGTTTTCTGAGAAAGTCCCTCAGCTACCTTCTGCTTTCATCTCTCTCCCTCAGCTCAAGCTGCCTACTTTTTAATTTATCAAAAGCCATATTCCTTTCTCATGAAAAAAAAAATACTAGCATAGTGAAAGATGTTCCACAGTTTATCCATTCTGAGCCAATCAACAGCAGGGCTGTAACTTAGTGTTGCCTTTTGGCCAGATTGAGGGCAATGTGAGCTTCTATGACCTCCCCTACTCTTGCTCACTTTTTAACAAGAAAATCTCAGAGAAGCCTGTTTTGGAGCAGGTGAGGAAATGACAAACATTTACATATCCTGCTAGTCATATGCTGTACAGCAATCAATAATTGAGAATACATGGACATACCTTTATAGCCAGTTGATACAATATATGTGTGAAGGTGGGACATCACAACAGACATGGCAGCAGGGAGGTGGGGAGCTAAGAAGTCACCTCTTAAACCACAAGAACAAAGAAAAGTGAGTGAACTTCACTAAAGCAAGGCTTTTTACTCTTAAAATTTGCTCCCAGATGTGATCTTTCTTCCAGACCACACCATGGCACAGAAACCTGGAAATCTTCCACAAAAGCACTACCAACTGGGACCAAGTTTTCAAATGCCTGAGAGTATTGGTGACACATACCATTCAAAACATCACACTGTCTTTGTATTCAGCCAAAGATTATGTTTTTTTTTTTTTTTTTTTTTTTAATTTGCTACATGTGCTCTATTTTTCAGCATGTGCTACAACTTGGAAGCTGTTTGTGTGAATATACTATGAATATATACTCTGCTCCTCTTTGAAAAATGCTCAGTCTCTCTTACTTTTATTCTATTTTATTTATTATTCTTATTTTTATTTATTTTATCCAGAGTACTGTGATGGTTTGTGTATGCTTGGGCCCAGGGCCCAGGGAGTGGCACTATTAGGAAGTGTGGCCTTGTTGGAGTAGGTGTGTCACTGTGGGTGTGGGTTTAAGACCCTCACTCTAGCTTCTGAAAGTCAGTCTTCCACTAGCAGCCTTCAGATGAAGATGTAGAACTCTCAACTCTGCGTGTATCATGCTTGCCTAGATGTTGCTGTTCTCCCATCTTGATGATGGTGTAATGAATCTCTGAACCTGTAAGTCAGCTCCAAATATATCATATCCTTCATATGACTTGCCTTGGTCATGGTGTCTGTTCACTGCAGTAAAACCCTAACTAAGACCAGTACTCTTCAATTATACTCTTTATTGAATTTGTCTATATATATTATAGACATAATTGACAATATAGAGTATGCCATCAATTTACTAGTTTGAGACATATAGACACAAAAAACAAAATTAGAACTATTAAGACATTCTCCATATTAAAAGCATTGCTCATATATAGTTTATCTTCCAAAGCTTTTGTTTGTTTATTTGTTTACATGGTCTTCATTTGTTCAAGACTCTTTGGGGTCAATATGGAAATCATCTTATTCATTTGTTATTTCACCAGAGTATTATTATTTTGTGCTTTCCACACCAGGCTTACTATATAATTTAAAGTTTTCATATTACATGTATTCATGTTTTTTGTTTATGTTTTGATGCTCAGTTGGTTTTAACTAGTACAATGTTCTGTACTCAAAAATATGACATCATAGTGAATACTATCACATCTTATGTGTATTTTCTATAATTCTTTCCTCTAACCTGTTTAAAATTACAGATACTTATTCTACTTGTAGAAATGTTAGTTTCAGAATACATCACCATTTAAAAAATTATTTCATTTGTTGATAAGAACTATAAAGAAAAATATGTATTAGTCTAGGGTACAATGGCCTGTGTTAAAAAATAATAACAAAGTTTATTTATTTATTCTTTTGAAGCAGGTCGCAGCTGACTAAAAATAAGTCTATGAATAAGATTGCATGGAAAATCTTGTAGAAATGAAACTAAGATAAAACAAATGTGTGAAAATGTAGGAGGTCAGTTTTATGTGTTCTTGTCCTGGAATCTCCATTGGAAGACATTGAGCTGGAAAGCTTTTCCTAAACCCAGTGTGTCACGTTGCCTTAGCATCTAGTCTATTGTGAAGAGGTTTAATGAGAAATGTGACTCTTCTAAAGAAAAATCACTTAACTAGGGGCTGGCTTATGGATTTGGAGGGTTAGCCCATGACTATCATGGTGACAAGCAGACGAGTAGTAGCTGAGAGCGTTATAACTACAGGCAGTAAGGAAAGAGAGAGACCTTTTGAATCCCTAATGACAGATACTCTCCAACAAAGCCATAGATACTCCTGCCAGCCATATTTCCTAATCCTTCCCAAATATTTACACTTCCTGGTGACTAAGCATCCAAATATAGATAGATGCCTTGCATGGTGGGGGATGCTCAATTAAGGAAATGCCTCCAGGAGATAGGACTATAATCAACTCTGTAGGACATTTTCTTAATTGGTCATAGGTAGAGGAGGACACAGCTCCTTTGTGGTAGTGACATACCTAGGCTGGAGATCCTGGGTTCTTTCTATAAGAAGACAGACTGAGACATAAGGAACAGGCTACTCAGCTCTGCATCAGCTCCTTCCTCTAGATTTCTTCCTTGTTTGATTTCTTCTCCTGACTTTCTTCAATGGTGAACAGTGATATCAAAGTGGAAGCCTAATAAACATTTTTCTCCACATCTTGCTTTTGTCTCAGGATGTTTCATCACAGCAATAGTAACCTAATTAAGACACCTTTGTTTATAATAAATTTATCATTTATTACTCACAAAGTTTAAGCCGATTCCTAATATTAATATTTGTTTTCCTTAAACTGTTATCACTTGAATTTGATTATATGTATGTACATGTTCATGAGAAAAAAGTCTTCATAGTTTTGAATACATTTCTTGAAAGAAAAATGTTTTGCAAAATACTGCCTAATCTCTTGAAATGAATAGACCTTTAATAGCTTTGATACCACTGTTTTCAAGCTGAGAGTTAAAGACCATCCGAAGGCTGTCACTCCTTGGTATGTGCTTTCTTGAAGCTTGACATTGCTGATATCTCTGTGTGGTCCAAATATCATGGAAAGATGGAATAATTGTATATTATTGTTCTGTAGTAAAGGGTGTGTAGGAGGGACACAAATAAAAGGAAGATCCCAGAATGAGAAGGCTAGATCTGCTTTCCTATGCACAAATAAGAAAGAGTTTGACTAATTATTCAGGGTTGTTTTTATAATAAAGAAGTAAAAGTGATGTGTGTGACTTTTTAAATTTTCTAAACAGAGAAAAGGAAAACCTTCCAGTTTCTTGAGTAGTAGATAGCAATGCTGCTTCCAATAATATTCGGTATTCCCCATGCCCTAATGTACGAAACTGTATTTTGTTCATATAATTCCATGAAACAATTTATTGAATCAGACTGATAAATTCCATGAGATAGAGTTTGAATGACTTTTATCTAGCCAGAAATTTGAATTTTCCTGAGTCAAACAATAAAATTCTTCACATCAGGCTTGTTTCTCTTTGAAAATATATTTTAAAATAACAGATTATTTGAATTTGCATTTAATGTGTTATGTATGACATCATTATTTTGAGTGGATTAATAAGATTTTGATTTGTCTCAGTAATCAACTATGTGTCTGCTCTTAATAATTTCTGAAGAAATTTTTATGGTCTTAAAGGGGTAGAAAACAAATATGCACTCAAGCTTACTCACCTAGCACTGCTGAGCTTCCAGTATCTTCCTTTTACTCGGTTTTATTAGTTGCTATCTGATAGGACTAAGGGGAATATGCCTGGTTATTTGTAACTCATGCTGAATCCAAACATTCACTGGCTGCTGCAGATAGCTTTATTCCCTATACAATGGACTCCTGACATTACCCATTCCATACATTCATGGCTTTAGATGACTTAAATTTGATCCTTTCTCCTCTCAAAAAATCAGTTTATAAGACTTCTTTCTCAGACAGACTAGGAGATTATCTGTAGCAGAAAATTGAATGATACCCTTCTCAGAATCCGTAGCAAGTTTTGTATGTGGTCATTAGATGAAACTCACTACCTCACATACTTTACCAAAGATTTTGGTTGATGATGATGAAAAATTTCATCTGATATGAGTTATTCTATTAAACCTAAACCACTATACAGTATGTTTTCAACACAGTGCTTATTCTCTAGGATATTGTCTTATTAACATTTTCCTTTCTTCAAGGAAATACAGGTATACATAAATGAATAAACAGACTGGCAAATTTTTTAAAATCCATATTTTTTAAATAAAATTCATTATACTCTAAATTGTGATACATTTTCTCTAACATCAAAACAGCCTTCATTATGTTGGTTGTCAGATTGTTTTACTTTTAAATGTACTGCATTTAGGATAATAATTTACATATATTAATACAGATTTTTAAATTTCTACTTTAGGTCATAACAAAAATAAATAGTCATATGAGTACCAAGAAAATCAAGATGTGATTGAGTCTGACATCATTATATTTTAGAGTATCAAATTACTAGTTTTCCAGATCATTAAAATGTTGAGCTATTTTCTGACCATAAAGTTTTTCCCTTTCTCAAAATTTAAATTGATTCCTACAGTAAAATCATTCTAAATCTCCAAAAAATTTTATATTTTACATATAAAATTTATATGTTTTAACACAGCAGTAGCTTGTTATTTTTATTGTTTACTAACTAGGATTCAGTTATTTCTTTCCATTCCCAAACTGAAGTACGCTTGATTTGTTTCTGATTTAGACAGATTGTACTTGAAGATGCTAACAGCAGGAAGAACCAATTCTTGTGTAAATCTATATCTTAAAATATCTTGGATATGTATCCAAGAATGCAAATAAAGAATCACGTGGTATGCCCATGTTTAAGTAATTACAAAACAGACAAGTGTTTTCCTGAAGGAGAGTGTTAGCCAGTCTTCCTTTGCAATTAGAAAACTTGATAAGAGAAGTCATTTGTCCCACATTCTAATAAGTATTGTGATGATTAGATTTCCTATTCTATTTGTGTATGTATATATTGATACTTACTAATATTTTAACTTAACTCTCTCAGTAGTTAATGTTATTGCTTTAAAAAGACTTCTGACTTTAAAAAAAATTTAATTGTGCTAATATTGTTATTTTTTATTGTGGAGGTTTGGTCTTTTGCTATGTATTGTAATGCTAAATACTGGCCCCAAGGCCTGATTACCCATAAGGATGAGAGAATCCACACATACAATGTGACTTTGATCCTTAATTTGAGATTATAATTTAAATAAAGGTGTGATAGCCCTTTGCTGAGCAAGAGATAGACAGAGTTTGGGTTCTCAGGCTTGGGATCTGAGGAGAGACCATGAGAAGAGAGGGGAGAAAAGGCTGAGAGGGGAGAATATGCCATGATGTACGAATCTTGCAAACATGGCCATGAGGACTGGTTAATTGGAGTTAAGAGAAGCCCAAGCAGAATTAAGTCCTATTGTGAATTTATTGATGGGAAAGTAGATTTTAATACTATAGTGGGTCGATATCTGTCCAGCTCTAGTAGTGGATTAACTATTTACCTCTACATTCTATATTATTCATGTATACATATGTAATCATTAGCAATTTTTTAAGTCAATTATATAATTAGAAGCATAACTTTAGAAGTTATAATTTCAATACGATAAATTATATATATATATGAAAATACAATTTTCACGTATTATATTAAATATCATTAGAATGGCTTTTATTATAATTTAAACTATAAGATCATAAGCATTCTCATGAAATCCAAGCAGAATATATAACAAAATTATGAAACAAATGATTCTAAATCACTTTTAGAAGCATAAAATCTACAAAATCACAGAAATGTTTTTGAAATGGACAATGATGTTAAGAAGTCCATTATAAAATGTTAAATCTTGTATGAATTGGCAACAAAACACAGATAGTCCTGAAATGGACCCGAGCATGTATATTTTTTGAGTATATCTTCATATGTGTGTGTGTGTGTGTGTGTGTGAGAGAGAGGAGAGACTATCATCTAATATTTGTACTAATAAAGACACAGGAGATGTAAACTGAGATATAAACCTGCTAGCTAAATGAGGTAACTTTATTTTCTTAACTATATACATATATACCTACTTACAAGCCTGATTCTACAACTAAACACTTAGCTCTTTAGATATCTCTTTCTATTTCATTGAAACCAAAGAGGAATCCTTAGCTCTCTTTCCTAGAATATTGTTTTACCTATGTACTGCCAGCTGCCTCTTTTTGTTCCTGCAAGCCCAAAGAGAATCCTATCTTTTACCTAGACCTTCTTCCATAAACGATCTATCAGAGAGAGAGAGAAAGAAAAGAGAGAGAGAGAGAGAGAGAGAGAGAGGCAGAGGCAGAGAGAGAAAGACAGAGAGAGACAGAGGCAGAGAGAGAGAGAGGAGAGAGAGAGAGAGAGAGAGAGAGAGAGAGAGAGAGAGGCTGAAAGGCACAGTTACTTATAAAAGAAATCTCTAGCTCCTCCCCTACAGACCAGAACAGCTAAACCATGTAACTGTCATGGAGGGGGCTCCAATCCAAGTCAGTTGGAGTTGAATCACTTCACCTTTAAGGCTCTAAGGTGAGGTAACTTGAGGCTACCCAGCAGAGTAAAAGAATATAAACCCTCTCTATAATCTTACCTTAAAATAGGCAAGAAATTTCCATTCTTTAGCATCTTCTTCTATATCCAGTTCTGGGTATTACTAGCACAAACTTAGTATCATTTCAAAGCATGATATAAAAGCACAATGATGTATAAGAAAAATCAAGTCACTACATTATATAACAAATCAGTTTACTTTATGTATTTATCTACAAAATAAACATAGATATACATAATGAAAGCATAACAATAAATAAATGTAAAGTACTATCTTTTTAAACCATGACATAATCAAATACATTAAATAAACTGCATATATTACATAAATTATTTAGGTGGTGATATGTTGACAAAATCTATTTTCTAACTTACGCGAAGAATTTTAGACAGTACTCAGAATGTATATGTATATATGTATATGATGTATATGTATATTCAAAATTAAATATGAAACCAATATTCTAATTGGGAAATGTTAGCCCACATTTTAGAAATAGAACTGCCTTAGTGGTAGATACATGGAGACATATTTGCAAGAGTTCTGCTCATTAGGAAAATGTCAAACAAAAAGTTCATCCTGCATCCCTTAGTTTTAATGGTAAAAATTGTACCTCTTAACTACTGAGAAAAATTTCTAGAGCTCTCAGCCTTTGAATATAGCTTGCAAAACCATACATTACTTTTATATACTATTTAGTAGCTTTTCATAATGTTGTAAATTCACCCCATTGTTTGTCCTTTCCACTCTTTCATAAACAAAAGAAGTTATTTTAAAATATTCACCATTATGTTATAATATTTAAAATTCAGGAAAAGTCAAAAGATATATATTCATTTTATTTTGTAAAACTGAAATTCATGGAGATGCGAGCAAAATATTCTGTGTCAAGCTATGGAAAGAGTATAGAGATGAGCAATACTAGTATATTCATATCTGTAAGCTCTGAATACAGAAAGACTCTTTAGGTAGAACAATATTAAAAGATCCTGAGTGCTTACTCCACATAGATATAATTGTAGCTTAGAAGAAGAGAAGTTCAGTATTTAGTAGATAAATGCAAGGGTGTTTGACAATGTACATAAAAATCAGCTCATATCTCTTGTAACGATACAGAGATTGATAGTAAACAGAGAATAAGACACAGCCATGCATGTATAAAGTTGCTATACCTATGGATAAATAATCTTCAGAATTATTCTGCGGATTTTAAAGATAATAAGTAATGTCAGATTCATTTTAATGAATCCTTTTAATTAAATAGGTATCATGTTCATACCTTTTACAAGTCTATTACATTTTGAAATAAAAATTAGCTTTCTATTTCACTGACATATAAATAATAGAAAACTATTACCATACACTTAAAGTCTAAAGCAATTTATATGGTAATTTATGACTTCTTAATATCTCAAAGAAAATCATTGTATGGGTTCTATAATAAGATTGCCATCACTCGTTTACAAGTAATTTAGGAAGAGTCTCAATAGAGCATCCTCCCTTTCTGGATCTGGCTAAATGAGAAATAGTGCTTGAGTTTTAGCTGCATTAAAAAGAAATCTTGTCATTCATGTACCTAGAGAATTGATAAAACAGTCTTTCTAAAACCAGAGACTCATGTTTAACTTATTAGATATTTTGTTCAAATCTGAAATTATTTCAACTCTGAAGCTTTTTTTTTAAAGTCTCCATTGTAGTTTTCTTGCATGTCTACCGTAAACTTGCTTTTATTTCTTCCCATACCTCAAGTAAATTTTCTCATATTTTCTATTCATTTTGGTTCAGCACAAAGTTATTTATCTTTGTCTATCTGCCTATCTGCCTGTCTGTATTCTGTCTATGATATAATTATGTCATTATATAAAATATACATATAACATACACATATATATGTAATGATAAGAATTCAAAATACATTTTTGTTTTGGCTTTGAAAAGTATGCCTAAGCACATAGGAAATATTGAGAACAAAATCATTGGATGCTGCTGGAGGGTGACCTCCATTTCAAGTCTCTGAACTGGTCCAAAGCAAGGTTAGGCAGTGATTTTAAAAGGATGATTGTCAGCAAAGAATGAGAAAGAGAGAAACCAAACACCAGGTATTCTTTTTCTTAGTTGTGGTGCCTAAAATTACTTTGCATTGTTGACTTTACTCTCTGTCAGGGCTAATCCTTCCTCACAAGTACAAGCACTCCAGGAGGTAGTAATGTAGGGAAAAGTTTAATGTCCTCCTATTTAGATTATTTTAGAAACTTCAAAGAGTATATTTTATTGAATATTTTTGATTTTGAAGTCTATTCATTTGTGTCCATCAATGTTTAATTTTCTACTGTATATAATTATGACAATAAGCCCATAATAGGTGAAACATTCAGAAGAACTGAAGGATATTTATGGCATAGATATCTCTAGCACTTTACTCCCTGTGTGCTGTATTTAATAATTTCAGAAACTTCTATACTTATTTTTCAGAGAATACTTTTATTGAATTCTGTCCTTACCTATATTATTTATCATAGTGGTAGTTAGTAAAACTGCTTTGTGCTCTTGATAGGTTATATGCATGCATCTACCCAATACCTATCCGCATTTGTGAATGAAGGACACACACACACACACACACACACACACACACACACACACACACACACATTAATTCTAAAATTATTTTGACTAACTCAAAGGCTGAGCAGTACTAATCCTCCCCAAGGCTAGGATACTTTTCCTCTGGTACTCTTGGCTGAATGCCCTCTAATTCTATATTTTATCTTAATTGCCCTGGCTTCTTATGACTGCCCTCCTAGTCTTTACTGCCCATGACACTTCTGGGCAGCCCTTCCAGAAACCACATTTCTTCTCACCTACATTTTGGATGATTTTCCTTCTGCAGCTCTAAATCTGATCCATCTCCCTTTGAATCCTGGTGATTCTCTTCTTCCTCTCTTCCAGTTCTTAGCTGTGCAAATTCCTAAGTCCTGCCTCAGTCTACCTGGCCAGCCATTTGCCATTGGCCATTAGCTTTTTATTGAAGAATCAAAAACCAATTGAGAACAACGACCTTCAGTGTTTGGACATGCAGATTATCAATATTGGGGGCCAGATTAATTCAAAGCTTTAGAACCAATCCCCATTAATGTACAATAATTGTTGTAAATATTCATATTATTGTTCTCTCTGTCAATCATCCCATGAACAATGTTCTTATTTTAGCAAGACATTTTTTTCTATATTTACACTCTGGTAGATTTACTATATTCTATATTATCAAGAGTTTCTGGGTATTGAGGGTGCAGGAACAATCTGTGGATGATCTTTATGGATGGAGAGGATTAGTTAAGAGAGAACATTCTTCTTGGGGAGGGGCTCAGAGGGAGCTGCTGAGCTTTGGGAAAATGAAATACACAGACTGTCATTGGTAGCATGCATTCAGCACTACCATTTTCCCAGAAAGTTTGATGACAAAGACAAATACAGAAATAAATGAATTTAGTAAGTTTTAGAGTCTTGTTGGTCTACTCAATACTGTATTTTAGCTAGCTGAATGAATTATGAAACCAGGGGAATTTTAGTAATTTTAAAAAAGATTCCCAGGCTGGTGGTAATCAAGTATAACAGTAAGTGCTCAATGTCTTACAGAAAATAAATTTAGGGTAAAATCATAAAGAACCTTAACATTAAACTAAGAGTTTAGAAATAAGAAGCTACTTAGAAAATATAAGATAACTATTCAAGAATAAAAATTTGGTAGTTAGTTTTTGACAAGTTAGGGGGAAAACAGATGAGACAATTAAATATATAAGGATGAATTATACCATTTCTCAGGATTTTTGTGAAGATTAAGGGTAATATTCAATTTCTTTAGCCTAATAAACATATAAAATACTATCAAAACATTGAATAAATGCTAAAAGGAATTTTTGAATACAAAGGAATTTTCTAAATGTAGTATGCTAGTTGTGTATTTTTGCAAAAATAAAGAGAACAATTTTTAAAAGAAAACTAAAAAGACTTTAGGAATAATTCTTGGAACAATTATAAAAGTTATAATTTTTATAACTTTTAGCATTTAGTGAGCACATGTTAATCAAAATGAATCACAAAATAAAAGTATAAGTATTAAACATTATGAGACAAAAATTCTGATATTCAATTAATATGAAGATTTTTTCATGCAAATCCAAGTAATAGCACTAGAGTATAGTTGAAAAAGTAATAAGTAAATAGATAAAATTATTTTTAGATCTGTTCATTTAATATTTACTTTCAGATAAATTTATGCCATTTTGGAGATATTTAAGAAATATATTTATAGTATCCAAAAATATTCAATCTCTCTTCAACTCCAAAAACTTATTTAAAGCATAATATAAAATATCACAAATATATATTTTAAATATTTTCTTATTATATATTATGGTAAAATAAAGTATACTGTATATGGAATAATATGAACACACCAAAGAATTAATGGGTTCCAAAAGTGAGTATCTGTTTGTCTGTCTGTCTATCTATCTATCTATAATTTATTATCTATATACCTACCTATATCTCTCTACTTCTAATTATGTAACAATTGTCAGTGGATAGATGAATATAACTTTCTTAGATACAGGCATGATCTGAGTGAACATGTCCCCTCAAATCATGTAACTATAATTACATCTTAATCAACAACTATTTTTCTGATAGTAGAAAACTTTAAAAAGCTATTACAATGTTTTTTGTTCCCCTGATTATTTTATGTTGGTATTAGTATATGTGATATTTGTCAAAAGAAACAAGTATGGAAGACGTGTGTTTATTTTTCTGCATAAGAAACTATTTGCAATTTGATTTTATTTATACAAGAAGGAAAAGAAGCAGGTGTGTTATTGTGGAACTTCTATTTAAATATTATGTCTATAACCACCATGCCTAAGTTCTATTCAAATCAATGATTTCAGTTTCCACTGACTGAAGGGTGTTTGCTGATTTATTTTCATTTGTTGATTTCAATGACTGACATACTCCTAATTATTATGAACAACATGTCTTCATATATAGACACCTATTTCAAAAAAATATTTAAATATATTTTCTACTCTACACAGTTTTCAATTATTTTTTAATCAATTTTTTGTTTATCCAAATCATTATACATGCTTAGGAAACGTTTTAGATTGTTTAAGATTTTGAAATATTTTAGAAACTTATAATTTATGCATGCATATTAAACTATATTCTAGAAAAATAAAAAATGATTTGATTTATACATAAACAAAAATACCTATATAACCATGTAGCATCTATATTTATCAAATAAATTTTTAATTACTCATAGTTATTGATATAAATTAAATATGAACATCAAAATACATTTAATAATTATTTTAGAGTTTCATAAATATTGTTTGTTCATATTAACCCTGACTCCTTCCAGTTCAACCTATACCTCCCTGAACATTGATATTCTTCTTTTTCTTTCCTTTTTAAAAAATATCATTATTTATGTTTGTTTGTTGTTTTTTGAGACATGTTTTTTTTCTATGTAGCACTTGCTATCCTGGAACTCATTCTGTATACCAGCCTGGCCTCGAACTCACAGAGATCCGCTTGCCTCTGTCTCTTAAATGCTGGAATTAAAGGTGTGTGTCACCACACCCAGTTTATTTTCTTTTTAAAATTCATTGAGTCTTGTTTATGTTACCCAATATATAGGACCATGAAAGGACAGCATAGTTTCTGGTCGAGCACTGGCTAGAGATGGCCAGAGACTCAGGAGGTTAGAGACCTCACAGATTATCCTGTAAGGGGCAGCATGTATTTTGCCACACTCTTAGACTTCAGGCTCCTGACATGAGGCTGAAGACCTCCATTGATCCACACCTTTCAGGCAAGTAGGACAATGCCCCTACTAGCCCCTCCATAGGTAGACGGCATGACTACAGGCTGCAGAACCTCAAGACATCTCCATATTCATGAGTTACTTAAAGGCCAGAGGGCATAGCCAATTAAGCATTCTTTCCCAGACCCTCTTCCTTGCAAAAGGTATTTAAACTCAGGCCTGCTCTGAGAATATGGGGTAAAACTTCATCCACTTTCCACCATGACAATAAACATTTTAAGACCTGGACTACCTCTTTTTTGGAGGTCCACTGTGGGGAACCGTGAAGAAAGTATTAAACTACCAAGCAGCTGTTTAACTACCCTCAGATGACCTTTCTATGTTCCAGCCATGGGAGACCCAGCCATGACCCAGCCAAGCTATTTGCTGTGACCAAGAGTCTCATTCCCTCAAGGCACTGCCAGAGCTCATCTTCTCCCCCTCACCCCTTTGGTTGCAAGTCGATTCAGCCCGTATACCCCATCTCGCTCCTTCTGCAGCCTCTCAGCAGTGCCTGATAGTTCAAGGGCTTAAGACCAGTTAGTCCTTGGCCACCTTTAGGCCTGGGAATCCCCAACCCAAGAGCTCCAGCCCCACGGGGGTCTCAGACTGTGTTCTCCCCATGCCCGGTGTGGAGTACTGCAGATTCTCACAGCCTGACTTCTGCTGAGTGTGCATGGAGTGAACTCAGTCAAATTTCTGCATCTCTGCCTCTCTGGGTGGTGGCCCAGCTCCTTGGGGAAGCAGACACTCAGGACCCACAATCAGCCCAACAGGACCCACACACATGCTCATGCTACAGCCCAACACAATACTGCTCCATTTTCTGGTAGCTTGAATACCTAAGAAAACTGACTCTCTCAGCAACTATCTCTCCCAGAAACTATCAAATGCCAATAGTGCCACAGCTACTGCTGCAATTTAAATCCTACCACCCCCAGCCCACCCCCATGATGAGAATTTTCTTGTTTAGATTTGGTGTAGGCCTTGTGCATGTCACAGTCTCCGTGAGTTCATATATGTTACTGTCCAGAAAACTATCTTGTCCTTGGGTTAGCATTTGTTTATGTGGATCATTGAGTTAGCATGCTTTGGTGTTTGCTTTTTCCAGAATGTATATCTTCAGACTTAATATTTCTGATTCATTAAGTCATAGATTATACTCGGGATGTTTAAAAAAGCCAAAGGGAAACATTATTTTATAGTTATTTAAAAATTTATGTAACAAATGTGTGTGTGCTTGTGTTGTCTGTGTGTAAAATACTTTAATGAAGTTATGCCACACAAGAAATTGTGATCCCTCAACAGCCATGAATTACATAACAAACACACCAGTTCATTCCAGTCATGGAAAAGATCTCTAGAGGTATTAGTCAGGAAATAGAAGAGATTTTTAAAACTATATAATCTACTTCCAGTGCCCTTGTTTGCCTTACATAACTTGAATGTTAGACCATATTGCTGAAGAAGCTACATACTTCAGACATAGGACATGGAAAAAAATGAGCTGTAGTTGAGCTGAAAGCGTCCTACCTAAGGATTGGCTTACAGAGTATCATAAGATGTGTAACCTGCTAAGGAGTGTGAGAATAGGGCATCTTAGACAGCTATATCTCCTAGAAACACAGAGAGGTGTTCACAGTGGTACAATAATGGCATGTTAATTTTGGAAGTAACCAATGGCTATTTGACTTAAGGCTCATTCAACAGGAGATAATTCAAACTACCTAGTGGCTGGGAAGTAATAGACCCAATAGAAGAACCTACATCTGCTATTTTCCTAAACTAATACTGTTTCTGACTGTATTCCTATAGGTAAATAATGTCTTACCCCTTCTCTTTTTGAAATGGAGACTATTTTAAAAAATTTGGTTGAGCTGTTGGCTATGGGTGTCCTGTGTAGGTCTGTGCACAATCTAGGCTGATGCTACAACTGAGGGTTGCTATTCAAAAACTGACAACAGTGCTCCATTTTTTGGGACAACATCTATACAGATCATTAACTGTAAAGAGGTCAAGCTAGTACCTATATAGAGTCTTTACCCCTACATTCTATACTCTTTAGTATGAGAAGGTACTATGCTGGTTATAAAAAGAGAAACCTGAACATCAAAACAGATATAAAAACCCCAAGCTACAATCTGTCTTGCCTACAAGATGTTCTGGGGCAATGGTGGCACAGACCTTGTGGAAATGGCCAAACAATGTCTTATTTAACTTGAGCCCCATACCATAAATGAGAGCCCATTTCAAACAACAAAGAAAAAAAAGAATTTAGCAATAGTATAAAAATATTCTTATCAAAAGAATGTAGAACTGGACTGGCAAAATAAATCAATGAAATGGTTTCTAATGATATGCTGTCATGTTCATAGATCAGTGCCTTGTCCAGTTGTCATCAGAGAGGCATCCTCCAGCTGCAAATGGGAACAGGTGCAGAGGTCCACAGCATTACTGCACAAAGAGAATCTAAATTGGGTTCTCCATCAGATGCCTGTCCTAGGAGCACTGGTAATTCCTTGGAAGATGAGTATGAAAGACTGTAGTATTCCGACAGAATGGAGGACACCAGAAGATCATGTCCCAGTGAATCAAATATGCAAGGCTCACATTGACTCACAGATCGAAGCAGCAACTACAGGTCTTGAATCAGGCTGTACCAGGTCCTCTGTATATGTTATGACTGGTATAGCTTGGTGTTTCTGTGGGACTCCTAACAGTAGGAGTAGGAATGGCTCTTTTTTTTTTCACTCTTGAGACTCTTTTCCTTCAATTTTGGTTGTCATGTCTAGCTTCAACATGAGGTCTTTAGCCTTTCTTATTATGTCTTGTTTTGCTGTGTTTGCCTGTTGTCTCTTGGATACCTGTTCTATTATGAAAGGAAATGGAGGGGAGTAGATCAGGCTAAAGGGGCAATGCTGAGAGGAAGTGAAAGTAGTGACTGCAACAACTTAAAAAAACAGAGGTCTAAGGATCATGTAGAAAGTTGTTTTGTTCCTGTTCTCATTCAGGGTCTGTTACTGTCACCAACATGACCTTTGGAGAATGTTGCCATCATCAGTTTTAAGTAAGTTTTTCTAAGTTGTTAAAATAGTGTTCTATTTCATTTTTTTATTTCCTTTGGTTAGCATAAAAATGATTTCACTCCTAATAATTTATCACTGTATATATAGAATACTATGTCTCTCAAAGTTCATCAGGAAAGCACCTTGTGGTAGAGAAGCCTTAACACAGAAGCCCTAAGTGGCCTACATGCAAAGAATGAGAGACTACAGAGTACTCAGTCCTAAACAGAACATCTATATCAAACACCTTTTACCCAAGGTTCATTGATGATTGTGAAAAATGGGTGAAAAGAGGGTAAGAACCCAAACTGGTAAATGACTACAAAGAAACTGCGATACACAGGAAAACACTGGCATCATGAACAAATGACAGTTCTGACACTACATACAAAATCTATACAGGCTCAAGCAAGAACATTCCATCATGGAGGATCATAGTGAAGTCCCATCTCTGGCTTAGGAAGTATTGGTGATAGTTACTGATCAAGGGAAACTTCTTTAAGGGATGCCTCATTGGGTCAACTAAGATCCATTAACAGGCCCCACACTCAAGAATAATTGTACAGTGCAAACTGAACTTGAAGCTGGATGGGTAGGAATATGAAGGTGGACCTAGAATGAGCTGGAGAAATAATGGGATTTTTAAAAAATCATATAAAATTCTGAATTCACAAAGGCATTATAAAATAGATATTGGGTTTTTGTTCCATTTGCAGTGTTTATTTATTTATTTTCTATGCCTCTAACACAACATCACAAAATAGGTCTTTTATAAAGGATAGAGATTAATGTAGCTCAGTTTGGGCAAATCAGGAGTACACTGTCAGCATTCTCAGAATCGCAACATGTTGGAGGGTTTCACATAGCAAGACAGAGCAAATATGCCAGCTTAAGTCTCTTCCTCTCTTTATAGATCCACAGGTGTGAAAACATGGTCACCACTGCCTATTCATCATATATTTGTAACCCTCAATACAATCAATATGTTAATTAGGATTAATTTTTAACCTATGAATTTTGATTATATAATAGTACACAATCCTATTTCTATTTTGAATGTTTTATCTTTTTTAAATTTTTTTGTTTGTTTATTATTTATTTATTTATTCATTTTTATTGGATATTTTATTTATATTTCAGATGTTCTCCCCTTACCCCATTCCCCCCACTCCCTCAGAGGAACTCCCTATCCCATCCACCCTCCTCCTTCTCTATAACGTGTACCCCACTACCCCCACCCGTACCTCACCTCCCAACCTCGAATTCCACCCCACAGGAAGTCCAGGCTTCATGGGGCCAAGGATCTCTTTTCCCACCTATACCACCCTTGCAGATATAGCTGGAGCCATGAGTCCCTCCCTAAGTGCTCCAGGCTGATGGTTTAGACCCTGGGGGCTCTGGTTGGTTGGTACTGTTGTTCTCCTCATGGGTCATAAACCCTTTCAACTCTTTCAGTCTTCACTCTATCTCCTCTATTGGGAACCCCATGATCAGTTTAATGGCGATTCCTCCAGAAGTTCTTTTATTGTTGAGAATAGTTTTCGTATCCTGGGATTGTTATTATTCCAAATAAATTTGAAATTTCACTTTCTAACTCTGCAAAGAATTGAGTTGGTATTTAATGGGGATTGCATTGAATCTGTAGATTGTTTTGGCAAGATGGCCATTTTTACTATATTAGTCTGCTGATCTATGAGCATGGGAGATCTTTCCATTTCCTGAGATCTTCTTCAATTTCTTTCTTCAGAGACTTGATGTTCTTGTCATAAAGATCTTTCACATGCTTGGTTAGATTCACACTTTAGTAAAGTTTCTTTTATGTATGTGGGGGCCCTTGCATTTGGAGCATAGATGTTCAGAATTGAGAGTTCATCTTGGTAGATTTTTCCTTTGATGAGTATGAAGTGTCCTTCCTTATCTTTTTGATTACTTTTGGTTGAAAGTTGGTTTTGTTTGTATTAGAATGGCTAGTCCAGCTTGTTCCTTGGGACCATTTGCTTCGAAAATTGTTTTCCATCCTTTTACTCTGAGGTAGTGTCTGTCTTTGTCACTGAGGTGCGTTCCTGTATGCAGCAAAATTCTGGGTCCTGTTTATTTATCCAGTCTGATAGTCTAGTCTTTTATTAGAGAATTGAGTCCATTGATGTTAAGAGATATTAAGGAAAAATTGATTGTTGCTTCCTATTATTTTTGTTATTAGAGGCAGAATTATGTTTGTGTAGCTATCTTCTTTTGGGGTTGTTGAAGATTACTTCCATGCTTCTTCTAGGTT
Organism: Mastomys natalensis; assembly: GCA_021653895.1. Taxonomy (NCBI): domain Eukaryota; kingdom Metazoa; phylum Chordata; class Mammalia; order Rodentia; family Muridae; genus Mastomys; species Mastomys natalensis. Next base: position 450,684 of record JAJTUV010001277.1, read on the forward strand.
GTAGTTTCCCACCTTGTGTTGGCATTTTTCATCAATTATCCTTTGAAATGCTGGGTTTGTGGAAGATATTGTGCAAATTTGGTTTTGTCATGGAATATCTTGGTTTCTCCATCTATAGTATTGAATGTTTTGCTGGGTATAGTAGTCTGGGCTGGCATTGTGTTCCCTTAGGGTCTGTATGATATCAGACCAAGATCTTCTGGCTTTTATAGCTCTACTGAAAAGTCTGGTGTAATTCTTATAGGTCTGCCTTTTATGTTACTTGACCTTTTTCCCTTACTGCTTTTAGTATTTTTTCTTTGTTTTATGCATTTGATATTTTGATTATTATGTGATGGGAGGTGTATCTTTTCTGGTCTAGTCTTTTGGTGTTCTGTAGGCTTCTTGTATGTTTATGGGCATCTCATTCTTTAGGTTAGGGAAATTTTCCTCTATAATTTTGTTGAAGATATTTACTGGCCCTTTAAATTGGGAATCTTCATTCTCATCTATACCTATTATCCTTAGGTTTGGTCTTCTCATTGTGTCTTGGATTTCCTGGATGTTCTGGGTTAGGAGCCTTTTGCACTTTGCATTTTCTTTGACAGTTGTGTCAATGTTTTCCATGGTATCTTCTGCACATGAGATTCTCTCTTCTAACTCTTGTGTTCTGTTGGTGATGCTTGCGTCTATGACTCCTGATCTCTTTCCTATGTTTTCTATCTCCAGGGTAGTCTCCCTTTGAGATTTCTTTATTGTTTCTATTTCCATTTTAGATCCTGGATGATTTTTTCAATTCCTTCACCTGTTTGGTTGTGTTTTCTTGCAATTCTTTAAGGGATTTTTGTGTTTCCTCTTTAAGGGCTTCTACCTGTTTACTGTGTTCTCTTGTACTTCTTTAGGGGAGTTATTTATGTCCTTCTTAAAATTCTCTATCATGATCATGTGAAGTGATTTTAACTCTGAATCCTGTTTTTCCTGTGTGATGGGGTATCCAGGGCTTGCTATGGTGGGAGAACTGGGTTCTGATGATGCAAAGTAACTTTGGTTTCTGTTGATTGTGTTCTTGCACTTGCCTTTTGCCATCTGGTTGACTGTAGTGTTCCCTGTGCTCACTGTGTCTGACTGGAGTCTGTCTTTCCAGTTATCTTGCTTGTGTCAAAACTCCTTAGATTCCAGATGTCTCTGTGTTCCTGTGATCCTAAGCTCCTGGTTGGAAGAACTCCTGGTGCTCAGGCCACCTCGGGGATTCTGAAATCCTGCTGCCCTGAGTGCAGGAGCTTCTCTTGGATGGCTCAGGATAAGGTGTCTCTACAGGAGCAGACCAGCTTGGTGTTTTCCCGACCAGAAGGACCAGGCCTCTGCTCTGACTGCAGTGGCTCTTCTAGGATGGCTCAGGATCAGATATCTCCAAGGGAGCAGACCAGCTTGGTGTCTGACACAGCCAAAAGGATCAGGCTTGGGGCAGAAGGGAAGTGGTATTTTGGAGGGGCAGGGTTTGGGAGTCTGATGATTCCTGAGCTGCCCTGGCTCCTAGTTGTAACTCTGGGCCGTGTTGTAGTGCACAAGGTGTCTTATCCTCTGTTCTGAGTGCAGTGGCTCCTCTAGGATGGCTCAGGATCAATTGTTTCCACAGGAGCAAACTAGCTAAGTGTCTTGCCCCAGCCAAAAGCTTATTTTTTTTTTAAACATTTGTATTGGAGTAGGAGTTCTACATTCTGTTGATAAGAATATTTTTTGAACCTTTGCTAAATTCTTTTTTTTTCCTTTGTTGTTTGAAATTTTCATGCATGAATTTGGGTTGTTGAAGAAACTTCACATTGTTTACTACAATGACTGCTGTAGTTTATAATCTAAAAGCAATGATAAGGATCCCTCCTCATCTCATCCTTGAGTGTTGTTTGTATTGACCATAGTCATTCTGGCTGAAGATAGAAGAAATCTCAAAGCAGAATAGTTTCATTTGTTATTATTCTTTTACTCTTTTCCTTTTGTTATTGGCAAAAGTATGTGCCCAAGGAACCAGAGGTTAAGTTTGACATAGCATCTCCTAGAAATGTCTTAATTCTTTTTTAAAAATCATAATAAAAGGTAATTTTTTCTAGCCAATATAGTTATAATTCATTAACTTCTTCACAGCTAAAGGCTTGTAGTGTTGTTTTCAGTATTTATAATACCAAATATGTCAAATAGAGAAGGGCAGTAGGCTTAATTTTAAGATGAGTCTAATATTAGCAATCTGCTTCACGTTCCTACACAATGGCCTCCCATAGACACTTAGAATACCTCATAGAGCTATGCAGATTTGAGCTTTTGTTTGTTTGAGAGTATTTCTCACATTAAAAGTGAAACTACCTGTACATTCTTGCAATATTTTAAACCAAAATAGACCATAGAATCTTTACTTTGACAAGAATGTGGTTTTAATAAACATTGCATTGAGGGTTACTTGAAAATTATGTCCAATTAATTGTGTAAAATGTGAATAAATATGAAAAACAAATATTTGAGCGCATTTCAATTTTAGTTAGATATGCCCTCTATTAATTCACAATATCTCACTTGCCAATGCCCATAGGACATTGCAAAACATTTTCAAATATAGTTTCCCTATAATACTTTAATTTGTATGATATAATTAGTCTACAATTTTTAAGCTATTAAAATAGTTTAATAATAAGGAATATGCTTTAAACTTTAAATAGTTAACACAATATGATACTATCAGTGTAGCGAAATAAACTCAAACACATTTTCTAATGATACCATGAATGATACTTTTGTAATCAGGACTGAAAAATGTCATACTTTATTTAAAGAAAATATTCTGACTTGCATTTGAATGTTTCACCTTCAAAAAAATTTGAAATATTGCCATCCATGTAAGTTAATACATTTTTTCCTAACACCATTAGAGTCAAGCCAAATCCATATGATACATTAAAAAAAAAATAAGTGTACTATGATAAAACTAGTTTGAGTTCTTCAGGACAAAGGATCATTCTAAGATCCCTGAACAGTGGCTCATCTTCCACTGGCTTTCCAAATCTTGTCCTTCTTTTAGTCTAAGGTGAAATATGACATAAAATGACAGACTCAGATTATTGGAAATAGCTCGAAGACCAAGGCTTTAACTATCTGGTGTTCTGCTGTGTTACAATATCAATAATTCTAACAAAAGAGTTCAAATGTTTCTTGTATTTTTAAGAATATATACTACACTATTATATATTTTAAATGATTTCATAATGCAATGGCTATCAATTCTAATAAAGAAACCCTTCTTTATGAGAGAAATTATTCATAGTTCCATATAAATCATTAGAGTGTGTATTACATAAAAAAACCACCTTGATTAACATTCTTATTTTTATAGAGGAAACATGATAAATACCATTTTGTGTATGTTAATGTGTGTTTGTCTGTGTACACATGCACATAGAGAAGACAGATATCAGCAGAGAGCCTCTTCCTTGATCACCTGGCTCTGAATGCCTGGCTACAGTGACCAGCTATCTACAGAGGTCATCATGAAGCCCTCTGCCTCCCCAGCCACTAAGACTGCAGACATCTGCCAACAACTGGGTCATTACATAAGTTATGGAAATCTCAGTTTCTCATACATCTATAACAAGTACTTTGTGGACTGAGTAATTTCTCTAGCACCAGCGTTCTCTGATTTTCTAGGCAATTATGTATGGAATTGTGCTGTGCAATCAGGAACTCTTGAACTTCTGGATTGGAAACAAACCATGCAGTGAGCTTTGTTGTTATAGTACAGAAAACGTACTCGCTATGGTGTTGAAGTGTAACCCCCAAACTGGTTAGATTTAGGGTTTTAAGGATACAACAATCTCAGTTTTCCTTCATCCAACTTGCTGTTTTATCTTTTAAAAAAAAAAAAAAAAAGAATAGGAAATCTCAAGGATAGATAGTCTTTTACATTCATGTAGTTACAAAGCAGAAGATAGAACGATTCTATACTAGGTAAGTGGTATTAGCCAGGAAAGTGAAAACTAAAGTCACTGCCCAAACCATGCTTTTTAAAAATTGCTTGTATTTTTTTGCTATTTTTATTGAATATTTTATTTACTTACATTTCAGATAACATTCCCTTTCCTTCCCTTCCCTAGAAACCCCCTATCCCATCCCCTCCTCCTTTTTGCTTTTATACCATTTTAATGGGTAACTCTGCACAGAGACATACTGAGAAGCATGTGCCTATGACTGCTTGAAGGCATGTAACAGCCCTTGAGCTGCCCTTAAGTGGCCAATTCTGTTTATGCAGGAACATGTGCACAACAGAGTATTTAAAGTACCTACTGGTTATATAAGATAGTTTTTCTTCAAGGATTCATTGGGTCCCTGTAGCACTTACAGATACTGTTCTTATAAGAAACAAAATCATTTGCATTTAATAATTAATTAATAAGTTACTTGGCAAAATTCCTGAAGGTTACCTCCAGGCAGACAAGTGAAACCACTATATAAGATAATATTAAGAATGTTAATATACTTGCTGATAAGAATTTCAAGGGCAAATAACAATAATTAAAAATGAATAAAAGAAATGTTCCATAACATTTTTATATTAGTTAATTATTGACTATATTAAATCACATTGTATATTATCTAATTGCTTTAAAATATATTCTAATTATCCTGGAATGTTATATTATATTTCAAGCTATAATATGTTATATTTTAATACCTAACAGAAAGCAAATCTCAGTTCATAGAACAATGAAGCATAACTGCATGCACACATCCGTGAACAAATATGGGCACACACACAAACACACACACCACACACGTGTATGCATGTGTACAACAGAGAGTAATCAACTTTATTGTTCTAAAAATGATCAAAAGAATATTGATGTTCTGACTGCTCATATAACCAATATACTATTTTTCAGGTAGTTTTCTTTTGCTATTTTTTTATTCTTTATGGAATTTTGGATCTCAAATGAAGTATTTGCATTCCAGAAAACCCAATGTTAGAAGTAAGAGAAAGGTTTTAATGTGTACAAACACATATTAAGAGTGTCTCAATTTTTTAAGATTTATAACTAAAATAATTTTGGCTAAATCATTCCTGATAGAAATATTAATCCAATTAATTTCTCACTGGTATAATTATTTGCTTATCATTTTCATGTTTATAAATGTCTGTGAGTCATAAATCAGCCAGATGTTGATTTTTAAGCATCTATAGTGAAATGGATAGCAATTGTCTTTATCCATTAAAAACTCATCCATTAGAAAGAGAGGATTATAATAAGTATACAATGCACACTTATTACTATTAAATGAGTCCAAGAATGTTTAATAATCAATTACAGGTGACATTTTGGAGTTTTCAGTTAAAGAAAGTCTCCAGGAAGTGGCCAAGGAGACAAATAAATTTTACATGAAAAGAAGGATCTATCAAAGACACTGCATCCAGAGGTATTGTTAAATGATGTCTACCACTTCTAGGGAAGGTCAGGTGCTGGCATGTGCTGACATTAAAAATTAAAATGTTCTCAATAAGAGATAATTAAGCAAAAAACAATGAATCAAATCATTGGGAATTTTATATCAGAAATTAATATAAAACTATGGGGTAAAATATTAAGTTCATCATCAAGTATATTATTTAATGAATTGTCAATAAATAAACATTTAATGTAAGATTACATAAAGTATTTAATATGTATTTTTAACCAGACCCCAAAAGAAAAGGAATTGCCTAATTTTCAGACTGACATTTATTTAGTTTATATTATAACTTATTAATTTGTAGATATTACAGAATTAGATATTTATACAGCTGTGACTGACTTACTTATCTCAATTTATAATAATAAAACCATATTATAATTAAATTGCAATTAGACCTCTATGTTAATATCAGGGCAACATGATAAGGAAGGAAATTTGATGTGTTAAACCCATTAAATTCGGTTATTCTTTCATTAATAGAAATTTTAATATTATATCAATTATAGATTTGAAGAATGATAAATATATATACTCTTTGTTGAGTAGAATAATGGTTTTGTTATTCAGATGAAACAAGCAATTTGAAGCTATTTCACCTTAAGTGGCATCAATGGGAGGGTATACCCTGGGTCCTGTGGAGGCTTGATGCCCCAGCATAGGTGGATGCTAGGGTGGTGAGGCAGGAATGGGGGTAGGTGGGGGGAGCCCCCTCATAGAGACAGGAGGAGGGGAATAGCCAATATCCTTGTACTGGGATTTGAACCTGGGTCTTCTGTAAGAGAAATAATTGTTCTTTGCCATAATGCCATCTCCCTGACTCCCAGATGTTTCTTTAATGTAATTAAATGATATAATAAAAACTATATTGCTATGTGTACTATTTACTTTGCACCACAAAATATAAAGTCAATGTAACTTCATGAGGAAATAATAGCCAGTCTTATAAAAATATAAAACATTTTAGTATCCTGAAAAACTCAAATATTTATTGCAAAGACATGCTTAATTTTACAGGCTAAACAATATATGATGTAAAAAGAATATATTGGACTTTACAACAAAGTCAACTATGTATACCAAGATTATTTGTTTTTGAGAAAAAAATAGACCAAAATGTTGAAATAAATGATAAAATAGATGAGCCTAATACCCTTTTATTCCTTTAACATTTAAGAAATAAAAATCCAGAATATCACTATGCAAAGTTAAAACATCCAGAGAGGTGTTAGAACTATGCCAAATACCCTACAGAAGTCTTTAAACTCTTTTCTAATTATAATGACTATCATAAATTTAAAGAAAGCTTCTATGTTGAGCTTTGATGCTGCAGATATTGCTGATAAAATTATCCATGGCTTGCGGTCAGTATTTCCATTTTGGTCAAACCTCAGGGATGGCATATACAGCTTGATCAGGCTACTCCCTTTTGTCCTGGGAATTCTTTTATTCCTGCCCATAGTGTTAAAGCTTGTCTCTAACTACATCATCAGGTTGGCAGCCAAAGTGCATGACTTGAAACTGAAAATGGACCCCCAGACAGAGCTATTAATTTAACAGGCTGGCAAGCCAAAGACTGGTAAGATTCTGTATAGAGCTTTACCAACCTAAGACAAAAATGCATTGCTTTTGATAATGCATATTCCATGATGGGTAAGGAATGCACTCTTGTCAGAACAACCTAAGACAGGCTCAGTCTGGTTTATGCAATAAAAAAAGGAGAGATGTGGAGAGCTTTCGGGGCTGCCTGGCAGGAACCTGACATTGGTGAAGGACAAGGAAATGGGCTGCTTAGAAGAATCTGACATAAACCAAGGACAAGGAAATAGGCTGCAGGCAGGATTCTAACATTAGGCTAAAACAAAGAAGTAACTTCAGGCAGAAATCTAAATCCTAGGCTAGAACAAAGAAGTAATTAAAGGTAGAAATCTAAATCTTAGATTAGAACAAAGAAGTAGGCTTCAGGCATGAAAATGACTTGGGCTAAGACAGGAGGTTAGGCTCAGGTGTTTTGGTCATCCTGATAAGCCCTTAGAAATAGTGATCACAGGAGTGATCATGGGACTCTGTTTACTGTCCTGACTATCTGGGTTTATTGTCTTTATTATTTTACTTGTTCCTTGACTATTTGCATCTATTGTATTGTTAGTTCCTCAACCTAGAACTCATCTTAATACTTGCATGTAATTTAAATGATCTAAAAGAAAAAAAAGGAGGAGGAGGGATGGGATAGGGGATTAATGGGGGGTGGGGAATGAGGAAACAGGATAACATCTGAAATGTAAATAAACAAAATATTTAATAAAAAATACAAATCCAAATACTAATAAAGAGTAGATTGTAGTAGAATGCTATGTTTTATAAAATCTAGGAAGAACAACCATTACAGTTTGTTTTTTTGCTGTTTGTAGAAAGTATGAACTGAAGAGCAGATTATCAGAACCCAGGAAACACAAACGCTTTAATCATATTTTAAAGTGCTTTCTCTGAGTTTGGCTTTAAAAAGAATAGATCCGCGGGCGGTGTGCGCAATGCCTTTAACCCAGCACTTGAGGCAGAGGCAGGCGATTCTGAGTTTGAGGCAGCTGGTCCTACAAGTGAGTTCCAGGACAGCCAGGGCTACACAGAGAAACCGTCTTGAAAATCAAAACAAAAGATAAAGAAAAAGAATGATCTTAAATGACATAGCTCATCCAATTTAAGCTCACAGAGTCTCTGCACAGTTGAATGTGTTAGCCAAAACTCTAACCTAAAGGGTTACAGAAAATATTCTAAAGTGTATTCATCAAGCTGTGATTATCTAACACAATGCTCTTATTAAATTTTCTAAAAGTAGTTAGACAAAGAAATGATAGATGTATCAATTCTGATTATTTTTTGGTCATGTACTTCATCTAATTGACCTCAACTCATGAGCAAATGCATAAGACCTACAATATTATAACTCAGTAAATGACTATATTGTATATTTAGATCAGGATCATTGGAACCTTAAACATTTCATATAATTTTCTTAGAAAATTTAAAATCCTCTATTTCAGTTCCCAATAAAATTATGATAGTTTCAATATAGTGACCATAATGCACTATAGAATATTATTGCTTTTCCTTTCAAGAAACTCTACTGTTTAGTTTGCTCTATTTATGCAATTAACATGTTTAAGTTAAATCACTTAAAAGTCCTATGAATATGTTTGTGTTTATGATATCCTGTTATGTGTTCAATATTTTATTTTCTAAATATCAGTTCTATATCATGTATGAAAAAATGTTTATACTGATTCTCAAATATGTTTCTTTTGATGTAATTTTATAATTATTACATAAAAAGTTGAGGTAGAATTTTGCATGGGAATTTAGGCCAATCTTAATGGAGAGTTAAAAAATGGAATTGAATTTCAAGTTATGAATTGATCTTTTAATAGTTAATTTAGAAGGTAACTACTTCATGTAAGGAGTAGGTCTGAGAAGAAGGCTCAATGTGTAAAGTGCCTGTGTCACAAGCATGTTTACCCTGGTTTGAACTTTGGTACCTAGGTAAATCAAGGATGTCCATTGTGTTTAATTCTGGAGTTTTATTTGGTTTTGCTTTGTTTTATTTCTGAGGCAGGGCCTCTGTACTATGTAGACTCTGAATACCCTTCCTGGCTGTACTGAAACTGCTATATAGACAAGGCTGGCCCAGAACTCACAGAGATCTGCTTATCTCTGCCTCCCAAATGATGGGATTAAAGGCATGTGCCAATATATCCTGCTTAGCATTCTCAATACATATGAGTGCTAAATATTGGGAAGATTTTACCTATGGGGGAAAATACCATGAATTTATTTATTTATTTTACATGTAAACATGGGTAAGGAACAGCAAGCATTTTTCAATATCATCCTCAGTTACATATCAGCTACATATTTGGGCGTTTCATAACAGTCTGTGCTTTTACACTGGTACACTGCTACTTTTAAGGGCTTACTAATAGAAGGTGTTGTAGTTAGAATCTGGAATGTTCCCGAGTCTCATGTTTTCAGCACTTGGATTCCAGACTGTAGTAAAAATTAGATGGTGGTGAAAGCCTTGCTGTTCAGAGATATCATTAGGGGTCCAATCTTTCACAGGGACATCCTCACATAATTCAGCCTTGTGCTTGATGCTTCCTCCTGAGCAACTATGTGACAGGAGCAAGCAGTGACAAGGACCTACATCCATGAGCAGAACTATCTAGCATTCTCGGTCATGCTTTACTACAACATATAAAAGTATGAGCCAAATAAACCTACCCTCCCTTAAGTTGCCCAGGCTGGGTATTCCAATCATATCAACAAAAAATTATCTAATTTATTTGTTATTAAACTAGTCAAAGTATAGGTTAAAATAAAAGATAGAAATTTTTTCTTTGACTAAATCTTCCTTTCTTTAATGTTATGAGTTATATACATAATTATATCAGTCATTAGTTAAAAATGTACAAAAGAGAATGCTGTTGTATTTGTGTCTAATGGGTAAAAAGAATATATATCTGCTCTCATACTTTTTATATAACTTAACAAAATCTTAGAGATTTGTGTGCTTATACTTAATGAAGGGTGAGAATGTAATTCAAAGATGCAAAGTAGGAAGACAAGAGTGATGAAGCATAGATAGCTCTTCTAAATGTGTAATTAATGTGGGTGGCTTGTAAATGAGTGAGAATTAAGGCTTTTTGAGTGTTACTGAAACACTTTAGGGTAGGTCTACAATAATGAATAAACTAACAGAGACTTCATAGAGACACTTTTTATATGTTATCATGTCCCAAGAAAACATGTGAAAAATAAAAGTTCTCAATGTGTTAGTTCAAAAACAGACTTTAAAGTATAATTTATACATGAGCTACTTGACATTCAACTTTAAAAAAATTAAACATTTACTCCTGAACTTATTGCTGGAAACATGGGAGTAATGTAGATATGTAGATTTTCTTTTTTTTTTTTTTTTTTTTTTTTTTTTTTGGTTTTTTGAGACAGGGTTATTCTGTGTAGCCCTGGCTGTCCTGGAACTCACTTTGTAGACCAGGCTGGCCTCGAACTCAGAAATCCACCTGCCTCTGCCTCCCAAGTGCTGGGATTAAAGGCGTGAGCCACCACTGCCCGGCTAATGTAGATTTTCATTAGGGAAATGGACAAAACAAGAAATAGCCCTGTGAATGTAGATTTAATTTTCGAGTGTGTGTTTGTATGTGTGTCCTTGAGTATGTATCTGTGTTTGTGTGTGTGCTTGTGCATGTTTGTGTTTGTGTGTATGTGAATTTATGCCACCTCATATGGATACCTGAAAATGTCAGAAGAGGGCATCTAGTAAGTTTTAACTGGAATTATAGGCACTTATGAACTTCCTGATGCTGATGTGGGTTCTGGGACCTCAACTCTGTCCCTGTATCATAACAGCCAAAATTCTTAACTGCTGCATCTCTTATTCAGCCCATACAGGAGCTATTATTCCATCTTACCTTGGCAGTATTTCACAGGGATTATATGGTATTTATTTTACAATAAAAACAGATTGTGCTTCTAAAGTAAACAAATTTTAGAGTCAATTAAAAATATTCATCAAAAAATATGGTTATTTTCAACTTGGCATTATAAGTATTTTGTTTTCCATCATTGTCATTTTGGACTATTAATAATTTCCATACTACATGTTTTGTTCTTGTCTCCATACATATGTGTGTCTGCTGTACGCATGTGTTCACATATGGGCTGGGCAGAAGTTGATTTTTAGATGCCTTTCCTGAACCAGTTATCTATTTTAATTTTTTATTGTGGAGTCTATCACTGAGTCTGAGCACACAATTTCAGCTAGACTGGAGGATCACTGAGCCCTAGGATCATTCTGTCTCTAACTCCTAGTCCTGAGTATTAAAGTGAACGTGACATATGCTTTGCTTTTTTATGCGTGCTTGGAATCTGAACTTAGCTCTTCATGTTTTCATAGCAAGTCACTTCATCTGTAGAGGGATACCACCAACACTAACTGGCACTCACCTTCCATGTATTTTTGAGAGGAAAAAATACTACTTTTATAATAATACTTATTTGAAAGCAGTGACTATATTTATTTTAATTAATAGTTCAATAAGTATATTTTTACTATTTATAATTAAATATTCATCCAGTAAGATTTGTAGACATATAAAGAGTGGGAATTCTAATTTCAGATATTTGTTGAGCCTTCAGCTTGCTTTTCTATCTGTCCTAGGAGAATATTAGATAAGTTTTAGATGATATAATTGACAACATGTAAAAATATTTGTATCTTTTCATGTGCTCTATCCAGTCTACCTGAAATGTTACCTCTGGAGAATAGGTTTTTCCTAGCTTATTATAACTAAAACATATTTTATATTACATTAGACATAATAAAAAACATAAGAAATAAACTTTCCATAAATATAAGCAAGCAATGAAATTAAACACACTAGACTAATTCATACATTTAATGTGTATTTATTTACTACACATAATAAAACATATCATGTTTAAATAAATATTAATAGCATATACACATATATTCAAACAACATAAATTTACTGTTTTTGTTTTTTTTTTTACTTTGCAATTAACTGAACTAATATTTATAAAATTATAAGCCAACAATGATATAAGAGGGAAACATTGTGGCAAATAATATATTGTTGACGATAAATTAATTGCATGTGCTGCCACTGCCAACATCACAACAATCATTTTGATTTCTGTTGAATATTTCCCCAAATATCTTCTCATACCTCATTCACTGGTTAGCTAAAATATGAATGAAGAGACTTCCACCTTAGGGAGTAACTAAGAGACTGAACAAAGTGCTGAACAAACTGCTGCTAACATACCTAACGTACCTTTTTTTTTTTTTGTCTTCTATGTTGATAATTGAAATACTGGGAACAGTGCATGACATAGTGTTGTTTCTTTATTTACTATAAAAACTTCTTCAGTTACATATAGGCTAAAAATGTATGCAAACTTGTTGCTATTTATTGCTTCAAGATTCTTGAGGTCTGGCATAATTTTTATCTTCTGTCCTAGTTGTATGTTTCAGCAATGGCTGCCATGTACTCAGCCCCTGAGGACTTTATGTCAGACCTTCAGTCATGAGTAGATTACTACCATTTTTCTTGTTTTATTTTGGTGTTGTTGCTTTGTGGACAGCTCCCAGGTCAGAGGCAAAAATTAACTGCTAGTTTGTGGTATAGCCAGAATCCCGTGTAACGTCTGTGTCCTGAGTCTATTCTACACCTCTACTCATCATTTTCTAATGAGCTTGACCTCAACTCAACAGATTCTCAACCAGCTGCACAATGCAGGGAAAATACCTTACAGAATGATCTAAAGTAGTAGTCAAATCAAGAAACGCAAAGAGCAGTGTACACAACATTAATATTTCTTTAATATCCTATTAAACAATTCACTGGAAAGTAATCAAAGTCACCCCTCCCCACAGTTAGATAAAGTATTAGAGTCTAAATTATGGTTTCCATGTTAAAAAGCAGAATTTAGAAAAAGATCAGGCAGCGTTTTAATTTTCAGCACATCGGACAGCACACAGTATCAGGTGGAAATGATGGCAGAAAGAGATGCTAAGTTTTGTGCTTGTTTTAGCTCAGAGCCTGCAGATGGTGTCTGAGAAAAACCAAGAGCCAAACTTAGAAAATACGTTTCTAAAATAAAAGAAATTATTGGGCCTTTAAGAAATTTATCAACATAACATGGTTACTTTAAAGGGATACTTCATTATAGCAGTGAACTATTCAAGGAAAACACAAAATAATTTCTCAGTTTCATGACCATAATAGTTATAAATAAAATGTCGAAATATTAAATTAATAAGAAACTTGTAAACCAGGCAGTGGTGGCGCACGCCTTTAATCCCAGCACTTGGGAGGCAGAGGCAGGTGGATTTCTGAGTTTAAGGCCAGCCTGGTCTACCGAGTGAGAGTGAGTTCAGGACAGCCAGGGCTATACAGAGAAACCCTGTCTTGAAAAACCAAAAAACAAAACAAAACAAAACAAAACAAAAAACCAAAAAAAAAAAAAAACCCAAAAAACATAAAAAAATAAAAAAATAAAAAAAAAACCTTGTAGAATATTTATATTTCTTACTACCATCTCTGTCTTTATCTATCTTGAAAAGTTTAATGATAAAAGTGTTATTGAAAACGTTTGATAACACATGTCACTTTTAAAATGCACTGTTTTCTTTTTAAATAATTTTTTGCCTTTTACATATTATCTTAATTTTATTAAATTGGTGTATTTATTAAAATTCCAAATGTTGTCCCCATTCCCTGTCCCCCTCCTAAGAGTTCTTCACACCTTCCCCTTTGCCTCTGAAAAGGTGCTTCCCTAACCCCTCACTTCACTGTCTCTCCTTCCAGTATCCTCCTTCCTGGGGCATCAAGTCTTTACAGGATTAGGCGCATCCTCTCCCATTGAGGCCAGATATTGTATTAATGACAATAGAATTAAATCACTTTGGCCCCTTCCAATTACTTTCCCTCAAATTTTTCCATGCTCCCCTCAAGTTGATTGCCTCTCTTTCTTTGATTACTATTATCACACACATTGTATGTATGTACAAATGCATATAAATAATGTATGCTGTTCATTTTAGGTGTCTGAGTTGAATAGCATATTGACTAGCTAATACAGTAGTTCATCCATCTGACAGTCTAAGTCTCTTTCTCCTGGCAGTCAATAGTAACCTATAGTTTTGTGTTTAGGGATAAAAACCCACAAATTTTTCTCTCTTCCACAGGAATGTATACATTGAAATCACCGTTGTTTTGGTCTTGTTTATGTAGCCATTTCTAGAAAAGACTGTTTTACAGCAGGTTTTCTGGTGTTCTGGCTTTTATAAATTTCCATTCTCCACTGTGATATTCACTGAGCAGTAGATGGAGGACTGTGATGTAGATGCATTCATTTTGGCTGAGACGTCATTGTCTATTGATCTCTGCATTGTATCCAGTTGTGGTTTTAGGTGATTATCTCCATTTGCAGAAAGAAAAGTTCCCTTCATGAGGGCTGGGAGCTACACTTTTATGTGGATTTATATGTAGTGACAAATTATTCTGGGCTAGAAATGTGATGGTAATAGATTTTTTTCCTAAGGTCAATAATATGACTAGCTCCAGGAAGCTTACTAGGTTTCTAGTACCAGGCATGATTTCCCTTCTGTTGGATGGTTGCAATACCCATTCAGACAGCTGTTGGTTGCTATCAACAAGTGAGTACTATTTAATGCAAATTTGTGACTATATTGTCATGCTGGTAATTGTTGTGGTTAATAGGTGTTTCAGCTGTGGGAGGAAGCAATTAAATACCCCTAAAAAGCTGCATGTATTTTTGCAACACTGAAATTTTTCTCCTAGAAATTTATTTTTCAGGTATTCATACACATAAGGGAAATGTCAAAGACAAGAAATATTTGGTGTTCCATTATATATAATATCATAAGACAATGACTGAACAAAATATTTATTAGTAGAGAAATACTGTAAACATATATAAATATTAAATGAGTAATTTTAGTGGATTATAAAAAGAGAAAATCATATATGAAACTTTAATAGATATACAGTAAAATAATGACTTCTGCAACAAATCATAACATAACAGAACATTTGTAAAGGGCTATACACACTAGTATAATCGTATTTTTACATAAATAGTTGTGGCAAGGCCTGTCAATGCTGCCAGGATACTGTTAAACTACTTTATTTGCAATTAAATATGCATTATACATAGGAATCTAGAGATTTGAGAACTGAATATGTTTTTCAGACTTCGTCAGTTGCTTAAGCAGACATAGGACAAAGTAGAATTAATCCATTATATTTCTTATTTATAGTTGTTGCTATGCATCTGTCTAGCAAATTTATATCAAACTAAACTTTAATGGGCAGAATTAAATATATGTTTCACCCCTCAAAATAAAAAACAACTTGAGTGATTTTTAACTAGTAAACTGGGAAATGGTGGCTGAGGGTTGCTTACTGTCTTCCTACTTGAGAGTCATGGAGAAAAATAATCTTTCAGAAAAGCACCAAATTTATTGTGTGATTGTTTTTAAATCATTTTTTGTTTATGATACTTAAACAATCTTAGAGTTTCCCAAGTGGTTGAATTTATTCGTCTCACATGATTTTGAGTTGTTATTATTGCCCAGCAAGGGTAGCAATTTTTTTCATTCTCATAATGAAAATTATACATTTGAATCTTCTCCAACTGAAATGATGTTTATAAATTCATCTTTATAATAAAGTAATACAGGGAAAATCCAGGACAGATACCTTATTCAATGGGAATTAACAGGGTGAAATAGAAGACTATGAAGATGACCAAAGATTAAGCATGACAGTCTTTCTGAAAACTACTCATGGGTAGATGAGGCTATCTTTTTAAATCAGTAGGTCCAGAAATTGTAGGACAGTGCCTATGATAAAGTTAAGGGAGTCTAAACTTTCCTATTTTATCTAGGCTAATAGCAATTAATGTTCATCAAATATTAGACTTTGGGAAGTTTGTAAACAATATGAAATAGCATAATCACTGTATGGGTGAGCTTAGAGGGCAAGTCATGGAAGACAATGGCAAGTGAATGGAAAGATGTCCTGGAAGTTAAGAGCACTTATTACTCTTGCAGAGGACCAGGGTTCTGTTGCTCACACTCAGATGGTGGCTCAAGGTTGCCTATAACTCCAGTGTTAGGTGTCCAGTGCTCAGTAATGTTATCCATACGTACTTCACAAATAGAGCACAAGGACATGCATATGGTCAAAACATACATATAAAATAAAAATAATTTTATTATATTTTTAAAATACTACAGTATTTAGCATATGTAATATGGACTTAGAGGACAATGTAGGCTTTTGTTTCCATTAAAGTTTTGTCATAAAATTCTGTTAGAGATCCCTAAGTATCATAAGGATGGCTTCTTGTTGTGTTGTTTCTCTGTCATAGCACAGATTAACAGTGTAATTAATTCCAACAACAGACTCTTTTTGGTTATAAATCAACTAAATTGATAAACAACAAATGCTGTGAGTGTTACAGCTCTTAGGAGAGAAGCAAGGAGGTTTGGCAGCCTGCACATGGCAGGTAGCCAAGGCCCCGGTTCTCTCTCAGCTACTGCAGCAGCAAAAGCATGAGCAGCATGCAGTGGCATTAGCCTGGCCAGCTAGCCGGGTTTAAAGTCCAGCAATGAATGCATCAGGAGAAAGAACTCTTTCTCAAGTGTTACCTCACTAAAAAAGACCCGCTCTAGCCCAAAAAGCTCGCAATACCCAAGATACAACTCACAGACCCACATGAAGCTCATGAAGAAGGAAGACCAAAGTGTGGGTGCTTCAGTCCTTCTTAGAAGGAGTAACAAAATACTCATGGGAGCAAATATGAAGACTAAGTGTGGGACAGAAACTGAAGAAGGGGCTGTCCTGAGACTGCTCCACCTGGGTATCCATCCCATGTACAGTCAATAAAGGCAGACAATGATGTGGATGCTAGGAAGTGCATACTAACAAGGGCCTGATATAGCTGTCTCCTTAGAGGTCTGTCAGAACCTGACATAAACAGAGGCAGATGCTCACAGTTAACCATTGAGGTTCATGGGGTTCCCAATGGAGGAGTGAGAGAGAAGACTGAAGGAGCTGAAGAGGTTTCCAGCCCCATGGGGAGAACAACAGTACCAACCAACCAGAGCTCCCAGGGTCTAAACCACCAGCCTGGGAGCACATAGGGAGAGACCCATGGCTCCAGCTGTATATGTAGAGGAGGATAGCCTTGACAAGCATAGGTGGGAGAGGAAGCCCTTGGTTCAGTGAAGGGGGAATTCAAGGGCGGAGAGGTTGTAGTGGTGGATGGGTGGGGGCACATCCTCATAGAAGCAGGACGAGGGCAGATAGGATAGGGTGGTTTTGGGTATGGGGGGGGAAATGTGTAAAAGGGGATAACATCTGAAATGTAAATAAAATATTCAATAAAAGTTAATTTACAAAAAGGCCCACTCTTTGAGGATCCTCGGTGAAATGTCCTGTGTGGACATGAAATGTCTTCATGTGGACAGGAACTATATAAACACTGAGAAGTAGGGTAGGATTTAAAGGTAGGTGTTCCATATTGGCTCAGTTTGAAGTGTTAGTGATGTTTTATTTGCACGGTGAAGGACTCCAGGTGTTTTCTTACTTGGTTGGCTGGCATGGCCCTCTCAGAGGTGTGTTGTGGTTATGTGTTCCAGAGCAGGTACAGAAATAAGTAGGGAGTGGCTTGACTCCTGCCAATCTCAAGTCTCTGAGATTCCCAGGACAGGAGTTCACTCAACCTTACTTCTTCTTCTGCCTGGTGCCACGGCCCTCTTGCCCCACAGATATGTATTTTGGATTGGTGGAAGGTTGTTCTATATTGTTATGACAACAACAACTTTGGGGAAAATGGTGACGGTAAAATCATAAGTTGCATGGGTACAAGAAAAAAAAATCATACTAGTCTGTATAACAGTAATTAGAGAAATGGGTTG
Organism: Mastomys natalensis; assembly: GCA_021653895.1. Lineage (NCBI taxonomy): Eukaryota > Metazoa > Chordata > Mammalia > Rodentia > Muridae > Mastomys > Mastomys natalensis. The sequence goes on from JAJTUV010001277.1 coordinate 468,694, forward strand.
ATAGCTGAGAGGGGGAGAGCCAGTAAAAATTAATTATTTGATAAAAGAAATAATTGAAACATTTTATGATTATATAATAATTCAAAGACATATATATATATATATATGTGTCTTTAATATATATATATTTTATATGTCTTTAATATATATATATATTAATATGTCTTTAATATATATAAAGTCATTAATCCTATTTCAAATGCTATTTAGTTGTAGTTGAGAGATGCTTTTCTAATTTGTCATCAATTTCAGTGGGTGAAACAATAAATAATACACAGAAAGCTACATTTAAAGGGCCAGTCACTTTTCCAGGAGAACATAGTGAAATCACTGAGAACCAAACACTTCAATTTGATTCAAAGCAGAAACTGCCATGAAGGCAATGATTTTACTGATGATCCTTGTATTTTAAATTTGAGAATTTGGATGTCTTATAATAAAGATCAATGAAAAGTTTGAACAATTGATCAGAATTCCTGATGAAGGTAGAGCACCAAAAAAATTGGTGACCTGGGAAAATTAGTAGATAATAGATGGAGACTGGTAGCATTAAAATTGAAATTAAAAAGGGAATGGAGGCCCTGAGCTATCTGCTATCTGAGGGGAGACCTCCATTCTCCTGCTGCATCTCCTCCACCTCCATCAGACTCATGAACCATACAGACAAGCAGATTGTTGTCTTATGAGAAGCTCCATTCAGCAGCTGACTCAGAGACAGACACTCACAGCCAAGCAATGAATGGAGCCTGGGGGCCTCTTATGGAAGAACAGAAGAAAGGATTGCGGGATCAAAGGGGATAGAACTCCACAGGAAGACCAACATAGTCAACTAAGTTAGACCATTGAGGCTCTCAGAGACTACACCACCAGCCAAAGTGCATATATGGGCTGGACTAAGCCTCCCTACTCATGAGGACCCGATGAGTAGTTTGGCCTTCAAATGAGTCCCTAACTACTCAGGGGTTATGTATATGGAGCAGTTGCCTGTATATGGCATATGTTCTACTAGCTGGGCTGCCTTGTCTGGTCTCAGTGGGAGATTAAGTACATAACTTAGCAGAGACCTGAAGTGCCACAAATACCTGAGGTGGGGCAACTGCTCAGAGAAGAAGGGGAGTGAGGAATGAGAAAGGATTATGGAAGACAGTGATCAGGAGGGCGTAGTGAGTGGGATGTAAAGTAAATAAGTAAGAAACATAAAATCAAATTTAAAAAATGGGAGAGAGTACCAAAAGCAGTTGATATCAAAATACTGTGACCATTAACAAGAACATGTGAAATGGGTGGAAAATACAGAATTAAAGGAGAAATGAAACATTGGAAGCATTAGTAGACAAGTTAGGAAAACATATGCATGTGGAGAAAGACATTCACCATACTGCTAAGAACATGCCAAGAAACTTAAATCTCAAGTCTACCTAGAATTTGGAGTGTTGGTCTGAGTTCACTGCTGTGTATAAACATTTTCCCTCAGCTTGTGTGTTATGGTACTCTTCTGGAGTAATGCTCTTATGCCCTGTCTCACTTTTATGTTTTTTACTATCAGTAATCTCTTCTTTGATTATGAAACACAGCTGACCAGGATCAAAACACCATATTTTCAATGATAAATACCAGACATATTTTATTTAAAAAATGACACATTTAAAATATTTAAGTAATATCTTGGAAATCATGGTACACTTTGGATTGCTCCTCGCACAAAGCCCTAGCTAAAAATTTGCCAACGATACAAACTTGTATTAAAATGTACTAAAAAGAAGATTTTATTTATTTGTTCATGTGTGAGTGTGATACATGTGTTTCGATTAATCTAGTTTGGGGTTTTTCATTTAAAATTTTCATGCAATGTTTTGGTCATTGGACTAGCTGATTTGTTTTTTGATTTTTGCTTTTTTTAATCAACTTGACACAAGCTAGAGTTTTCAGAGAGGTAGGAGTGTCTTTTGGGGAAATGTCTCTTTGAAGTTCATCTGTAAGGCATTTTCTCTATTAGTGATCAACGCAGGAGAGCCATACTACTGTTGTCCTTTTCATTCCTGGACCTAAATTCTATAGGGAGGTAGTAGACCAGGAAGCCAGGATGCACAATCCCATAAGCAGCACCCTCCACAGACTCTACATGAGCTCCTACTTCCAGATTCCTGCCCTGCTTGAGTTCCAGTTCTGATTTCCTTTAGTGATGAACAACAATGTGAAAGTGTGAGCTACATAACCCTTTTCTCCTCAATTTTGGTCATGTTGTTTCATTCCAGCAATGGGAACCCTAAAACAGTCATATATATATATATTATTGGTGATATTACCATTTTCTTCAGAGGATTGAATAATTGAGGGTCTGAAGAGGGCAGACCTCCCAGTAATTATTGGTTTTAAAAAGAATTTAAATATTTTTGCCACAAAGAAATAATAAATATTTGAGGGAAAGGGCACGATTATAATTTGGTAACTTTATAATATTGGAAGTTATTAAAGACAACAAAACTTATTTCATTAAGCTATATAGTTATTTATCCAAGAAATTAGAGTCTTTCTAAGAAACAACATGTTTATTGATTAAGCTTATTAGATAAAGCCATTTGATTTTCTTTAATTCAAAGCTTCTTTTCTGAGAAGTTTTAATTGTCCTAACAGCCTGAGCTCTAGTTTGTAACCTGATTTATTATACAATTGCTAATAAAATGAATAAGTTCACCGTCTGTGATTACTATAAAATATGTGGCAATTAAAGCAATTGTTTCTTTCATAGAACATGATAGACCTTAATGCACAAATTGTGAAACTTTATGAGAGTAGCTGACATTTGAAGATTTTTACAGATTTAAATATTGTCCTCTTCATGATTTTTGTGACTTGCCATTTTTCTTAAAAAATTAACTTGTCAAAATCATTACAAGTCTAAAATAAAACAGTGCATATTTTTTGCAGTGAATCTCAGATGCATATTAAACAAGTCAGTGTTGTATTTTATGAACAGACACTGATAAACATATGAGCCAGCCATTTTCAGATGCAGTTGTGGGTGTTTTGTGAAATCATAAATATTATGTACAAATATATTTAGATAATTTATTTTTATTTTATAAGATTAAAAAACGCTTGGCTAATATTTCTTAGAAAAATACCTAACAAATGCCTGAGATAGAATAGGTACAAGATAATCCTGAATTATTCTCTTTTGTTAGAACTTCCTGCATCACGGACACAAGTTGTACAGTGTATCTATCTGGCTAGGGTAAACAAAAGCTGGGAAGCCTTGACTTTAGGGACAGTGTACATAAGTGCATCTGAACTTTATGGATAACTCCATCCACTCTTTCATCCAAAATATGGAAGACTCCATGCAAGAAGGTGATGTACTCACTCCATTGGAGTCAGAAAAAAAGAGTCTGGCTCTGGAATTGCTACTGGGTCCTGTATCACCATTACTTGATTCATGGCTTGGGCCCCAACTATTATGGCATTGTGTTTTTAAAAAGATAACAATTAAAATCCTATAAAAATGAGAAAGATATGTTCAACACATTCAAGACTTCATTGAATGTTGGTCAAGTTTGGCTAAGTTTCAGTTTGATAAAGTAAGGAACAGCAGAGCAGTGAGAACCATTTACATACAAAATGTTGACCACAAAAGGAAGCAAATTTGGAAGGAATACTAGAACATAAAATTTTTTTTGTGACATCCTGAGTGTTGTATGAGGCAAAACAGATTAATCAGCACAAAGTGCCAGAAAACCTGGTGATGTTTTATTATACAAGACAGTAAAAATGATCAAAAAGTATCTTGCTCAGAAAATTAAAATGAGGAAAAGTGATGGTGAACAGAAATACATCAAGTGTAATAAGTGAGATGGCTCAGTCAATAAAAGTGCATGTTGCATGTCTCGAGACTTGAGTCTCATGTCTCACTTGTTAAAATAAAAAAATTGTTCACATCCCCACCCCACATTCATCCAATCCCACCCTCTCCATCCAGTCCCCACCCCTGTCTACCCACTATATCTATTCTATTTCCACTTCTCAAGGAGATTTCATAAGTCCTCCCTTGAGACCTCTTTGTTTCTTAGATTCTTTGGGTCTGTGGATTATAGCATGATTATCTTTTACTTCATGGCTAGTATCTACTTTTAAGTAAGTATATACCATGTTTGTCTTTCTGGGTCTGGGTTACTTCACTCAGGACCATATTTTCTAGTTTCAACAATTTGACTACAAATTTACTAATGTCATTGTTTTTAATGGATGAGTAATAATTCCATTGTGTAAATATACCACATGTTCTTTATCCATTCATCAGTTAAGTTACATCTAAGTTATTTCCAGCTTCTGGCTATTATAAACAAAGTTTTTATGAAAATAGTTGAGCAACTGTCCTTGTGGCATAGTGGAGCTTCTTTTATACATAAGCCCAGTAGTTTTATAGCTGGTCTTAAGGTACATCTAATCCCAGTTTTCATAGAAACCACCAAATTGATTTCCAAAGCGATGTACAAGCTTGCATTCTCACCACCAATGTCATTCTCCTGTTCCTTTTGATCTACATCCTTACCATCCTGAGCTATCTTTTAAATTTTTGATCTTAGCTATTCTAACTAGTATAGGATGAACTCTCAGAGTTGTTTTGATTTGAATTTCCATGCTTACTAAGACTGCTAAAGTTTTCTTTAAGGGCCTTTTGGCCATTAGAGATTTTTATGTCAAGACTTCATTGTTTAGCTTGGTACCTCATGTTTTTAATTGACTTACTTGGTCAGTTGATGTCTAGTTTCTTGAGTTCTTTATATATTTTGGATATCAGTTCTCTGTCAGATGTGGTATGGGTAAAAAACTTTTCCCATCTGTATGCTGCTATTTTTGTCCTTTTGACAGGGTCCTTTGTCTTATAGAACCTTTTCAGTTTCATGAGGTCCCGTTTATTAATTATTGATGGGAATGGGAACAAGAGGGATCAGTTGTGGGGAGCATGGAAGGGAAGAGTACTGAGATAGACAAATGGGATGGATGCATCTCTGAGATGAGCTAGAAAGCTAGGACAATGGAAACTCCCAGGAAACTATGAGGTTGACCCTAGCTAAGACTCATGGCAATGGGGGGGATGTAGAGCCTGAAACAGACATCTTCCATAACCATGTAAGATTTTCAGTGAAGGGACTGAGACATCATCCTAGCCATAAAACCTTTGACCTACAATCTATCCTGCCTATAAGATGTGAAGAAGTAGAGATGAATCAGGAATTGAGGAAATGGCCAAACAATGACTAAGGTTCAGTTTGAAACCCATACCATTAGACACAGCCCACTCCTGACACTGTTAATGATATTTGCAACACTTGCTGGCAAGAACCAAGTATAATCATTATCAGAGAGGTTTCACCCAGAAGCTGGTAGAAACATATGCAGACCCACTGTGAAACATTAAGGGGAGCTTGGGGAATCCTGTGGAAGAAGGAAAAAAAAAACGATTATAGGAGCCAGGTGGGTCAAAGATACCATAAGAAAACTTACTGAATCATCTGTGGGTCCATAGGTGCCCACAGAGTCTGAACTTCCAACCATGAAACATGCATGGGAAAGACCTAGGCTCTCTTCACATATGTAATAGTTGTACAGCTAGGTCTTCATTTGTGACTCCTAACAGTGGGAGCAGGGGATGTCTCTGACTCTATTGCCTGCCTCTATGATCCTTTTCTCCTACTAGGCTGCATTGTCTAACTTCAATAGGAGAAGATGTGCCTAGTCCTATGTCAACTTGAGATGCCTAGTTTGGTGGATGTACACATGAGGCTGGTCTTGCTTTGAACAGAAAAGTAGGAGGGGTGGATGGTTTCAGAGGGCAGGTATGGAGAATGACTGAAAGAAGAAGGAAGAGAAACTGCAGTCCAGATATAAAGGCAACAAATTAATGAATTAATTAAAAATAAAGAGTAAAATAACTCATCCTTTTCTTTGACTTACACATGCACTGTGGCATGTGTCTTCTCTCTGTCTCTCTGTCTCTGTCTGTCTCTCTGTCTCTCTCTTTTTCCCTCTCTCTCTCTCACACACACACATGAAATTAAAAAATAAAATAATAGAATATCATGTGTCTCTAGGCATGATAAAGAAACATTGTTTATGAAATGTAAAAGTTGGAATGAACAACCAACTTTAAAGTTCCAAGAACTTTAAATTATTTCTATGACATTAAAAATACTCATCAGAAAGTAATAGAAGTAATTATTTATTGGTGATTATGTTATTATGGTACTATTATTTTATTATATTTTATTTTAATAATAAATATACATAATTTTAGTGGTGCAGAATCATATATCACACATTGGTCAAGGACTTGACACATAGCCAGACATCCCATCACCTGACTAATTCCCAAGCATTAGAAATATAGATGTGTACCATCATACCCAAGTTATAGGATATTAGAGATCTACCCAGGTTTTCGTACATATTAGGCAAATATGCTACCAATAGATTTATATTCACTACTCTTTAAAAATTCTTATTTACATGCAATTATTTCATTTCATATGAAGTGTTTTAAGTGTCTGAAAAATCTACCTTTTTGGATATAATCATATAATTAAATTTACTAAGTAATTTTGGAGGGTGAGATTATTTTACATTATATGTCAAAACTTAGTTTTTTTCTTTCATGGATGTCAGCTTTAGGGGTTCCTTAAGCTTAAAAATATAATTGATGATAATATGTACGTATATAATATATTATATATATATGCTTCTGATTGGAAGGAGACAGAGATTTAAGGGCACGGAATGAAAGGTTGGCGGGCTTTTTCCCCTACGTTATTGGTTCTTGAGTAAACGGTGTTGAGAAGGGGTTGCCGTGTCCGTTTTCTTTTGTCCACTGGTCGGATCAGGAGGTGACAAGTGGTGACCCGTACAGGGAAACTTCAGAACTCTTCACCTTCTGGTAGCTAGCTGGTAAATTCCCAGGTAAATGGGACAAGGGAAGTTCTCGGCAAGAGATAACCATTTACCAAAGATCCTATTTTACAACTGTTACTATGCATCCTGTAATTTATCCAAAAGTTACCAAAACAGATTCCATTACAGAATTGCTCTCTTAGTTTTACTGATGGTTCTAAGAATGGATGTGGAGCCTTTTTTTGGTTTATGGTCTTCAGCCTGGTGATCCAGTTTCCATCTGCCTCCCCCCAAGTATTGAGTTTTCAGAATGTTATAAAATATTATTTGAACAGTTTATGGGCCCCTTAATTTACTATCAGATAGTCAATATGAAGTGAATATTTTAAAGTCCTTGGAAGTGGTTGGGAAAAATAAAGTTGAATCAGTTATCGGTTAATTTTTTAGTGGGAATTACAAAATTTGATTTGGAATTGTACAGCTCCCTTTTTTGTTCAACATATTAGAGCACATACTGGATTGCCAGGCCCGGCCCTCTAGTGAAGGGAATGATGCAGTGGATAAAGCCTGCAAGCCTTTTCAGTTTTTTTTTTCACCCTCTTTTCCTTGGATTTGGCTGCTGAATTTTCATAAACAATTTCATGTTTAATTCTAAGACTTTGTCCTCTAGGTTTGGCATTTCCCGGGCAGACGCCAGGGAAATAGCAAAATCGTTGTCAAGCCTAGTGCTCCATTATTGCCGCAATTAGCATAGGGATTAATCCCCAGGGGTTACATCCACTCCATTTGTGGCAAAATGGATGTTACTCATTTTTCTGAATTGGGAAAGTTAAATTTTTATACATGTTTCCATTGATACTGCATCAGGAGTGATGTATGCCTCCCTGCATTTAGGGAAAAGGCATGCCATGTTATTGCCCATTGCTTTGAGGCCTGGGGAGCGTGGGGCATGCCGAAAGGCTTAAAGACTGATAATGGAGCACAGTAAAACACTCTACCTCTTTTACAAGTTTTTGCAAAATAATGGGAATCCACTTAAATCATGGATTGCCATATAACCCTCAAGGACAAGGCATTAAATTTAGCGTGCTTTATCGCACCTTGAAAGAATGTCTTATTAAAAAAAAAAGGAGGAATAGCTTCTGGGCGTTCTCCCGAGAGAGATTGGCCATAGCTCTTTTTACTTTAATATTTTGACTGAAGATAAGCAGGGGCACACTGCTGCTGATCGGCATGTTAATCCTGATCCTTTATATAAAGGTGTGGTGATGTGGAAAGATATTCTTGACAGGAAAATGGAATGGCCCTGATCAAAGGTATTAGTGTGGGCTCTGTTTGTGTGTTTCCACAGAAAGATCAACAGCCGATTTGGATTCCAGAATGCTTGACCCGACAAGTGAAAAGATCCTTTAGAAGAAAAGGAAGATGAAGGGCATGATTCCTGGTTGTGATGATCCTCCATGAGAATGCCTCCGGGAAGGACAGGATCTATGTTGGGGCATTTTGTCAGTTTTTCCTGCATAATGGCTGCCATCTTTACAGCAATTACTGTGGTGGCTGTGGCGGTTACCATGGCATCGAAATTTTATCTACCACTGTTCAAACCGCTGAGGCTGTCAACAATATGTCCACCACCATGGCTCAAGCCTTGAATATTCAAAGTAATATTAATAGCTAGCTGAGAGCTGGAATTTTGTTGCTGATGGAAGTAGCCCAGCTTGGCTATCAGTGGAAGTATACAGGGTTTATGTGTCACCTCGGTACCCTTTTTAAGAATGCTAGTTATGCTGCACAGTTATCATAAATCTCAGTATCTTATCTGACAGGAAACTGATTTAATAGATTAGACATGCTGCTTATGGGAGCTGAGACAATCCATCATTGACATCAATTCCACCTGTATGGATGTTTCCTTAGCCAGGTAGAATAGTGGATTGGGTTCTTCAAGCAGCTTCCCATTAAAAAGAGAATGTGCGGGATTGGGAGGTTTGGCTCTGTGTCTCCTCCTTATCAGTTGCCTAGCATTCTGGTGCTTATGCCACATGAGAAATCATCATGCTCTGATCAGGCTCTGATTATACAAGTATTTTGCAGCAGTAGAAATTGGACAATCCCCTCAGGTGTGTCTTGGCATGCTATGAGAAGTAGTCAATGACGGGTAAATTCCTTCGACATGTTTACCATACCTAAGACAGGGATCAACCAAAGCTGTTTGTACCCTGAAGATGGATAAGGAACATTGTTGCAAGGGGCAAACTAAGACAGGCATTCTCTCTGCCAAGATTTAATAAATAAGGGGAAATTGTGGAGAGCTGGTGTCACAAAAGATGATGGCCGGCAATCTGCTAGCCCTAGCTTGGACATTGCTGTGCCATGATCAGGGCACATAGATCTGGCATTACTGGGTGCATATTGCTTGTACATAAGATCAGGTCATTTGACATATGGGCGGAGCACTAATATGGAATGGCTTCTGATTAGAGGAGACAGATTTAAGGGCGCGGAATGTCGGTTGGTGGGCTTTTTCATACGTTAATGGTTCCTGAGTAAACAGTGTTGAGAAGGAGTTCCCATGTTCGTTGTCTTCTGTCCGCTGGTCGGATCGGGAGGCGACATATAATGATAAAATTCATGTGGTAAACTGTTCACTTTCTTCAATCATTGAGCATTTCTATTCTTCTATTTTTGTTTTCTTAGTAACTTTGAATATATGTCATTAGTTGCTTTAAACTACAGTCTTTGTATTTGTTACTTTTCTGACTGTGACCAAATATCCAACAATAGGCAACTTAGGAGAAGAAAGGTTTATTTTGCTTTACATCACACAATTTAAGACATAGAATTCATTATCATGACACAGCATTGGAAACTGAACAAGAAGAGGGACAAGGCTCTCAAATTTCAGGCCTATCCTAGGTGATCATTTTGAGCAAGACTCTATTACTTATGGCTTCCACAATCTTACAAAAACAGAACTAAGTATGGACCAACTAGATCTTCAAACACATGTGGCTTATGGTGGGGGATGCATCATACTAAAACCAGAGCAATAATCCTGTATGTTGGTACAAAACAAAGTTGGACTCTCCACCCCCAACACACACCAATGTGTGCTACTTTCTGTCTATCACCCTTTCTTTTGACCTGCAGGCTCTAGTGATCACCATTCAAGTTTTAGGCTATAAGAAGATGAGGCTATAAGAAGATGATGTGTTCTGTGTCTGGCTTCTTTCATTTAACATAAATCATAAGTAAGCAAAATTTTTAATATCACTATTGTTAGATTTTCTTGGCACAACAGCTTAAACAGATAACGCCAGGCCACCGGGTTCCATGAGAAAGGAGTTATATAGGACAGAGGGAAGAGTTTGAGAGGAGAGAGCAGAGAGTTAGAGGAGTAGAGGCCGGCCATGACCACGTGGAGAGAGGAGGAAGGGAAGGGGGAGGGAAACCTGCAGGCATGTGGGCAAGAGAGCAAGGGAGTAAGAGAGCAAAAGAGAGAGAGAGGCCAGACAGCCCCTTTTATAACTGTGGGAAGAGCATACCTGGCCATTGCCAGGTAACTATGGAGGTAGAGTTTGACAGATATACTAACATTCCCCGTTTTGGTTTAATTAAAAAAGAAAAATTAGAAAGAGATGACAGCGAAGCAGGAAAAGGGTCGTCATGATATCTGACTACTTCCTGCTGGCATTGGGGGTCACGTGTCTTTAGGGGAACCTAGAAGAATGGGTATGGGGTGATGTTTGTCCAGTCTTAGGAGAGTTGGCTGCTTCCTGCTGTCCAGGGTCTATGGAGCGATCTGAGGATAGGTCAGAAGGAACAAGTCCAGTAGAAGCAGCTGTGTTGGACAGGAGATGGAGCATCTGGAGGTTGCTTCTCTGGAGCTGTCCTGGATGCACCTGGACTTGACAAGATGTAGGGAATAATACTAAGTACATTTGGGAAAATGAAAATTTTTCTAATATGTACATTTGAAACCCAGAGGGATCCTACCCTTTTTAATAGGTAGTAAGTGGGAACTTTGGCAGATGTACTTATCTGGATGGCATCTATTTGGTTCATGAGAGGTAGATCTGAGTTTGTTTCCTGTAGCTTATAAGTTTACAAAACAGATAACAGCATGAGTTAACAACACAAGCAGTCTTTAAGATGAGCCTTTGCTGGATCGTATAGTGGAATGTTTTAATCAGAGTTAGGCAAGTTCAAGGAACTCAGATAATTTAGGACAGTGGGAGCAAGAAGAGGCAATATGAAGCATTTAATGGTGGCAACTGAGTTTAGGTAATGAGGTAACAGATAATACTGTGAGAGCTTAGCTGTCAGTGTAGTCAGAAGTCTGAGAAAGAGTAAAAACAATCTACCAGTTATATATATTTTTAAAAAAGACAGAGTCCACAGCCAAAGTTCCGTGGTTTCCATACTCTCCTGGGTGAAGTCAGTTTGGCTTTCAACCTCAGAAGCTTTTTCTCTTTGCTTTTTCTCTGTGGAATGGATACATGTGACATGAGAAATGACTTACCTGGTTTAGCCCAGTCATTTGACTCAGAGTATCCAGTTTAGTCCACTGCGTTCCTGCATACAATCCAGGCTGTATCTTCTAGGAGTCTGGTGTTCAAGTCTTCTGAAACCATCTTAGGTTAACTGTTAGAGAGGTTTTGGGGATTCTGTTGGCCATAAGCTTAAAAAATACTATTAACAGACTTCTGACAAGATTGAGAGCCATAAGGATTGGTTGTAACTGAATAGAATTTAATAGCAGTAGTAAAAATCTATTGAAGCAGGATAAGAAAGAGTCTTAAGTAACTTGGTAGGTTGTATAGGCAGAGAAAAACATACTTTTGTATTAGCAAGGAAGTATTTAGCTAGAACCAGAATAAGAAAGATGGCAACAATGTTATACAATCTTACTGCTGGCAGGTGCTGCAAATCAGGTCTGCAGGCTGCAGAGGCAGCAGGGTGGGACGTCCTGCTAGCAGTCGGAAGCCACTGCCCATGTCTCTTGGCTGCAGTGAGCAAGGAAAAGCATGCATGTCCCATATCACAGCAACATTCAGATTAGGTTTTTGGCCGAAAGCACCACTAGCACTCACTTTACAAGTCCCAGGCAGCGAGGGAGAGACAGCACCTCCCTGCATGCTCTTGCAGCTAAGCCCTTAGTGCCAATGGTTGCACACATGGAGAAGGAAGTCACAGAGAGGGTCCATGACAGGATTAAAGAAGACCCAGAGCAGAGCTAAGAACCATGTGGACAGTTATTCTGACCAGTGGGGAATGGGGAAACAGGCAGAGGTATAACAGGGTTTGTGTCCCTGTCTGGGATACCCAGCCCACGTGGCAGCTTGTGGTTGAGCACTATGTGGGGGGCAAAGCTCATGAGGTGGAAGTTTGGCGAGCCTCACAGCAGAGGATGGGCTTGTCTGCAGCAGGGGATGTTATTTCACGCACCTGGTGATGGCTGATAGCAGCAGATGAAGTCTGCCTGGTGTAGCAGTGGCAGCATCGGAGATGGAGTTGCGGCAGGCCACATGGCGTCAGACTCACATGGTCACAGCAGCCTGAGCCGGTGGCTGCACTGGTCTTGAGGTCCTGAAGTCTTCGTATCCTGGGTTTCAGCACCAATATATAAATAACACCACTTTGGTGCTGAGACATGGCTCAATATTTAATAGCGATAACTGTTCTAACAGAGAACTATGGTTCTGTTTCCAACATGTACATTTTGCCTTATAACCATCTGTAACTCTAGGTCCCAGAATCTAACATCTGCTTCTGACCTGTGAGACCACTGTATTCACATGGTTCATAGATATGACACATTCTGATGAAGAATGCCTACACATAAAATAAAATGATAAAGACTTATAAAAAAAAACTCATTCAAATATGTTGATAACATATATTAGTAAGTAATCCTTTTATATACCCGTTTTTTTCCTAGTTTGTGGGTTTTCTCTATATCTATGGGTTCTTTGTATGTTTAGATCAGTTTTTACACATTGTGTAGTCTATCTGAAATTCTTACAGTAAGTCAGTTAGGAAAGTGTCTAGTAGGCTCCAGGGAATAGCATGAGAAGTAAAGAACATGTAGTTGGTTTTGAAACCTGACCCCAGGTGCAACTCCATCCTTCCATGAACAGTAAACTGGGGAATGTCCTTTTGCATCATCTTGTCTCAGTGCCAAAAGTCTGTCATGTTTATTAAAGAAGTCATTGATGGTATGGTGCTAAATGCCAATTATGTATCAAAGAAGGAAGTTTCCTCTTGGATGCGCCCACGACTGATCTGTACTCCCATGGAGGGTTGTCAACATAATTAACAATACACCACTGAGAAACAAACAAGAGGTACTATGTTCCCATTGCAGCATTTTTTTCCTCTGTCCTTAAAGTTTATGACTTACAAAGTCAAGGATATAATTGGTGCTAGTGATACTATTGATATTGTATAATAGAAATGGATGCTCCATTTTAATGATCATTATTTCATTACTCAAAGTAATGTTCTTGAAATTATTTCATAAAGCATTTTCCTTGTTCAGTTAAGTTCCACTCAGCACCATGTAAAAATGATCGGCGTCCTACTTCCTGCCAAATTTTTTTTGTCTCACTGAGCCTGTCCCCAACTGTGCTGCACAATAACACTTCTTTTATAATTAAATTTCTTCAAGAAACATCAGCTAAGAGCATTAATATTTAATCACTTCGTGTCCTATATTTTGTGTCTTACAAAAGCATCGCATAAGTCCAAGAGGTTATTTCTCATTTACTGCAATCTCAACCGAAGTGCAAAGCTCTCTGAGTTTTGTTCTTTTCTTTCAGCTCAACTAGCCTGGTTTCATTTGCTACAACCCCTGTTCTTTCAGCATTGTTGTTTATGTTAAAGACTATTTTATAGTCTTTATTTCACAGATAAACTTTTTAGTAAGTTACAAGAAACTGTTTTGTTACTCCCCTTTCTTAACCACCTTACAGTAACAACTGAACAACTAAACAACTCCTCATCCTCCTTGATCTCTTCTTCTATTTTTATTCCTTTACTGATAAAATCATGACTTATTCAGTTGGGGCACTGGCTGTCCTGCCTAAGGCACAGTTTTACTCTCTTAGGAATGACTGACATTCCTTTAGCACCTGAAGAGATGTTCCTCTTTAGGAGGGGAGATAATTTCCCTCTTCTTGCAATGTTTTCACATTGTAGTGTCCAGGAGATGTTCAAAAGTGCTGAAATTGTAATTGATGAAGCACATATTACTAGATGGCTACTCAGTCCAAAGCATTTATTTGTATGTCTGTGCTCATGTGCACACTTGGTATTTGTGGCCTGAGGCGTACACTCAAATAATTGCATCTAATTTCTGCAGGCCAGCATGAAAAGAGAAAGATGGCTCCAGAATCTAAAAGGCTCATTTTTGATTATTTACTGTAGGTAATTATATTTGATTATTATGTCATAAAGTCTATAATCCCATCAATTTACCCTTTTCAGGGAAAGGTAAAAGAAAGGGAAATAATTTACAACAAAACTTTATAATTAAAAAACAAAGATTATTTCCAATCTTAATCAGAAATACCTCATGTTCATTTTTATAGTTTGGCGTGATTTTTCTCTTAATTTTTATGAAACTTTGCTTCTTCTACAAGAGAGAAGAGTTTTAAATGTGATTTTTTACTAGTACATTCAGCTTTCTGTGAAAATAAAATCAATACAATACAAATGTGTGTTTGTATCCAATTTGTTGACTCTCTATTACTGTGTGTGAGGCAAATTAAAATCTCTGAATTTCTTCAGAGAAAATCCCCATATTGTTACCTTTCTGCTTGCTGTGACCAAATACCTCAAAAGAATGGAAAAAACTAGTCTTCCAGGAAAGAACATTCTAGTCATTTTTACTGTACCAAATCATAAGCCCTGAAAACTACAAGTAGCATTGTGTGGGATGAACAGTTTGTAAACTACAAATTTAGTAATATATATGCAGAAAATGTAACAACAATTAAAATAAAAAGATAGTCACAAGTTTGAAAGAGAGCAAGTGGGTTTTCATAGGTGGGGGTTAGGAGAAAGGGCAGTTGTAAAATTATATAATCCCTAAAAATAAAACACATAAAATTTAAAAAAAGAATGGAAGAGTCTATTTGCATTCCAGGTTTAGAAAAGATATAATTTGTCATTTCTCAGAAGAGCCCTGACAATAAGACAGACTGATTAAATTTCTTTGTAGGCTTGAAGCCAGATAGGAACTACAAACTACAACCATTTTATACAATTTCTAATCCTATCCGCATTGATATACTTCTTCAAGCAAGGTATCCCTAAGGTTTCCACAGCCTTCCTAAGCAAAGCCTCAAGCTGTGAACCAAGGACTTAACAAGAATCTATGGAGGAAATTACATATTCATACCATAGCAGTGCTTTTAATAATATTGTATCACTATATATTTACATATTTGTAGTGTTACTAATGGGCTTCTGCTTATTTATTTTTTAAAACAATATATTGGGACAGATTGTAGGGTGGTGGGTCCTGCGTCTGCTACGCCACAGGTCTCCACTGCTTGGGGAGGTAGGACATGTGAGTTGGACTGTGCTTATCCCATGCTATTGCCCAGCAGGAGTTGAGCCATAGGAAGCCCCGGGACACTACTTGGGTGTGGAAAGCACATTCTGAGGCAAAGGACTGTCCATGGAGTTCCCGGCTCTCTGACACCCAGGAACTGCTGGAAGTCAAGGAAGAGCTTGAATCTATGTGACCACAGGTCACATCTCTTTACCTAATTCTGGTCTGAGATGTTTGGAACATCTAATTTACATGTGGAGGTGCTTGGGGCATTACCCTTACATGACTGATGGCCACAAATCTATGGGAGGGAGGGAGCCAAGAGCAGGCGAAGCTCCTACCATCCGTTCAGGGTCTCCGGTGATTCAAAGCCTTTAGCTCAACTGAGGACCAGGCTACCTCCAAAATCCATGCCCCAGAGCAGATGGTTATCAATAAATTTCTGAAAAATGTAAATAGAAATTCCTGTTGCAAAAAGCATATATACTTGCAGTTTCTTTTTCCCTTTATGCTACATACTCTGTAGTAATGTAACAAATACAATTTGAGAAAATCGATACATTTTACATTTAAGCCACTAAAATTAGAGTGTGGTTATGTTTTCAAATCACCTCAAAATAAGAGAATTAAGACAATTACTTTCAGGCCAGCAAGATGTCCCAGCAGATACCATGCCCTGCTAACACAATGACTTGAGATTAGTTCTTGCAACCCATGGTGGGACAAGTGAAGGTTTGTTTTCTGACCTCCAGACACATGCAGTGGCATATGTGTATATGCACTCATATTCATATGCATACTACATGAATACATACATACCTCACATAGATTGACTACAGTAGATTTCCTTTTATTGAGACTCAGGTGGTTTTGTGTATTAGCTGTTTTCTGTCCACTTATCTCCTCCTTTAAAACCACTATTGCTTCACTCCTATGTTGAGCTACTTGTTTCTGCTTACAGGATATTTGATTATCGTACATAGAGGACATATATTGTTAGCAAAATATAAAAATTTAAATAGATTTCAGATGCTGTTAGGTGTGTCCTGTAGAAATGCCATTGGGTTTACATCTAAAAGCCTCCATAGATAAGTATGATAAGAATACAAATTCCTGCCAGTTTTAAGGCAAGTTGCTTGAGAGAAAGAGGTCTTTGGATTTTGCTCTAGTATCTGAGGCAAAGTCAGCTGGGTGGCCTTGAGCTGCCCCACTGTAAAGCTAAACTGGATTTTGGCCCCTACTGACTTGGCTTGGAGCTGCCTACCTTGAAGGGCACTTGGTTTAAGGCTGCCAAGGGTGTGCTGGAGGAGCTAGACTTCTTTTATAGAAACTGAACTTTTGAGAGTTCTCTTTTGGCTTAGAAGAGTCTTCATGGAATGAGCTTCAGTAAGAGAAGGAAATTTTTCTCTGTAGGCTTGTAGGAAAACAAAAAGCAGTGGCAGAAAACAGGTGAAAACTATTTAGGAAAGAGAACTAAGGCCTACTTGGGTTTGGGGAGATAGGAGGGGTAGGTAAAATAACTCACTTGGTAGCATGACACAGACGGAAAGACTTCTAAAAAGCTAGTTGTAGAATCAGGCTTGTAATAATATTTTGTGTATAGTTAAAAAAATAAAGAACTTTGTTGAGCTACCAGGTTTTTATCTCAGTTCTGCTTCTATTCTTTAAAAGATCATTTGCAAATAACAGTTTTTAGTCACTTTTATCAATATAAATAACAATTTTCTAACTTTTTTCTTCAGGAAATTTCCTTTTTTTTTTTTTTTTTTTTTCTTAGTTTATAAGTTTTTCAGACTTTACTTGGCCCTTTAATCATGGATGCCCAATGGATTTTAAAAAGGCCCAGCAAATAAATAAATAAATAAATAAAAAATAAATAAAAAATAAATACCCGAAAAAACAATAAAAATTTAAATAATATGTAAGCACTTATTTAGGAATACAAAACAAGGAAAAGCCGGCTGCGATGGCGCACCGCGCAGTCGATGCACTCTGGGGGTCAGAGGCGGCCGTCCGTCTGTCAGTCTCTCCCGAGTTGAATCTCCGACTGTCCTGTCAAACAAGTGGGGGTGGGGGTGGGGGTTGGGGGGTGGGGGGAGGATTTGAGTTCAAGGGGCCCGCCCGGTCTCAGCAGTGATTCCAGGACAGCCCCTGGAACAAGAAACCCTGTCGGAAAAACCAAAAAAAAAGAAAAAAAATGTCAGTCACTGTGATTATCCTTTTTTGAAAAAATAAAGATTCTCAGAAATTAAAAAGAAAACAAAGAAAAGAAAAGAAAAAGAAAAAAGAAGCTCACAGAAGCCTCACCCAAATTTTTTTTCCTTTTTTTAAGAAAGGTATTAATTAAAGCTCATGCTGTCCCTCTTGCCGCACTGGGGTGGGGCCGGAGGGCAGGGGTTTGAATAACCCTTGGTGCAAGGAATTTTCCCCGTGGCCTGGTTTCCCAAGATTTGTTAATGAAGGCTTTTAACATGATTTTTTTTTCCCTGCTTTTTTCCGGGATAAAGGTGGTATACATCCTAACCCCTTCTTTTCATTTTAATTTATTTTTGTTAATTTTGAACTTTAAGAAATAAAGAGCATTTCTTGAAAATTGCTATGAAAGTTATTAAAAAAAAAATTAAGGAAACAATTCAATATGAGAGAATATTTACAGGGATAATCAAGATTCCCCAGTAAAGAAATTAATAATACACAACAAATGTGTGTGGGGGGGAAGGGGGGCGATAATACAATATATTCCAGAAGAGGGGGAAGTAGGGGGGGGACGCCATGAGGTTAAGGCCTCTCTATGCTAGAGTTAGAGACTGTCTCAAAAAAGAGGGGAAAAACTAAAACTAAAAAAAATAAGGCCGAAAGATTTTGACAAGTATTTTTTTAGAGAAAAACTGAAAAAAAGGAAAGAACATTATGAGATGTCACTTTTTTGATCCTAAGTAAATGCTCCTCTCTTCATAGAGACATCGCTCGGAACTCCCCGGAATACCCTGTCTCAAGAAAAGTCACTCTATGACCCATTCAGAATGTTCCCCTTTTTGACCTTGTTTGTTACTAACCCCTAATCCATTTACAGAAGTTGCATTTCCAGTATCCTGAGTATAAAATATGACAGGATTTAGGGATATTTTTTTTTTTATGTAGGGGTTTTTTTTTTTTTACTTTAAAATTCCCCCCCCTTTTCACCCTATTTTATGGAAATAAACAAAAAATTTTTCTTTTTAAAAGGTGAATTCTTTTGACCCCCTTTTTCTTTAAATGGGAAAAAAACCTTCCCCTTGGCTGCATAAAAAAATAAAAAATAAATCAATTTAATTTTTTTTTTTTTTTTTTTTTGGGGGTTTTTTCCGCGTTTGTCCTGGCTATCCTGGGGAAAAAACTCTCTAGACCAGCGGGGCCCCCAACTCAGAAATCCCCCGCCTCTGCCTCCCAAGTGCTGGGGGTTTAAAAGGGGGCTCCCCAACCCCAGCAATTTAAAATTTTTTAAAAAAATTGTTTTTGGTTATAATCCTGAATTTAACTTTATATATTTAGAATTAGGAAAAAATTTAAATTTGAATGCTTAATTTTAAAAAATTTTAAAAAATTTTTAAGTTTTTAAATCCACAAACAATGAAAAGAAAAATTTTTTTTAAAAAAACTGTCATAAAAGCAGGCCCAAAGGGCCCCCCCGTGTAAGAAAGAACAGTAGATAGTACAATAAAGGAACAGAAAGCAAAAGGGGGGGAGGCCCCGGTAAAAGATCAACAAAACAAAGTCCATAAAAATTGCCATATGGGGTTGGTCTATTACTTTGTACTTATTTGAAACTTGAAAATTTAAAAAAAAAAACCCGACGCTTATATACATCTGCATGATGATATAACATTATGGTAAAAAAAATAGTACATAGATGAAAAATATGCTTAAAAAAAATATTAGGCTTTGGGGGCTTATAAATATTTATAGTCCTTTTTAACTATATTTATTTTTGAAATAAAAAAA